>JBAJHX010000036.1:13960703-14047060 GCA_037176925.1 Amniataba percoides
GGTTTCCCCCAAAAAGATTGCCAATTATTAATAAAGCCCACGCCGTTTGCCGGACACCACCGCACTAACCACCGGTGAAATGACGACATGCGGCTATACATGTATGCCAACGAAGATTTATTTTTGTGGGAAGTTTACATTATTTGACTACATCTTGATAAACTTTTACCCTTTACATGCCCAAAAAAGCTCTGGTCCTCTAAATCATAATTGGGTGACCTCTGGTTTCATTAGGGAAATTTTGATAACTGTTGCCTGGCTCATCAGTTAGCCGGTAACTGGCCTCTGCAGACTCCTCTGACCTCTGCAGTCTCCTTAAAACTTGGGCTAACATCGAAACAGGTGCTTTTTTTCACTGGGTACAGTGAACACAATACATGGCCCTTTTCACAACTGCTGTACTTGAACCTGAGCTTATCCAGGCACTCTCTGCTGGCTTATGTAATTTAACAACAGACAGGAGCATGTGTTTCACAATGTGTGCCACACATACAGGTACTTTTTTTATACGCACAAGAAAGATTCAATTCACTTAATCAGTCCTGCCAGACTACTTCACATTGCATTTATCACCCACAAGGCCACCTTCCTTTAAGGGAAGGCTCAGCTAGAAACGCGATGAATCAATAAAACTACCTTTTAAAAAAATCATATCCAAATCCCAACCTTAAAACTGAATTCCTGACCTAATTAACAAATGGCTATATAGTCAGATATTTGCGTTCAGCAAGATGCATACTTATACACCTAACACTACAGTCAGTCAGTAAATCATTGCATCATCTAACGTTGCACCTGCCAGACTTCAGACTTTTTCCCAGGTAACTGTTCTAAGGCCTACAAATTATTTAGCAGTTTTTTGAAGTACTTAAGTGCAACTATGAACTGCTTGCTGTCTAGCCTAATGGCAAAATAACACATTAGCACATTGTTTATCAGACTGATGAGTCAGTAGCGAGGCAAACAGGTGTAACAAGCAAAAGTGTGGCTGTGCTAATTGTGGATTATAGATTATGCATTTTTATATCAGGTCATATTTGTCAGAATATGTGACAGGTTTGTGTTTTGAATAGGCTCTTTTATGGCATAACACACACATCAGAGTTGTTGGTTAAGCTCTTTTTTGAAAGTCTGAAGAATTGAGAACATCTGCATCTGAGCCTGCATGATGGAGAGGTTGTTTTTGGTCATATGATGCAGTGCCACAGCAACACGATTAAAAAAATAAATAAGCGAGTACTGCATTATTCTTGGGAATTCATTAGATGAATCACTGTAGAAGAAAACAGGAAAGCTGGGAACAGGAGGGAATGACATGTGATAAAGGTTGCAGGCCAGATTGAGGTCCAGGACGCCATATTTACATGATATCCGGCAAGGCCAGCTGAATCACCAGAATGTTCCTCATGCTCCAGTAATGATGAATAATGTGTCTTCAAGAGAACAAGGGAATATATTCTTGTCTTGTATTTTTAGTGTTTTCGCTGTGTACTAAATGCACGTCTGAATGTAAATTTAGTTGTATTTCTCTTGTTTGGGGTCACAGTTAATTTGAGAGATCTGTTAATTTTTGCATTATATTCAGTATTTCTTACATTCTGTGTCCCATTTGGAATATATTCTATTGGGATGAATTTCATCAAAATGCTGAGCTCTATCAGTTCTGAGTTCTGCTGAGAGGCCATTTGAATTGCAAAGTCTGAAAGTTGTATAATGGGGCGAGTTATTCTGTTTAACTTTGACATATTGAGCCGAGTCTTGGTGCGACTGGCACTTTTTTCTTTCGGCTTTCCCATGACAGCTTCAGAAAGTCCTCAGGGTTAAAAGCAGTCATTGGCCCTCGTTTAGCAGTAGGGCATGGCTGTCTGAGCTTGTGCCCAGACTTCCATCCTTACAGTCTTCAACACACGTCCATAAAGCACAGTGACACTCATGACAGACAAATTGCATCCGGAGTCGCCAGCGGGAAGGGGGGCATGAGGAATGCATCAGTCAGTGCCACACTTTCTCCTGATGGATCGCTCATTGGCCTTCTCAAAGATGAAACAGCTGGAGAAACACTATAAAACCTGGCTACCTTATGGCTTCCTGGCCCCCACTTTGCCATAAGCCAGTTTATTGCACGCATCCCCACTTCATTAGTTAGATTATCATGATTTCTGTGCCTGTTATGTGACGCTGGTATAAAACAGTGGATGCTCATGTCTCAAATAGCTACGAAAAGCTCTTTTAATGAACATTTCTACTCATTTCCCAGACGTGTGATGAAATTCAGGGAACTACATTGATTGGACTTGGGGTTGCTGGAACATTTGAGACCAGATTGATTTGAGTAACTTCCACTTAATTGTTGTCTCCTGTATCTGCAAGAGAGAAGCTCTAAAAGAGATTAAACAAGTCAGGGTTGGCCTTTTCTTGGATCAGAAGGACACCTTTGCTCTTAATAAACAATTTTACCCCATCCTTTGATTTCTTTTTTGGAGCAAAGTGTGACTCATCTGCTGCATCTGCAAACTTCCCTATCAACAAAATATGGGCTTCACATATGGCACCATTAGATGCTCTCAAATAGTGACTGGGTAATTAGGTTGTCAAATTTCTAGTGTGTCATATGCCGACTGCATGGTCAGATGCTGATAGACCATAAAAATGGTACATTATCCAAAGTGTACATCAAGTGTATGTGCTGTTAAATCCCTTCGCTCTGGTCGTTGGCTACCTGTCTGGCTGACATAACTAAGTCTCTTTTGAATGAGAGCCATTACGTAATTATGTTTTGTAGTCATCTAACTGTACTTTGTCCAACTAAAACTATGCAGAGAAGCTTTTAAATAATTCATTATAGATTATTCCCACTCATGTGGTTCTGACGACGCACAAAATCCAGATTAAGGTCAGTGAGTGCAGAGCTCGTTCTGTGCTAGTTGAGATTATTTTAAGTCACTTTACATTTAACAAAGTTGTCACTGCACACATGGCTCTACCAAGTTATAGACGACGTTGGTACTGAATCTCTCTCTCTGAGTCTCTCGGTTTGTTCGATTTGCGCAACCACAGGTCATTCCTGACCCCATTTGCAATTGTTGTCACAACAATGGAGTGATGTAATTTTAAACAAGAAGACTTCATTTGTTGTTTCCGCCTCACCTTACGTATGTAAGTAAGTCATGAACCAATGAAATAATGAATAATGATAATAAATACCACTGATAAGAAGCCTTTCTAACATATATGTTGAAGAAGGTGAGATCACACTGGTGTACTGGTGTTTTCTTGAGATCCATTAAGTAGAAAGTGTTTTTCTTTTTGGCTGCATAGCAACCAACACTGCAGAATTTCAGAATATTCAGAATGATCAGGGCTTGCTACTTATCAGAACAATCACAAGTTACAACTAGTGGTGTTATGTGAAAACCTGTAATGCTGGTGTTTTCAGTTATCCGAGTGAGGTAGCAGGCCTCCGTTCATATATGACATGGCTGTTATGAGCATAGGATATCCAATCTTTTTCCTGCTAATACTTACTGCTGATATTATTTTCTTTATGGTTTTTAATAATGCAAGGCTATCTCCAGTCTAGTTCCAGAGATGGACCGATAGTCCCCTTTTTATTTGCAGGCTTTTTTGTGCTGTGTTGGGGTATGTTGGAGTTGTTCTCCATGCTGGAGCTGCGGAGGAAGATTTATAGAAATGTCTTGAGTGGCTTTGGTTTTTAAAATGACAAGAGCATTTATGGATTATGGTGCACATGCTGGAATAATGCTTTTTTAGAAGGTCATTCCTCCAGACCAGTTCATGTCTTGGTTAGATTGTAGATCGTAAAAGGACTCACTCTGTCTACATGTAAGAAGGCCCCTATTGTGTCAAGCTATAGTGCAGAAGATAAAAACATTCTTTACACTCCAATTTTTCTAAACATCAGTCTTAATTTAGACAGTTCCTGACTTTCTGCTCCATTACAAATGTCTGTTCTGTTTGTCAGAACAGACATTAGAGCAACAAATATATCTCCCCTACCATCGTAATTAGAAAAATATGACCTTGGTGAGCAAGACCTTAAGGACTCTTACCAAGGAAAGATTTCAAGAATTTATTGTCATTACACAACAACTCACATTAGCAATCATTGGCAATGAAATTCTTAAATCCCAGGCTCCCTAAACAACAAAAAAAAAGCTATAAAAAAAAAAAAAAGTAACTGAGAGTAACTCATTTCTGTCCTGTGCTGTAATGGTTTAACAAATTTCTCTGTGCTGTATTTTTGTTCCACTTGTATCCACTCAGGGAAAAACATTCAAGCAAACAACATTAGTTCATAATTACAATTAATACTGTGAATGATGCCAATTTTTGTTTGAAGGGGAAAGACAGGTTTATAATATTTTAAAGATATTTGCTTTAGGAGCAAAACAAACACAATCACACTTAGCAGACTAACAGTGTTTCTGAAATTTTAACAGAATTATCAAAGGCCCTCATGTGCAGTTATTATTATATTAGATAAACATATGTGTATGTTTATCTGAAAAAAGATTGCCAGTAAAAAATGGGGACCATAACCTCACTTACACCTGGAAATAACATGCAATCTGTATTCATATAAAGAAAGATGGATGTTGATGCTGTTGAATCAGTAAAACCAGAGCTGGAGGGGGTCTTCAGTATTCACATACCAGAATGCTAAAACAAAAGCCTATAAATCATTACTGTATGTGAGACATATTGAACTGTCACGATTGAGGCCGTTTCAGACGTCTTTAACCTTGACCTTGATATTCTGTTTTTATCATCCAAATGGATTAGGGGAGCAAATGTAAAACCCCATGGAGTGACCCATTCAACCCTGATGGGCCTTTGATAGTTATCGGCCAGGATGAGGCCTTATCTTGGCCGTCTGGAGCTCTCGGAGGAACCTTGGCTCCGAGCGCATGCTGCTCTAATTGACCTCAGTAGTCCAACACTGAATTCTCATCTCTCATCTGCCAGAAAGAATTAAATAAGATAAAAACACTGCAGGTTAAATTTTACTCGACACAGCTATTTGATTAGTATTACAGGCAGTCGTTTTCCTTTGTACACAGAGACGCACAGAGCAAGTTAAACATTAGATTTCTTTTTCTTTCTTTTCCTTGCAGCAACAGGTAATAAATATATCAAGGACAGTTGCTGTCCCACAGATTCAACTCCAAGCAGAACAACAACCTGTGGAGCCAGTTAACAGTACAGACAAACAGGCTGCAAGCCCTGCAAAACCGACATCGGACCAGCCCAGAATCCTCTACCAGTGCGGGGACTGTGATGAACTTTTCAAGAGTCTGGACTTGTGGCAGCAGCACCGTAAGGAAGAGACGTGTCAACATTATGCCTCTGACAGCAAGGAAAAACCTGACTCACAGCCCGAGCTGGTGCACGCTTCAGCTCAGAGTTCCAGTTTGGCTTTGAATACAGATGATTCTTCTCTCTCAACGGGTGAAACCATCCGAAATCTTAAGCCAGAGCCAGTAGTTGAAGCCATAGTAGAGGAAGAGGGGCAGAAAGTCGCAGATACCTCTTCAGCACAGAGCTCTGATCCTCCTGTTTCTGAGGTGGCCGCTTCCACCTCTAATCCAGAGGATTCGTCTCCCAAGAAGAGAGGGGCGAACAAAAAGCCAAAGCCTGAACCAGTGCTCCTGTGTGTCGACTGCGGCTCCTGCTTTGGCCTGGTGTCTGAACTGGTGGCCCACCGCAAAACCCAACACGGCTTTGAGGAAGCTCTGCACCGCTGCTCTGTGTGCGGGGAAAGCTTTCTCAACACCACCCTTTTCCTTTACCACCGCAAGCAACACAGACAGAAAGGTGAGGAAAAGGCGACAGTGGTTTCTGAAGAGACACCAGGACAAGTTTGTGCTCAGAGCAATGGGACTGATGCGCAGGGACAGGAAGCCCCTCCCTCCACTACGACAGACCTCACCCCCAGTTTCACACAGCCCGAGTTGTTCATGTGCTCCCAGTGTGGGGAGAGCTTCAGCAACGAGGGAGGTCTGGTCAGCCATCGTAAGCAGAGGCATGACCTGAATGAGCCACTGCACAGTTGCGCCCAGTGTGGCGAAAGTTTCATGAACACCACCCAGTACCTGTACCATCGCCGGCAGCACCGCTTCACATTAGGGACAGTGGGGGATGAAGCTGAAACTGGTGATGAAACCACCTCTACAGTTCAGGATCCCCCACAGAGCTCAAAGCGGCTGCTTTCTCCGCCTGCCTCTGCGAGTGACTCAAGTTCACCCCTTGCTAAGAGAAGTAAGCCCTCTCTCAGGATCCTGAGTGCTGTTAATACGCTCAAAGGTAAGCAAAAATATTAGTTTTAAAGCTCATTTGGGGAAAAAACAAGGCATTTGTCGCAGGATGTTTTGGTCCTTAATGAACTGTTTTCTGTGTCAGGAAACAACAAAGAGGAATCAGAAGGCAGCACTGCGGCAGACTCAGAGAACACCAACCACCCTCCACCTGCCAAGCTTATGCAGGACTGGGCCCGCACACCGCTTCCCCATGTTTGCCCCTACTGTGGCAAAACCTTCACCCGACGTGTCTTCCTCCGCACCCATGTCTACAGCCATACCGGAGAAAAGCTCTTCACATGCAAGGTGTCAATCAGAGCTGAACCAAAATGAATAATTTCTTGAGTAGATAATTTGATCTGAGGGATACAATTCTTTGATGTAAATGTCATTTATGTCTTCCGGCTGACATTGATGACATGATGTAATGCTTTTGAAGTGGGTTAGGTTTGAGGCAGACACAATGTAAACCTCAGACATCATTATATTTGACAGATTCTCTGCTTCATGGAAAATTGTTTTGAAAACAATACTTCGAGTAGCCATATATGCCTTAATTTATTCTGTTAGAAGAGGTACATAAAACCTTTGTAGATACAACTTTTGACACTAATCTTGATTTATTGTTGCTGTAAAGGTTTGCACAAAGTCCTTCACCAACTCCCAGAGCCTGCTGCGCCACAGCATGAGCCACACGGGCAACAGGCCCTTCAGCTGCGATGTTTGTGGCAAGAACTTCTCGCAGGCAGCCACCCTGAAGAGACACCAACGCATTCACACATCAACGCAGCCTCGGCGCAAGCGTGGACGCAAACCGGTACAATTTCTTTCATTTTCTGTTTATTAAAACTCGTCTCAACTGAGTCCAATTTATACATGGTCTCATGAATAAAAAAAAAAAAAGATAATTATATTTATCATTCTGACCAACATTTCTCAAAGATAAATTTGAGTACCATGTCATAGCATAAGCAGAACTTTAAAATGCTTTTTTTATTGACCTTGATTATTTTTCAATACAGGTGTGTACTCTGGACAATGAGGGAGCCGCTCATCTCTTCCCATGTCCTCACTGCCCCTCACGGTTCAACACAGAGGAGCAGCTTAACCATCACAAGTAATCCAACAATACCACCAATAACACGAGTTATTCGACTTTCTTTATCTGCAGGAATGTCTGTGGAAATGGCTGCAACATAACAACTTCCATTAAATACTATAACTAGCACTAAACTTCTGGATTTCCATGCAGACCAGATACTGTCAGTATTCAATCATTTCCAACCCTGTTTACGGCCTAAATACATTGAATTACTTTTAGAAACAGAACCCAGGACAGGATTTAGATAAACCTCCTCCCCGTCGCCAGGAGCCGTAGTAGCTGAGCCGTGTCCAACTACTGAGCAAGACCTTTAAGCTGTGTAGCAAACACGCTGACTGAGATGTCTGGGTGCCCTTGAGCCTAAGCCACATATGATTGACAGACAGAGGCCGAGTAAATTAAGATGAAAACGATAACAACTCAGGATGGGGAAGAGCCAGCTCCCATGCTACCGGGTTGAGAAAGGGGGAGAGCGTATACTGGGTGTGTATATGAATTTTTTGGCTTAGGCGTTATATTTTTATATGAAATAGAATAGTGTCCTTAGATGATGAAGAAAAACAACATCTTTACATTTGCAAATATTTGGCAGTTTTTCTTTGAGAGTAGCTACTCAATGACTCAAAATCAAAATAGTTTCTGTTTAATTTGAGCTCTAGTCAGTGTAAACTACCCTTGTGTAGTACTAATATGGTACATACAGTGTCACCCCAATTCATTAAAGAACATCTGGCTGAGTGAAGAGGTGACCCTGACTGAAATTTTAATTCTCCCAGCTGCCTCAGGGTCAGCTGTCCCTGAAATATTGATTTCTATTGTGTATTTAACAGGGAACAGAAACAGCCTGGCTTCTTATAGGGGTCCTTTCACATCACCTCTAGCTTTGGGCCTTACTTTAAAAAAACTTGTGTAGATAAGTACTTTTGCTGCAACAGTGTGATGTGATGTGTAATATACACAACTCAAATAATGAAAGCTAAAATTAATGACCACAATATTCAATTGTGGTCATTAATTGCTTCCAAAGACCACCACTGATTCGTGGCCACCACCTGCAAAATCATTCCCTTTTTTGGGGTTTTCCTGCTGTTGCCTCTGCAGTGCACCTGTTTGTCATGGTCATTTGCACAAAAACGGGTGAAACTGATTCCCAGTCACTTATGTTTCCAACTGGGCAGACTGATATCCCTGACTGTTAATGGGCTTTGTGTGGCTGTGATGATTAAGTGTTCCCTTAAATTGTTTGTGCAGTGTGTAGCTGTATATGTCCTTAACTTCTAAATAATGTCTTTTTGTTCCTATTATGAAAAGCTGCTCAAAGAATCTGCCTTTAATTTTTTCTATACTGTGAAAGCTGGCCTGATGCAGCATTAGGTGGATACATCCAACACTGCTCTCCTCCCCTAAGGCTATATCTAGCGTAACGTTATGCAATGGATAAATATAGTCTTTCATGTCCTAACTCTGACTCCTCCTAGTTTACTGCTGTTCTTTTATCTCGAGCCGTTATACACTCAGCTAATACCCCTTATTTAACCTGAAGCACAGCTAAGCACATACTTGCTGGTAATCCTCCTGCGAGTCACATATAGGGTGGCAGCTTAAAACTAAGACATGCCCCTCTTTATTACAGTTTTATGAGTCTTTATATCTGGAACTTATACATAATTATTTCATTTAATTGTTTGTATGACCCAGGTACAAACTGTACTAATGAGGTGTTTTTTGTCCTCTCTCCCTGTCTGGAGTTGTGTCCATGTTGTTCTTTTTGCAAACAAGTTTGACCTGGAAATACTCATTGTCACTTGAGTGTTAAATAGTCAAAGCACTCCAATGAAAACGTGTGTTTACATGTGCTACACAGACTGCTTCACACCAGCCACCCATTCCCGTGTCCTGAGTGTGGAGAGGCCTTCAAGCGCAGGAAAGATCTGGACCTGCATTCGCTCAGTCACCAAGGTGAGGGTTCAGGACTCAGCCTGGCATATGTTACTCAACTCCATATTTGTGGTAAAAACATTATACAAAAGTCATTGAGGATCTTTTTTTAATTCAACTTTTTTGTCACACGTTGTTTCACCGTGTGACGATTTCCTCTCTGCTGTCTCACCAAATGTGGTAAAGATGTCAAGTAATGAAATGCAAGTCTCTGTGCCTGCTTGTAGTGGAAACCGATTAGTTATGATGTTCTTATCAGTGCAGCATGCAGTGAATTACTATTGATTAATGCAAAGTCTGCGATAAATGCCTCCATCAGCTAGCCCGGGTGGCCTATCTTGTTTATTTACAAACATACATCCATGTTATATGTGCATTGGTCCTCCAATGCATTAGGTCAATGACTTTCCATTGATTTGAGTCCCATGTGGAACAGAGCAGGAAGGTGGAGGTAAATGAATTGGGGGCGTCAGAACGTCAACCTCATTAGCTAAGCTCAAAGAGGGGTCGGAGGTATCTGACTCCTTTGAGAGAGATGATTGAAGACATTGATCCATTGATCAGTCCAGGGCCATAGGCTGAGATTGTCCTTATTAAAGGTTTAATTAGAAGGTCCAATGGGGGGCGGAGTGGACTGGCCCCACCGGGGTAGACAGTACAGATGGTTAGCAGATTGCAAGATGTTGGCGTGACGACCGATGGACATACTGATGAACCATCAGTGTCAGCGATTTCCCAGTTTCCAAGAGCAACCCAATGAGAGTGTGGTTCGCTTTGCCAAAATACAACTAGGGCACCATCTGATTAGAGCTCAAGTGATTAGTTGATTAATTGATTAGCTGACAGACAGAAAATTAGTCTGCAGCAATTTCACCTATCGATTAAAATTTTGGTTCTGCGTTCTCATTGGTAAGGATTTGCTTCTTCTCTTTGTTTAATATCATGGTCAACCAAATATCTTTTCAGGTTTTGAACTGTTACTTATAGATGTCACAATGGACAGGGAAATTATGATATTAATATAATGACATAACACATTAAGTATTTTCTGACATTTTCTGACCAAACAACTATCAGTTCATTGAGAGAGTGATTGATACATTTTTTGATAAAAAGAAAATTTGGGTGCTGGTGCTCCTCCCCAACCATTTCTATGTGAGAGTTTGGGTTAAGACTTCAACCATCAGATATCCCCATGGCATTGAAGTATGAAGAGACAGTGTGGCCACAGGTCTAAACAATGACACTGTTCCATTGCAGACAAGCAGCCGGCGACCTGCATTCACTGTTCAGCCCAGTTTGTGAACCAGTCAGTGCTGGAAATCCACATGCAGCGTTGCCCTACCACAGAGGAGGACAAGAACACTGGTCGCGGGCGGGGTCAGGGCCGTGGACGATGCACTGGACAGGTTGGTAGCACAGAAAATCAGAAATGATTTAATCTTTTCTTTTTGTTTGTCAGGTTTTACTTTCCACCTAAAGAAAATATTCAGAATTTCAGAAAAAGCTTAATCTTTGACATATTTGTAGTCAGACCATGTGTTGAACTCCTGTGTTGAAATGTTTTTGCTTTTGGCAGTTTATTAGATAATTACAGTGGAGAATACAGGGTTAGAAAGGTGGATGACGTCTAACAAAGGTCCAGTCATAATTGATCTGTGACGTTGCAGTTACGCATCAGTTTGACCATGAAGACGATGACCTTTTCTATTTTCATTAATTGCCCCCTCTGTCTTTTCGACATCCCCGTACTTGTCTGTGTGTATCCCTCCTGTCTCTGTCCCCCCTCCTCCCTTTGTTCCTCCCTCAGATTGAGTGTGACCTATGTGGCCACCGTTGTATGACCCAGGAGGGCCTTGACCTCCATCGGTTGTCCCACACGGGCCAGACACCTCTGAAATGCCCAGTGAGGCCATGCCGCCGCCGATTTACCTCCAACAGTGCCCTGGAGGAACACGTGCTGGCCCATTTTCAAGGAACACTCAGCAAGTCCAAAAACCGACCCCGCTTCCGCTGTCAGATTTGCCTCAAAGAATTTTCCTACAATTCCACCTTTAATGTTCACATGAGGACACATACTGATGAGAGGCCCTTTGAGGTAAGAAAGCTGCTCCGAGTGTGTGTGCTTGCATAAAAAGGGAATTTCTCTCAGCCTTCTGAGCCATATTTTGTCCTTTTCATACAAGTCTTTCAAACTCTTAACACCTGGATTGCAAATTGAAATCCAGCTCTGCCTCACCCCCCGTGGTCACACCCGCTCATAGCTGTGGTCATCTCCCCGGTTCTGGACCGTGGCCATTTGTGCAGTGTGTGTCCTGCGGGTGTTTCCTCCCTCCCTGTGTACCTGTGATTAATGGCAGGGCTGAGTTAGGACCTGTCAGCTCCCCTCTGTGCCTGTTACTATTCTGGGACTCTCTCCCTCTCTCTCTGCTGCTCTGGTGACGAGGCAGGACATCAACTATGGACCCACCCAAGCTCATCACAGCACGTTGGACTGTAGAAATCGATGTTTGTGGCTTTGCTTTGAGCCATATCTATGAGACATGCTAAGGACTGAGGTTCAGGAAGCATCCATCCTTGCACACACAGGGGCAGTTATAAGGATGAATTTTAATTAAAATCAAATATACTGTGCATTCCTGAAGGTACACCTATATTTGCTGAGTATATAAAGAGCAAGCTCAACAGGAAAGGTAATGTTATTAGAGTATATCTCACAGAGATACTGAAACTGCAAAACTGACAACAGGGATTACAGTTTCAATCTGAGCGTCCCCAGTAGGAATCAAAGCAAGGCACAACGAAGTCATTCTTTTGTAGTGCTTCAGGTTTAATCAAGTATCTGGTTGTAGTTCATTGTCTGCTCTCAGGTGGTAGCAAGCAGAGAGTGAATATTAGGGTGTCTGGAAAGGTACCGCTGTTGAAAAGGTAATGTGATTGCTTTATTTAGAAATTGTTTAGCTCTCAGAAAACATTTCTTTCTGTTCATCGATCATACTATCCCTTACACACTTAGAGATGCAGAGATTAGTTGAAAAATATTAATCAGCTGTGCAATTATCATTCATTCATTTTCAGCTTTTTCTTCATCTTGTATGACAGTAAACTGATTTTCTTTGTACTTCTAAGTGTTGATGGGACAAAATGAGACATCTTAAGACATTGCCACATGTTCTAAGGCATTGATGCATTTTCTGAACGAGTTTCTGATATTTTATTTATCGGTTAATTGAATAATAATTATCTGCACATTCATTGATAATTGTACACACTTATTGTTTTGTATCTGTCATTCCCACTCTGTCTTCCCTTATTTTCTCCTACATTCCTGCTCTCTCTGCTCTTTCTCTAACCCAGCCAGAAGTGCTGAATCTGCAGAAAAATATAAAGAGGTCTCAAAAATATTAATTGCAGTTGAGTTTGTGTTTTGGCACAGCAGTGAACATAACTGTACTTTCTTTCCACTGTCATGCCCTTTTTTTAATATTATATCTACTCCACCATTTCTCCTCCATCCTTCTACCAGTGCGCCACATGTGGCAAGCGCTTCCGCCAGCTGCCCCATCTGCAAGACCATGAGCGCATCCACAGCGGCCTGCGGCCTTTCTGCTGCTGGATCTGCGGCAAGAGTTTCAGCGTGGCCGCCCGGCTCACAGAGCATGCCCGCACCCACAGTGGGGAGAAGCCCTACCCCTGCTCCCACTGCCCCGCTGCCTTCCGCTCCCGCTCCAACCTGGATAAACACATCCGGCTACACGGAGACTTGCCCCCGGAGACCGCTGAGGAGGCAGCACAGGCGGCCGAGGTCGCCCAGGTTCAGAAGGTGCTGGAGGGGGCCAAGGTGCTGTCCTCTCTGGCCACCACTGGGGAGGTTGATCCTGGTGCGGTGCAGACCATCTACGTACTGCAGGGGGGCGAAGGAGGTACAGAGACGGTCATGATCCCGTCTGATCAGCTCAGCGGTCTGGATGGCGCTTCACAGGTTGTCATCCTGCCCTCGTCTGTTCTGGGAACTCAGGCCATCACTGTTCCCACGATAACCATGGATGGCAATGAAATCACCATGGTGGAGACGAGCCAGTCACCACACCACGCCATTGAGTTCATAGTGGAGGAGACTGTGTGAAGGCAGATCAAAGTGTGTTAATGACGTTTGGTAATTGAAGGATATGCAGTCATTATCCTGTATGTAAATAGTGTGATAGGTCTCAACAAAACTCTCTGTGATCCTGTGTAGTAATACTAATTTTCAACTCTTCCTGAAAATTTATCCACTAACATTATTGAGTGAGTGTAGCGAACTAATCAGTCAGACAGAGATCAAACTCAGGAGAACAGAATGTACCTTAAAGTTGTCTTTCAAACTGATTGAAAAACGGGTTGTAAAATTGGTCCTCGATTGTATACAGACGTGTATTTACAGCCCCTATTTATTAGGGGAAGACCAGTGGTGGCCCATGACTTGTCTTCTGCTTTCTTTATAATAAAACGCTTCAGCTTTCACAGTTGTGAGCGTCTATCATTTTATAAGGTGGATGACACGAAGGCATTGCCCCATCCCATCAGATGAGATGGACTTTATTGGTCCTGCTGTAAATTGCCACTTCTGCTTTTTGACAAACAGTATGAGGTCTTCTGCGGAGAAATATACAGACGTACTCAGCGCAAGGCAGTGTCTTTCTTTCTCTCTGCCACTAATGTTGGTGGAAGACAGAATGAAGTAGGACTGTGTATGGATCAACCCTAATGTTCCAATAATTTGTAGGACATTATGTTATTGATTGGTTTTGTGTTGTAATTAAATACAATAATAACAGGGATACAGGGAGATTTATGATGATTGAGCTGAAGTACAGCATTATGCAGTGGCAAGTAGTGCAATGAAATTATCCAGCACTTGTTGTATAGTTATCAAAAATAATGATCCTATTTGTGTCTGAATGGGAAGAGGCATAATATGATATAAGTTTTGCCAGCGCTGCAGTAGCCCATTATAGGCTTCTAAAGTGCAGTTTATGGCTGTCTCCCACCCAGTGATTGCTGACAGGGGGGTTTGAAACCACACACGCGCAGAGGCACTCAGTCTTAGTTTGTTTTCATGTCATGGAAGGAGAAATGCTGATGATTGTGCGGGGAACTGAAATGGGGAAATAGCAGCATTTCTGCAGAGAGAGAAGCACATCGGGAAAGAGAGGGCTCCTGAGGAGCAAAAAGAACCCAGTACCAGGAATTTAGCTGCTCCTCATTGCTTTTCTGAGAGAGTCAACAGGCAACCAGTCGATAAATACATGTTTTTTTTCCTCCCTGGCAAATCTTGAGAGCTGATATTCTGGTGGAGTGCCGTTTATCATACCTGCTGCCTAACATTGAAAGTAAGAACACAAACAACTAACACACAGATGTGTAATGAAATAGTTGATCTGGGGGTGAAATCACAAGACTCGTATGCTCCAGGGAAGCAGTTTGACTGCAGTATAATCGTCCATTTGCTTTACAGAAGACAGTACATTGTAAGACTGTTCATTTCTTTGTCCAGACATAACCATATGGTTTTGTTTTTGTGTGACAAGCACATAAAAACAAACATGTTTCCTTCCACATTGATGCAGTTGAAATCCATATTTAGGTATGCTTGAAATATAATGTTTAATATAATTCTACTGTTTTTTTCAATTTGTATCAATTTTACACCGTATCGTGATGGTGGGATGTTAGCTGACAGATCTGATCTTGTTTTACTACTTGTTCAATGGTGAACTCCAAACTGTAAATGCTGGGTTAGAGATGGCTATGGTTAAAGAAATGCAGATGAATTTAAATACTTCAGACTGTTGATGCAAATAAAAAATGACTAGATGTAAATACAGCAGGGACTTTACGTATAATATAAAAAATTGAATGAAATGAAATGAGAATTATTTTAGAAAGATAAAACTGCCTATTTTTCAAAAACTGAATTTAACCAAGAAAATGTGACCCCCATTATTTTGTGTTTAATAATACATTAAAAAAGATTGACTATGTAGATAAAATGGCGAAGCGCTTTAGTCATTATAATAATCAACCCTGGAACTGTTACTTTTAAAAGACTTTCAAGGACATCCTTTTATCAAACAACAAAACCCTTCAGTTCACTGGAAATGTTTTCTGTTTCACTGACACGACTTGTGTGTGTTCACTGAATAGCTTTTCTATTTTGCACCTTGCTGGTGAAAACACACAAACCAATACTGTAAATGATTTATAATCGCACAGGTCCATAGCTGCCTGGAATGTAAACTCCTTGCATGTGCAGTGTTTTTTTCCCCCCTTTTTTTGCAATTATGTATTTGAAATATTCATGACATTTATAGGCTGTAGAAGCAGGCAGTGAAATTATTATTTTTTTTTATCTCTTAATACAATCAAATGAAATGGACAATTATGCTCATACATGGACCTAAAATAGCCATCACATTCAGGAATGTCCTTGTTACAAATGTAAAATGAGAAACAAGCAAGAGGCAGTAGCTTCTCTCACCCTGGGCATCCCTTTGATTCTCACCTCTTTTTATTTCATAAACACTAAAAATACTCAAGTGACCCTCAGGAGAAAATGTGCATATTCAGCTCTCACAGCAGTAAACCAGCTGACATCACAGTGTCCCGTGCAGGTGGAGGACACCACGAGCTCTGTTTTTGGCTCACACCTCCAGGTAAGAATAGTACCAGAGCAGGAGATAGATGGAGTGGATACACAGGTTTTGTTCTGTAATCAATGTAAACATTTGTTTGTAACTGTTCATTCTCATTTAACCATTACCTTCCTCTTAGCTAGCCTAAATATTTTAACTGTACATCCACATTTATTTACTGTTTTAACAAAAGATCCACTACTTTATTTGCAGTCACATCATTTTGTTGTTCTCTCTTATTTCAATATTTCTATTACCATTACTTTCCATTACTTGCAGCTGTTTCAACAGATCATCTATTTCAGCTGTTTTCCCAGCCTGTTAATTTCAATCATTTATCTACCTATGTTAATTTTATTTATTTTAACCTTACATCCACTGCTTCTGTCAATTTCAATTATTTATCTACTACTCTTTTTATTTTTATCCCTCCTCCCTTTTACTTTTTGATATTTCAAATTCATGTTAATAATTTTATAGATTATCCATTATTTTAGATAACTATTCCCATCAGCATTCATTAATCTTAGCTATTTCAACCATTCAATCAATCAATCAACCAATCAATTTTATCAATTAGTTTCATTTCTATTTCAACTATTTCATCTATTTCTTGTAGGATTTTTCAACCCATCAACTATCTGTTACTTTTCTAAAGACTTCCAGACTTTTGTTTTACTAGTGTTGGCTATCAAGCCACAAAGTCACTTCCAGCTTACAGTTACTTACAACCATTTATCTTTTTATATCTATTTCAACCTCTTTTCCATTATTTGTGACAAATTGTTTCAGTTTCCTTATTAACTGGTTTTCACACTGTAAATCACAATATGATGTTCAATCTTTATTTATTCAGAATATCACAATTTCTGTTTCTCATAGTTCATAGTTAAAACCTACTGGGGAGTGACGACTCTATTTGGGAATCAGTGTCCACATATATCATGAAGATTCACTTTGCATATTAATAAAAAGCACTTATAAATTCTATAAGCCAATTCCACTATACTATCAGTACTCTAACCTTCAGGTTAAAAATAAACGGAAACATTTTCAGCCTGCATTCAGAGCTTTAAGCACAAAGCCTGCAGTAATGCTTCAATGACATGTCTGAAGGATACAGTACAAAGGCCAGTAAAAACCAAGACTATGATATCCTGGAGGCATATTATAGTAAATCATTGTAAATAAAAAAATATATATCAACAGTAAAACTCTATACAGTCACTGTAAAACCATTAACCACCGAGTCTCCAGAGAAGTATCAAAGTCTTGCTTTGTTGATGCCATTGTTATTGACATCTGGGCAAGTCAGAGATGCCGGGCCAAGCTTTGTTTCCAAGGTAACGTGATGGAAAATTCTCTTTAGCACTGTGGTGAAAAAAACTGAATAGGTAATCATGGAGACGTTTTCTATAAATGATAATTGCAGTTTATCTGTGACGTGTGGCATAAATGTCAGACAACAACAAGCCAACATGATGCTGCAAGATATTCACGACGAGACGCAATAATAATATCACAGTAAAACTATCATGTTGCCATTAAAGGTCAAAAAAATTTCCCAGAGAAAATCATATACAGTATTAATGCTACAGGAGGAGGAAAATATCATCAATCATGTTAAGGTCAATGTGCAGTGCTACACAGTATGTCCCTGAAAGACAAATTATACAGTTTTATTATACAAGACAGCTATGTTTTATTAAGTTATATATACACTCCCAGAGATGTACAGGCACTGGTAAGTGACCTCTGTCTGGTGTATTATACGCGTTAGTCAAAACCATACACCTCTATTCATATTTTCTTTACATGCTCTGTTATATTAATAACACTCTCACACACACAGCCTGAGAGACACCAGGCTGATAAAAAATGGGCAATCTCACCTGCAGCCCCGCTACATCCTAGTTGCACTTTGCTTTTTAAATATTTAATATTTAAGGCAGTCTTGGTTGTCTGAAATCAAAGCGTTTGGTTCATCTACTGTTCATACCATTAAGAATTAATGTTCTCTATCGCATGGATGCTATTTTCTATGCTCTATGAGTGACAATACAGTAAATTATATACAGTGCAGTAGTTTAAGATTCTCCATCTTAATTGAAAAACACTTCACTTCTTTTATGATAATCTGTCTTAAAAAAAAAGGAAGTCTGAGTTAGGGGGCGTGGAAAAACATGATGTAGTTCTTTGTATTTGACTAAGTGAGCACACTTATGCAAACTTACTCAGTCGGCTACAGCTGACTTCCCAACTCTATTATCATATCGTAGTTATTAATGTATGATTGACCTATTTAAGTAATGGTATACATTTGTCATTCTCTATGCCTTGTGATTACATATTTATTGCTTGCACATGCTTCTTCTCCACCCTCTGTCCTTCTCTTATTTTCTTTTTCTCCTTTCTCTCTCCTTTTTTTCCCCCCATCATTGCTACCCTGTCCCCCCTCCACCCTCGCGACATAGCCTCTGTCTCTCTCTTTGCTGAGGTGGCTGTACCGGCTGTGACTTTGACAAAGTAGTCTCCACGTGTGTAGTGGTGTATTTCTCTGTGCGCGAGTGGATGCAAGGGTGCAAAAGACTGTGTGTGAGTGTGTGTGTGTTTTTTTGCATTTGTCTTAATGTGCACATTGAACACATGCAGCATGCATCTGTGTGAGGTGTGTGTGTGCGTGTGAACATACTGCAGCACACTTGCACCTACGTCTGCTGCTTATGTCATACTATACTCCTCTCTTTTGTCCTCCATTACCCCCTCACTTTTTTCATCCCCTGCTCTCTTGTTCACCTTGTTTCTCCCTGTGTGCTCCTCTTCTCCCGCTCCATCCTCCCCCCCATCCCTCCCCCACCTCCCTCTGCTTGTCTCCTCCCCCTCTGTCCCCTCCCTCATGTTTCCTCCTTCCTCTCTCTCTCTCTCATTGATAGTGAAGCATTTGTGACTAGAATACTGAGGAGCTAATCATTATTCCATGAACGCAGCGCAGTGCTCGGGCAGAATGTCAATCCCCCCCCTCACATCCCTCTGTCTTCCTCTCTCCATCCCTCCCCTTTTTTGCATGCTTTCCAAGCAATAGTTAACATAGAAGTCACATTTGTGTTCTACAAAGAGAAAAGTAAGGAAAGACTCTACTAATACAAATTCACACTGGCAAATGCTGGGCTCTTAACACCTGCAGTGAGGTGTGTATGCGTAATGGTTGAGTAAGGTTTACATTTGTGCTTTGGACTGTGTTTGGAGAGTGTGTGTGTGATACGTAGTTGTTATGTAAAAGCGCTCCACATCAATTTGTCAAGAGCAAAGTGGTGTGGGATGGAGATGAGAGAGAGACAGCTGTTGAATGCATATTTAGAGAGAGGAGGAGACTGAAACAGAGAATGACAGCAGACTTTCAGTGGATGCAGTGAGGCGTAAATCACCAGTAATATTAAGTTAATTTGCCTTATCGCATTTACGCGTTTTGGATTATCAATAAATAGCACAAATGGAAAAAGACTGAGGTATAATGTGCAGATAGTCTCTCCCAGGGCAGATTCAGTGTCACCCAATGGTGCTGGAAACCAAGAGAGGGGTAAATTAGACCAGAGGTAAATTAGACAACACATACACAGACACACACACAGGCTCACAGACACTGGGACTGCGGGGCATGTGTCAGTGTGTGTGATGGAATGGGAGAGACAGCACACGGAGACTCCTCCTGACTTCCTGAAAACTGCAGCTGTGGGTCACAGCCAGGGGTAACGCTGTGTATGCAACCCTCCCAACCCTCACACAGACACACACACACACACACACACACACACACACACACACGCCATGTGACCCTAATAAAGAATTTTAAATGTGCAAGTTGGACAGATGCAGAAACAGTCATATACAAATGTCCTCAGACACACACACACACACGTACACAGACAGAGAAGCCGAGCCATGGCCTGAGGGAACCTCTGCTGTGACATGGCTGCAGTCTAATAGGCTCAAGCACGAGTGAGTAATAGGTGTTCCAGCACTGTCCGCCCACTGGACAAAGACATCTTGAGATGCACATTATTTTATGAGATGCAAAGTGAATAGGTGAAAACATGATGAAGCATTGGGTGAGGAGAGGAGTTTGGGGGGGGGGGCTGTTTGAGACCAAAGCAGAGGAGACAGCTCAGCATTGTCACATACTATATTTGCTCCCCTGTTTGATTAGGGGACAGCTTAGTGGACGGACCAGAGGATATTAGTTAATACGGGACACACAAAATGGCTCCAACATTACATTACACCACTGAATATTCATATCATGAATGGACCAAGTAAAAAAAAAAAAATGACTGAAACAATATAGATTCACTACTAATAGACACATGACAGATTTAGTTGCCGTTTTCTTCATTTAAAATCTAACAACAATCTTGTAACTTCACACCTCTTTTAAAATCTTTCAAAGCATAATGTACAAATATCACTGCAAGGCAACACAGCTCTGTCACTAGCAATTAAAGAGCCACCTCATGCACAGAGTGACAAAATCAATGATTCAACACACTGTGGCAAGTTTAATAGCCTTGGAGGACATGAAATGCTAAGGGAGCATTGGGGCTGCAAGGTTAGGAAAAAGATCTATATTGAAAAGGCTACTTGGACCGACCGGAGCACCAGAGAGGAACAAAGGCATCATAAGGCCAACGTCCCAGTCTCGTTAGGGGGGATGAGACAGCGTAGCGTGATAGAAGTGGGATATGGGAGTTAGGCAGTGACATCATATAGTGTGAACCGCTCCTCTGGAGACTGCTGTCCGCTTGCACTGGGCTCATGCTGTTGTGGAGTTGTGCCTTATATGAGTGAACATTATAAATAGTGAGGAGGATGTCAGCTCCATTCAAGGGAGTCCCGCATGAAGTGTCAGTGTGCTCTGCTGAGAGGAGGGATGATTTGCAGCAGTGTCTGAGTGTACAGTATGTGTGCATGTGGAGGCCCAGTTGGGAAGAAGTAGTCAAACCACACTGTCTTTTCATATGTATACAGTAGAAATAACAAAAAATGAAATATAGTAAGTTTGTTGTTGATCAAAGTGGAGAGACTTTGAACTACTTTATATACTGTCTAGTATATAAGCTGTAAAACTGTTTGGTAAATATCTAAAAATGCTTCATATGCCCTAAAATGTCATAAGCACATTTTGTTTGTGAAATCATGATCAACACGGCTCGCACGTGGCCGAGGCATTAGTTATGACCATTAACTGCAACATCACCACTTCACGTCTGGCTGGACGGTTGTCATTCCCCATCTCTCTGTCTCCCGTCACTTACTGTCATGTCTCTGCTGTCGGCTGTCCAGCGCAGGCATGAAATGGCCAACACAAACAAGCAAATCTTGATCTTATAAGTAGCCAGTAACTGTGGCTCTTAAATAAACATGGTGGGATAAAATCTGTATTTCCCTCCTTTGATGTAGTGTAAATGATGTATCGAGTAGCATGAAATGCAACAGCTAAAATGACTTAAAATGCAGCTGAATCCTTCACAATTGTAGAGTACTTAAGTAAATGTACTTAGTTAGATCCCACTACCGTGTATGACTGCATACATGTTTGATCTAGCCTCATGCTCTGATAGGATTTATGCCTGTGTGTGTTTACCTCCGCTTCCCCCCGCTTCTGTTTGTGCATATCAGTGACATAATGTCAATATGTGCCTGAGTATGGGAGCCCAATTGTGTATTTACATCTGACTCTGCTGTGTGTTCATGTGTGCGTGTAGATGTGTATGTTTGCGTGTGTGAGTGTTTGATGTGTGTCACAGGGTATAAGGCGAGTCACATGGTGGTGTGATAGTGTTTGTCACCCTGAGCATGTAGCCATGTCAAACTCTGTCAGGGTAGTTTACCCTGGCATCCCCTTGATTACTCTCTCTTGCTGTCCCTCTCTCTCTCGCTGTTTGTATGTGAATCTGTTCCCGATGGTGTGTGTCTTTTCTTGATGGCCAGTTTTCTTTTTTTTTGCCTTTCTCCTTATTTCAAATGTTCATTGCAGAGACTGACAAAGAGAAGAGAGTGATGGGTGGGGGGGGTTGAGTTGATATTAATCTTTGAGAAAAATACCTAGGAGGGAAACAGAGAGAGAGAGAGAGTGAAGGAGTGGGTGTTGGGAAGGAGAGGGAGGGTAGGGAGAGAGTGGGAGGGTGCAGGGAGAGAGAGAGAGAGAGAGAGAGAGCAGGAGAGGGAGTGCTGATTAGATTGGAGCAAGCCAAGGAGGTAGGGGTATACTATTGAGCAAGGGGAGAGACAGAGAGGAGAGAGGCAGAGGGGAGGGTGACTAAGTGAATGCAGTTTGCCGTCGCGTGTCGCCGGTTCGCAGTGAAGTCCACAGGCAGGCGGACGGATTGGACCTGAATCAACAAATGGATACAGAAAAAACTGGATGTACGCTGCACACGAGGAGAAAAATAGGGAGGACGTAGAGCCTGCCTTCACATCCTTTTATCTCTGCATCAGATTCTGCTGTGAGGGACCCACGGGGAGGGATACGAACTAGCGGACAACTCATTTTAACATCCTTGGAAGCGGAGGAGCTGTGAGCCAGAAGAGAGTCGACTGTGGGACTCGCTGGGATTGAATATATGCTCAGTAAGTGTTTGTATAGGCTGCAAATGTCAGCGTACGAGCGTGTGTGTGTGTGTGTGTGTGTGTGTGTGTGTGTGGAGTGATGCCTCTGGCTTGTGCACAGCCTCTGATGCTTTTTTCCACGAAGAAAGAGAAAATAAGAGAGAAAGAATTAGATGCAAATACAGTTGTGCTGCAACGTCTCTTCTATTGTAATATGCTGTTTGCATCTCTGAGCAGCTTTTTTGTTTCTCTTTTTTTTTTTCTAATTTAAACAACTACCGCAGACTTGACTGTGTTTGTGCCTTTTCCTCCACAGTGCTGGTGCATGTGTGAGTGTGTGTGTGTGTGTGTGTGTGTGCGCGAGCTGATAATAGCAGCCCCATTGGTATTCAGCGGAGGGAGCTCCAGGATCTCGCTGCGCCTTTCCCCAGGATGGGATCACAGAGCAGGGATTGTGCTCGCCTGCGGAGAGCCCGCTGAAATGGGTGAGTGTCCATCCTTCTCTTCCTCCGTTTTTCCTCTTTCCATTCTCTTTTTGCCTCTCATTTTCTTGTTTCTTATATCTTCCCTGTCTGCCTCCCTTTCCTCAGTCTGCAGTTATATTAGGAGCATTTCCACCACTGGCGGGTTTCCCCTTCATCTTCCCCGTGTCTCTCATCCTCTCACCACGTCCAACCCACCTCCCTACCACTCCTCCACCTGTTTCCCTCCATCCCTCCTTCTGTCCTCTTTTCATCCAGCATCCATCTCTCCTCACTCCCCCCCCCCTCTTCAGCCCCCACTGAGACATAAACAGGCCTGTCCAGTTTGATGGATTTGGACGAAATCTGATCTGAACGGCTCACTTCAATTTGTTGCTTCTCTTCCCCCATTCCCTCTTTCCCTCTTCGGCTGTGTCACCCCTCCCTCCCCCCCTCGCCCTCCATCCCTCTCTCAGTGTCTTCAAGCTCCTCTCTACATTCTGTTTGAATTCAGACACAAACGAAGACGTTTGAGTCTCTTTCCTGACACAGGCAATGAATGGAGATGCTGTGGATGTGTGTGTGTGTGTGTGTGTGTGTGTGTGTGTGTGTGTGTGTGTGTGTGTGTGTGTGGAAGGATTGCTATTTTTGTGTCTGTGTCAATCATTTTGATAGCGTTTCATGTGTGTGCGTCTGTGACACAATGCGGAGAGGGCAGAGGTGTGTGTTCAGCCTCAGTGTGTGGGATTGGTGGAACAGAAGGTTATGAAGTAGATCAATGTGTTTAATTGCTTCAGGCATGACAGCTGTGACACATGCACGCGTGCACACACATGCGCACACACACACACACACACCCTGGCACTCGTTTTACACGCACCTCCGTCTTTACACTCCTTGCTGACATACCTTCTGCACACCAATTCACACCCACCCACATGCCAACGGTGCCAACAAAGGCTGTGCACACAAATGCACACACACAGACACCGAGCACTGACCTAACCTGTGAGCCAACACACACACGTGGGTCTCATCCTAACTGGTCCTCGGAGGATATAGGTGTCACAGGAGGGTCACATCTATCCACACAGCAGTATTGATTGGAGCTGATACACTGAATGGCCTGTAATGTTTCATTTTAAATGGACCATCACCTCACTGGACTCTGGGAAAGAGGAAGGAGTCACTAAACCAGTTTAATGATTTGGCTTTGTTCTTTTTAAAATGATAATATTGTCACTAGGGGCCTCTGAGTCAACATCTGCTTTTAAAGAAATGCATGTTTCTCTGTGCTGATCTGAATTAAGAGCATCACTTCACTGCAAGCATTTTGATTAGAATTCAAAAGTGACTTTTATATATTCAACAGGTGCAAACTGTTGCATAGTAACAGAGGCGAGAGTACCTGTTGGGCAGCCAAGATTGGACATCCTGCTGCTATTTTTAGATGTTGGCAATCTATTTAACAAAAGACGGTATAATTGATTAGGAATTGAAAAAAAGAAAAGAAACTCAAAAGGGGCACAACATTAGTCCGTCTATCTGCATGGATTCTCGTCCATTGTTATTTTGAAGGGTTGTAAGACGATGTCTTGGCACAATACAAAGATGTATAACAGTGGTAGTATCCACTGTTGAGCTGAAACATTTATCCCTGTAAAAACTAAATCTGCTCAACAATGACAAAAGGCACGCAGCTTTATATGTGTACATTCAAAACAAGTGACCACAAGTGGAACGTTATGACCTGTCAGAGGTCTCACATGCTGGTTGATAATTGTTCAATTCAAGAAAATGCCCACCGTGTTGCTCCCTAATCTAAAACCAGTTAATGTAAAGACATGGAAATTGTGAATGCTTTGTCACACAAGCAAAGACATTTGGTACTTTTCCTTATGTGGACATTTTCATCTGTACATTTTTCTTCTTCTTTTCCTTTATATCTTCAGCAGTTTGATGCTGCACAAGATTCTGTTATTTTCATTTGAATTGCAATGAAATTGAACAGTAAAACTCTGCTGTTATTTTTGTCAATTCCTTTTTACCTTTGCAAAGAGACATGCAGTGATCAGAGGGGCGCTGTGTTTTCGATTTCAGGATTACAAGGCACCCCATTGCACCTCTTTTCCAACTCCAATACATAATAACAGATTAAATATTTCATATTTGAATGCTAGTTTGAATTTTGAATAAAAATGACAGCCCTAATCCACACCTGTCAAGTATGACTATTTGTACCTGACCAATACTATAAGTCTGGACCGGAGTCATCCACCTGCCTCAGGCACATTCACCAGTCAGAGGTCTCTCTCTCTGTCCTTCACATGCATCTTGTCTGGGACACTGTGGAGTGTGATGGACAGCTACATTGGAACTGGAGAAAAAGACAGGCAAAATGATTGGATGAAAGCGGGCGAGGTGTAGATATAAAATTGGATAGAGAGAGTAGAAGGGAGATGTGACGGGAGGAAAGTGCTTGAAGATGAGCTTGTTGGGAGAGAGTGAAAGGATCAAATCATAGAGTGAGCGGAGAGTAGGAAGGAGCAAACAAGCAGCAAAGTCGGGGGGGGGGGGGAGGAGTGACAAGGACGGAATAGACAGCAGGACGACAGGCAGGGTGGAGTGTGACGAGGAGGAGAATGACGTACGCGATAAGGCAGAGTGACACAAATGTCACCATGCTAACCTTTCATGCACTCTCACGCTCTCTCCTCTCTACTTTGCCTCTGTTCTTCTTCTCCTTCCAGATCTGAAGCCTTGCAGAGATGGACACCAAATGGGCAGCATGGAAGCCAGCACACACCCTCCAGCGACTAGCTTTCCACACCTGACTGCCACCACCATCTCAAGCCATCAGCCTGAACCATCCCAGCGCGGGCTGAACCTGCAGAGTTGAGGCCGGACAAGCTGGACTGAGATAGCAGAGGCAGCGTACAGGAAGTAGGGAAAAGCAGCGTGCGACAAGCCTCAGAGGAGTTGACTTACAACAAACCAATCGACCTGTTGAACATACACTTGAGCTCCTTGGACTTCATCTGAAATGAAATAGATTGCAGTGATGCTTGAGCAATGGTATGGAGCTTTTGGACACGTCCGGATTTATCGACCGGATATCCTATCGAGATTACGACACTTTTGTGCACACCTGAGTGCTGGGCCACTTTTCCAGATTGGCTTGTGGGCAAAAGCGAATAATTGAAAATCCCCCCTTGAGAGGGTCTCTCTTCTGATTTATCGCGGGAAAAGAGGGCTTTTCTTATTTTCATTAAGGAACTATTTAAAAAAAAATCCTCTCTGTTTCCCACATTTCCCCCCACTTTTTTTTCTCCTGTCTTTCTCGCACATTGCAGAGAAATACATTATGAAGCAGCACCATTCTTCTTCTTCATCCTCCCTCGGTGATGGAGAGAGAGGAGGGACAGACTGTCCAGAATAGATAACGAGCAGGGAGACTGGCACTGAGGAGAGGAGAAGGAGAAAATAGAGGGAAACAGGTAGAGAGAGAAAGAGGAGGTCGGAGAAAGAAGCAGAGGCGGCAAGAAAAAGAAAAATTGAGAATTAACTAGGATTGTTCGAAATTCTCTCTGAGACTCTTTCTAATTTGTCTGTGCCGTGTTAGAGGCTAGTTAGTGCAATGGGCAGGGGAGGGGTCGGGATTTACACCAGGGGGGGCACTTGAGCAGGAGAGTAGGGTTATGTCCCCCCCTGCACCTGCCGGCTCTGTTTCTTAGTGTTTGGCAGGAAGACAGACTGAAAGATGGCCCGGTAAACAGACAGCTATACTGAATGACAGACAAGCTCTGAGGCTGGTAAGACAGACAGACAGACAGGGAGATAGACAGGAAGACGGGTACACAGCCTATTCCAAGTGTCAGGCTCAGAGCCAGGCAGACATCCAGTGCCGGCACAGTAGACAGCGTGAGATTCATTGTCATTCTATGCAGTGTGTGAGGAAGAGACAGAGGGAAGGAAAGAAAGCAGAGGCAGAGAGGAAGAAGAGAGGAGCATCCCTGTGTTCGTAGCTTCTGGAGAATCTCACCTCAGTCAGTCTGTAGCAAGCCCATGCACTAAGGAAACAGGCTGGGAAGGGAGGGGGCTGTTACTAGAAAGGAAATACAGGTTGAAGACAGAGAGAGAGAGAGAGAGAGAGAAAGGGAGAGGGGGAGGGGGAGGGAGGCAGCCAGAGAAACTGAGGGAGAGAGCAGGTGTCGGAAATCCTCCTCTTCATCTGCTTGTCATTTACTCCTTTATGTTCTCTCGTCGTCTGGCGAGGTGATTGGTTTTCTGATGCCGGCGTTCCTCTGCTCATAGGCCCTCCGCAATCCTGAGGAAAACAAGAGGTGTGCGGACACAGGAAAGCAGAGAAAGACAGCATAAGAGAAAAGGTGGAGCCTTTGATTGACTAATTTTTCACCCTTTCCTTTTTTTATTTGTCAAGACGGGTGTTGTTATTTTTTTTCCCTTTTTTCTTTTTCCCTGTTTTTTTCCTCAAAGTGAGAGATAGAAAGAAGACAAAGCCGGCCCAATCAATCGCTTACTCCCTTTGTACACAGAATTGGACCTCTTCTTTCAGCAACTGTTGATTTTTCCTGCCTTGTCCTAAAGGGATTATTTTCTCCATCTGAGTACAAACACTGGGATCCTCTAGATTCCCTCTATATACCCTCACCCCCAATGACACAGTGTGAACCCCTCTGACTGCCCCACATCGCCCCCACCCTCAGACCCATCCCCTCGGCTGAAGTGCTAAAACCCAGTGGTCTCAGATCCCAATGCCTGTGTTGACTCACTACTACAGCGATAATATGGCACAGCGCCTCTGATAACGTCTGATTCATTCTGTAAGTAGGACTCTCTCTCTCTCTCTTCTTCTCTGTGTGTGTGTGTGTTCACATGTACATGTCATTAGCGTGGATTCAGCTCATGTATGCAGAAACACAGATGTGGTCTGTCTTTCTGCAGTGTTGGTTTTACTGTGTCTTCACAGCGGATTTGCCTTCCTGTGCTTCCTCTGCTCTAGGCAATTTGAGTGTGTGTGTGTGTGTGTGTGTGTGTGTATGTGTGTGTGTGTGCGTGTCTGCCAAAGAAAGAGATTTTGATCTTACAGCCAAGCTTACAACAGCATCAGAGTGGTGTCAGAAAGAGGCAAAGGAGGTGCCTTTCTGTGTGTGGGGGTGTGTGTGTGCACACGCCTACATATTGGTCCTGAGGTTAATTTGAACTAATTAGTGGTGAGTATTTTTGCTTCTCAGAGCAGTTTTTTGGTTCTGTGTCAGTGTACTTGCATTCATTAGGGTAAGATGGAAAAGGGATGGGGGTCTAAAACTGAAGAGGGTAAACCAACTAATGAGAATGACTCTGATTCCCCGACTAGTTCTTTGTTGCCTCCATTTCACGTCTAATGCCCTGAGCATTACACCCCGGCTGCATATCGTTTCAGCCTCCTTTTTATCTCCCAATGTGTTGCCTTGGATGAAACTCTATCCTGAGACCCAGCCTCTGCAATGTCCTGCATATTACTAAGCCCATCTATCTCCGCGGACACATCCACATCTTTATACACTCCCACAGTCACCAGGCCCTGCACCGGGAGACGCTCAATCAAGATAGTCCCTTCAAACAGACCAATGAACTGTGAATAACGCCATTACACAAACTCCCAGCTCAGAGCGTTACAGAGACAGAAAGATTGGGAGGGTGGAAAAAAAAGGAAGGAAAAAGCGAGAGACATAGAGAGAGAGTGAGAGAGAATGAAAAACAATCTGGAGATAGAAGAACAAGAGCAGAAGGGGAATGAAAGAGGACGCAGAGAGTGTTAGAGAAAGCAACAGAGAGGCAGGCACAGAGAGGAGGGAGGGTGAGAAACAGAGAGGGAAAAGGGAGTGCCTGGGTCTGGAGGGGCCGCGGAGCAGGAAAAGACCTCTGCTCCATGGGAGGACTCTGATGGGCTTAGCAAGGCCCCGCTTTGTTCACACTGTTGGTCAGCCTCTCAGAATTAAGATTACTAAATAATACGATTACTGCAGCTGCACACTGATAACGCACTGCTGCCGATCCCCTTTGTCACTGTCAGAAAACCCAGAGAAGAGAGGAGGAGTGGCATATGATGGCATCAAAGGCACAACAGCACTGGCTACATTACACTGTCACAGGGGCCCGTGCTTCACAACACGGCTCCTCAGCTTGCCGCTGAGTGGAAATAGAAAGAGTTGGTGGTGACTTTTCAGACCACAAATGACCACAAACGGGGATGCAAGAGGCAAAAAGGCTGCCAGCCCAGGCTTTTTTTCCCCTCAGATGGATGGATGTTGTCATTATGTCCAATCATGTGACATAAATTTCTCGCCTTATCTTTCCCCCGTTGCTAATGTTGCACTGTGAACTTCAAAAGGGATGAAAAAAAAAACGTTTAAAAACAAGCAAACAGGAAAAACCTCCCGTATATCACCTGATTCCACACGTGTAGTCGTAAACCAAGACGCTCGCGGTGAGACGTCTGCCGCGTTATCTCGATGTTTTACACAGCATCCTCTGCGTGGGCTATTTGTTTCATGTTTCTGTGCTTGACAGCTTTGACACGGATTCCTGCCAAGTTGACCTTGCAGTTTAAAGTGTAATAAAAGCTGAATTCCCAGGCTGTGTTGCGCATCGATATGTGTTCTTCTGGTAGCTGATAAATGGTCTCCCACCCCCAGGAGAGGGGAAAACAAGCAGGCAGCAGAAACCACTGTCCAGTTCTGCTCAGCGGAAGTAAAGTACAACCGTCTGAACCCCACTGCTCCCAGAGTAGTGAGCTAATGCAGGGGTTGGCTCTGGCCTCCAACCCCCCCCATGAGATATGAAGTATCTCCACTCTCTTCTCAACAGGAGCAACCATTTGCCCGCAGAGCTAAAGATTAGCTTGAAGCAGGAAACAGAAAAGACGCATTTAGCATGTGATGGTATAGTGTAAGGGTAACAAATAACAAACCAGAGCGGAGGGCATAAAACGAAATCAATGAAATATGACACACTGCACAAACATGGGGCTGAAAACAGCCCCGAACCACTGCAAGTTGGCAACCATTCATTTCAGTTTCGGTTCCTGCACAGCACATTTGTCATCTAGTGGAGGCTTCATGTACATGTCACGGAGTGTATTTGCTTCAGTGACATCGGATGAACTTTGACCCCCGGGCCCTCCCCAGCTGAGCCCCACAGTCACAAAATAACTGTATGAGTCACTCTGTAGAACCAGCACAGCTCCGGTTTAAAAGCATTCATGTTGAATTGCATGTGCTCTGCCCAGCGAGACCAGGCATGCAGAAGAAGAAAGGCAATATGGAGTTGATGTGCCAAATTATCAGTTTGTGTTTGTGTCATTCGGCCTCCACTTTTTAAGTGCTGTGTTGGTACAGTAGACTGTACAATCATTTCACTTGACTTGGTATAAATTGTGACAGAAATGCACATGGTTCATAAGATAATCTTTCATGTTGGATTTTTGGAGCTTCTCATTGCCCCTGTTTGTACCAGTTAGGTCCTTTCAGATCAGTGATCCCATCATCCCTCAGGGTTAGATTTTATAATCGGCGGTTTAGATTTTGATTTGTGGGTTCCAGTTTTGAATGTGCTTGACACTGTTGTTCCTTGATGATCCTCCACTGCATCATTAATCATTTTACAGTTCTTTGGTGGGAACAGCTGTTGTTTTTTCGGAGGTGGTCAACAGCTGCTATTTCTTTAACTGTGGTGTAGTGTAGCAGGAGATGCTTCGTTCGCTTTAAAAAGCTATACATTTACAGAGTTACAGCAGGAAGAGATAATTACTCGACTGTTATCAACACTGAATCCATCATTTTCTTATCAGTTTGGGACCGTGATTGGCTTCTGCTATCATGCCCCATGATGCCTCTTACGTGGTAGTTCACCCCTGAAGTGTGTCAGACAGCCCCTGCTGCAAAGCGAGCCAGGCTAATTTGGAATATGAGATCTCTTCTAACACCAAGCAGCACTTCAGTTTCCTCTGCTTTCAATCTTCCGCCGCTTGACCACCAGCGCGAGGCACTGCAGCCTGCACTAAACCTTTGCTCCTCATTGCCTAATGGAGCACAAAAAATGGCCCTGTTTGCTTAGTCGTTTGTCCACTCCTGCTTGCTTCAGGCTAGGTGGCCTTGGGGAAAAGATTGAGTGAGCCTATGACTGTGTGTGTGTGTGTATCAGGCGGGTGACAAGAAATGGACATTAGGACACACATGCCCTTTCCATAATGTGCTCCCGGCTGGGCTGTTTGGCTGGCCATAAAGTGAATGCCGCTAATGGCCTCTCAGTTAATGGAGTCATTAAGATTGGATTGCAAAAAGATAAAAGCAATGTGTATAATGTGTGTGAACCGGGTGGAAGTGTGATCATTTGTATACGTGTACTGTTACTGTAACTGCTTTGTGTGTTTCTAGATATTTAGTACCTTAGTAGATACACCCAGGACATCACTAAAGGCAGCAGTGACACTCCTGTATCAGCGTTGGTAGAAAAGGTCAGTATTCTATCAGTGTAATTGTAATGCGGTCTGAGGCTCAGGTGATCAGACCTGACCCGGCCTGTCCTAATCAGTCGGCTGGCTGAGGCTCAGAAAGTCACAGCTATAATGTTTCACCGCTAGATTGCCGCTGTCTCGTGCAAGTGTGTAAGTGACAAAGGCTGATAGGCTTCATTTGAGGTCATCCCAGGACCTGTCCCCGAGAGAATACGGCAAGGCAGGCGAAAGGCATTCTGGGTTGTGTTGCGTGTTGTTTTCATGGTGGCATGACTGCTCATTAAGTCTATGTCAATTTCTTGATTCTTACCGGAGGGTTTGCTTATGTCACCATGCTCATCATATTTTTAAGCTTCAGCTGTGGTTCAGCTGCCTCGGCTTGCCTCGTTCACTTGTTGTATTCAGTGAAACACAGCTTTTATTGCACCACAAGGGAAAGCCAGTTTGCAGGCAGAATTAGCATTAAATCACAGGATAAAATAATTAGAACAGAATAGAAAACTCTTTCTAATTAGGCTGAACAGAGAGTCAATACTTTGACTGCTAAACTTTGTGTATATTCACAAAAGTAGAACTTTTTTTTAACATCTCAAAGTAATGGTGCATTTTACTACACTGTTTACACATTTTCCACACTCACACATCTCTGCCAGCCTCATGGTAATAATCATATTTATCTGTCAAATGGTGCAAGTATCTGAAGATCAGAAAACAACTTCCAGAGTGAAACAGCACACCTTTTAATCCAACCGCTTACTAAGCAGGCAAAGCCCCTAGCTGGAAAATGGAGTCTCAGCGGGGGATGTCATACTGCAATCACTGATCAAACCTGTCTGCAGACCCCTGAGGAGGCCTGAGGGGGTCATGCTGCAAAAGAAGGAAAACTGGCTTAATGTCACTGTTTTTTATTTTTAGAATGGATAGTGAGGGTACGTTATATGCGACTATAATGTAGACTTCTCTGATCTGAGATTTCCTAAGCGTTAGTCATCGCAGCACTAACAGTTGTACAGTTGTAAATTATAGTGGATTGAGCTTATATGCGACAATGGTAGTAGAAGGCCAATGTCTTCTGTTACCGCATGAGCTGAAGCACTGTTCATCCACTCTGCTACAATCCTGCATAATTGCTTTTGTGTGGAAAAAAATGTTCAAAAGTCGTTCATGTAACAGCATTGTCAGCCTTGGTCTAGTGAGCCTATTTCACTTTTTAATGTCTAACTGCAGCTCCTGCTGGGCAGCTGTTTGCCTGACAGTATAATAATGGCAATAATCATGATATCTACAGGTATCACCTCTCTCTGAAAGGGATCATTATTACACGTAGAGCTCAGCTCAGCTCTGCTAGACTCTGCTGGAGTCCACGGTGTACCTGAGTCAAATAGATTTGCTTCAATGTACTTGGACAAACAAAATGCTGTTAAAATGATGGTGTAGTCAAGGACCATCCATGAAGTGTCTGCTAGTGAGGTAAACTAGCAGTAGTTGTGCTGTCATGCACATACACCAGTTCTAAATATACAAATACATACAAATATTTATCTGAAAATACACAACTTTTTTTTCTGTAAAACATTACACCGCAAAGAACTACAAATTTATAAAAAAAAAGGTCCTGAAACACAACGTTTTCCCCCCCCAAAAAAGGGCTTTAATAATCATAATGAAATAAATAAAATATAAAATGTACTTTGTCTGTCTCAACTGAATCACACAATAAACAAAGCCTTTTCTCTCCCAGGAGACCGTGAAACCTGCATGTTTCTATAAAAACCGATAGTGTAGCTGAACATAACTGTGCACTATAGAGATCTTTGGCATCAGGTTCAGTGCCTCCTCACATGAAGTGTTTCACTGTTATTGATTAAATAAGATTTCAGCACACTCGTCCAGGGTTGTTTATATGAAAGATATCCCAATGAAAGGATATCATTAGCCTGCATGTTCTCATCGTCACCACCGATTTTCATCTCAACTAGATATCTACAAAATGCGATGCTGCGTTTTCTCAGGATATTAGGAGTATAGCATAAATATACATGTAACTCTACTGTAGGATGTTCATGAAATCACTGATCTGATATGAAAGTTTTCATGTCTTGCATCATTACTATACATAATTTTATCATATTCCATGTATCATGATCAAAATATCCTCATCTTTTATGACATTTTCTTCCTGGCCAGAGGTCAGACTGATTTTTGCATCATACTTTCTTAAATAATCCATAAAATGTAAATTAGCTTAACAAAAAGTTTTTGGGGATTTTAATGTGGTGTCTATCTGTGAACAACAGTTTCCAGTTGGTGGCTAATTGAGGAGATAAAACACAAAATCTGGTGCTGCTTCTTAAACATAGTCTAAGGCCAGATTTCATCACCACTTCCATGTTTTGCCCTGTGTCTCATTGTTTCCACAACACTGGTATTTTGGGACTGTGAGTCAAGAGCCTGCAATCAGCTCCACCAATCAGAAGTATTAACATGCAAGTCAGTTCCAGCTCAGCTGCCTCAGTCCAAATGGTGATGCAGCAGTTGATTATGGGCTACCGCCTGATTTTCAACTGCTGAATATTTAATTGGCTCAATGAAACATAATACTCCAAATGGGCTCACATCATGTCATTATAACTGAATTAAAAAAAATACAACAGATGTGATTAATTAACCCATATGTAATTTAATGGGCTTTAGATTTCCTCTAATGTGTGGTAGGTCTGGAAAATATGGCAGCATGTTTTTGCTAGCTACTCTGTAGATGTCAACCCCCCTCCCCGTTACTGCCCCCCTGCTGCAACCACATTCACAGAAGTGTCATGAACTAGGACAATATTATCTGCACGATTGCCTTTTTGAGGTATAACTTTCAGACTATCTTGGATGGAAAATTGTAGCCTGTGAATAATGTACATTCAGACACCCAGGGAAGTGTTGACTGTAATTAAGCTCATATGGAGGTGTGCGTGACATAAAGTAAAACTGCTTTGCTAAAGCAAAAGCGACCCCTTAACAGTTTGACACCTTCCTGAGGGCGATAGTTTTCAACTACACTTAAGCTACACAATAGCAGCACATTATCCAAGAGGCTCAGTTAAAATGAAAAACAATTTTTGTCTCTGGTTCAGCGGTACTTCATGTAATCCATAGAATTGTTTGACCAGTGTTTATTTCAAGTCCTCCTGAGCTACTCACTTGCTTTGGCATCAAAGTCTAAAGCTCAAGTAATTTATCTGGAGCTTCTCTTTGAACCTCAGAGTGCTGCAGCGATTGTAAAGTTTCACCAAACCCACAAATGTCAAAGCCACGTAAAAACCAAAAAAAAAAAAAATGTGTGAATGATGAACTCATGAGGGGCATGTTGTAGTTCTCTTAACGTGAACATCTAATCCAATATAATCTAGTAGCCTGTGTGTGTGTGTGCGTGCGTGTCATGTTCATCCATACCATGTTCGTATCTGCAGTATACACATTGTACAGGTGTTCTATTTCATCTGTGTCCAGATGAGCAATCTGTCATGCCGAGAGCCGTATTATGCTGCTCGTATTTGTTTATAATTCATTTGAATTGCATGCATGATGAAATCCTAAGTGGGGGTGTGTGGGGGGGGTGTTCATCAATGCATCCTGCCGATGTCATGGTTAACGCTGGCGTGTGGTAGATGCCAGAATCAATGTATTTTCCACAAGCAGAGCTGTGTTCATGCTGTGAGGCACAGAGGATTTCTGACTCCTCAAGAGACAGACTGTGATCTGAAGGTAACAGAGGCTGAGAGAGCACAAAGTCTGCTGATCCACTCTGGTGATTGACTTTAATTTTATTTAACAGTATCAATACCTGCAATGCCTGAATACTTTGGCCATTTGTTGGCAGCAGAATGAATCTGTAGACAAAATATAGACATATTACCACCTCATAATGTTAATATGGTGAACATGTTTGAAAGTTGAGGTTATTTGGCCACCTGATGACCGCAAGCCGCATTTTCACTTTCACTTCTGTTTTTGGTCTCCACCAACTTTCCACTATGTTCCCCATCTAGTTGCAAACTTTGTCTTTGGGCCTTTTGGTGCCACGTAGGTTGTGTATAGTGTTTTTTAATGTCTTCTGGCTGGAAGCAGCTGTGTGCTGCATTTGAAAACAACACTGATGAGAGCGATAAAATAACTCTTTAGGGCTGAGGGGAACTGCTGAGTTGGGTGATAATTCTGTGTGTCAGAACTACAAACAGCTCCTTTCACATCACACATACAGCACCTTTAACAGTACAGTCAGGAATAATCTGCACGCATACATAAGAAAACAGATATTGGTCTTGCGATCTGATTTTAACGCGGTGCACACCAGGTGGCTAATTAGCAGTTATATGTTGTCTCCCCAGGGAAGATTCATTGTTTACCCGACAATGTCAGACCTTTGCCCGCTGTGACAAATGAGGACAAAACACACCGACATCATTTGCACTGTCTGAAAATTTGTGTAAACTCGGCTCCTGATATCACCATTTTCCAATTTTGCCATCCAGTCTCAATGGGAGGTAATCAGCCGCCACCAGTTGGCCAGTGGCACTCGCTGCTGAAATCCTGTCCACGATAATAGCAACGCTGTCTCATAAGGGGATAACCTGCCTTATTGCTCAATGGATTTACATACAGCAGGTAATCATTGTGACCGCAGGCTATCTGTGACTGATGGTGTGTGTCGGCACTGTACATGCAGCCTTTGTTTTCATTTGGCAATCAGGCCTGTCGGGCTATGCTGCAGCAGAGGTCAGCGTACCGTTTGCATGACTGTAACGTGTGTGACTGTCTGTGTGTGCGTGCGTGCGTATGTGCGCTCGCGTAATTCATCTAAATGCTTACCTGTGGGCCATAATGTTTACTGGCTCCATGTATCCATCTCGCTCAGAAAACATAGGGCTCCTTTCACGGGAGACCACACCATTACCACAGCAAACCTCATTTACTCTCCCACAGAGGCTTTGATATTAAAACACTGTTGTACAATAATCCATTTTAAAAGAAAACCCAAATTCAGAAATATGCTAATAAAGGCGAGTGTGTGTGTACAACCATACAGCCATATCCTCCAAGGCTTCTCCAGTGAGGGGGTGTCGGAGGCAGAGGGGGAGGAGATAGGAAGCGATAGCTCAGCAGAAAGGAGTAAAGTCCTCCAGTGGCAAGCTAATCTGCCAGGCTTAGGGCGGCTGGTTTTCTCCGTACCCTCGCGGAGGAAGGGGAAAGCTCTGTCGGGCTCACCCTTCAAGCCGCCTGGGCCACGGCCACAGGGGGAAACCCAAACACATCGATTAGCCGTTGGTAGGGGAAGAGAGACAGTGAGGGAGAGGTGGTCTAAGTCTCCCCTCTCCTCTCCACCCCCTCCGACCATCTCGCTCCAGCTCAGGCCACTGCCTTCTCACGCGAGCACAGATTGAGGATGGAAGGGAAGCAATCATAAAATGAGGTGGATGAAAAACGAATAAGGTGTTTTGAGCAAAAACAATCGTCAAAAAAGAAAGACAGGAATCAAACAAACAGGCAAGCCCAGAACAGCCGTGTTTTGTTTTGCTCTGATCATAAGCCAAAATCTGGGAGCGTGCCTGTGTGAAAAATGCACATGCGTGTGTCTGTGTGTGTATGTGTGTGCACGGCAGCTGCTGAGTTGCTGTGTTTATCTGTGTGAAAGCTTTACGGTAAATAAAGCTCAAGTCCTGGCAGGGAGACAGGTGCAGCAGGCTGGGCCAAAGGAGAGATACTGTAACTCAGGAAGAGAGAGAGAGAGAGGGAAAGAGTGAGTGAGAGGAAGAGAGCAACTCTCTTGAAAGTGCCAACCGGACAATCTTTTGAAGTGGCCCATATTGGCATATCATGAATAAACATGAGCAATGTTTGCTTTCGAGCAAAGCAAAGCTTAAGGTGTGAGGCTCATTAGAGACCGAGAGGCCATGTTGATAAAACAAGTGTGGCCACGATCGTTTCCCGAACTTCATTCAGTTGTATGATGATGATGATACACTACATTCTCTAGTATTTATCACTTTAACCCTCATGTCTGCCTAATGATGCATGCACTGATGAGAAAGAGTGGAGGCACTAATTAAAAAGAAAACTCCACAAAGCTGAAGTGTACCATGCAGACCCGACAACATCTGAGATCATCTCCTGTTCTGTGTTATCCATTCATTGCCCTGTATTTCAAAATTACCTACCAATTATGCTGTCAGCTACCTAATGATACTATTTTGTCAGTGCATTTATTAAGAAAACCATTATAATAATCTCTGGAGTTGCACTGCATTGCCATTTTGTAGGGATAGGTTTCACATTTTCCAGTTGCCGGAAACAAACTGATGATAATGTCTATTACTGCAGATAATGATAGCGCAAATTACATAACTCTCCCAGCACTTCCACTTCAAATCATAACTCATCTATAGGCACTTGGAATATTAACCCAGTGCTCCCCCAAGGCTGAGAATATGAACCAGCACCTTATAAGCCCATGCAGCCCTGTGCAGCGGTGGTGTGATTAGAAACCCTGCCTGGTGAATTGCTAATACACTTGCTGGAGTTTGATAGCCTCCAGTATGGCAGGCTGCTGGTTATGAATAACCCTCTGCATAACCGACCCTCCCCCACATCACTCAGAGTGAAATACACAGTTTTCACTGCCTTTCCATCAGTGTTTTAGGCTGTGCACTTTAAGTTTTTCTAGCTAACTGAATACATGTCAGAGCATAGGGTTCATCTGAAAGCATTAGAGGAATCAGTAACAGCCCTTAAGTCTTTCTGAGGCGGATCTGGGTGGAGATTAAGCAACATCGGTTAAAGGGAGACGGGAGGGGAAATGTGTTTTGGTCTTATAGGCATCTGACAGCTCCTCCATAATAGTAAGCTAATCCTTTTTTATACAGTGTGTGTTCCTTTCCTACACACACTGGCAACATCCAAACACGTACACAGATGCACTGCATGCGTGCAGGCACAAAGCTGGTGCACACGCATGTACGTGCCAGCCCACGGGCACAGACACACACATTCAAAAACACTTAACACTTAAACAAACCGGCATGTAAACACGCAACTTTACGGTGTTGGCTGGACAGATGAATGGAGAAGGCCTTTGAACTGTTGATAATTTCTTGACGTGTTTCATCATTTCAACTTGACATCTGTCAAAACTGCTCAGACCACCGTGGCTGAATAAACGCTGTCATCCTACCAGGAAGTATCAGTCATGCTAGTGGCTAAGGTGCTAAAAGATTGCGTGTGTATGTGTGCGTGCCTATTCGTGGCACTGCTCTGCCTGCTACTTAGACCCCAAACTGACTCATTGTAAGTGCTAATGACAGGTGTCCCTTCGCGTTTGGTTTGCGGTATGGAAATGCCGCCAAATGCCTGCCGTCACTAGCGTCAAACGCCGCCGAGTGCAAATATTCTGTAGGACGAGGTGCGTTATCTATTGCAGCGCACTCGTCCAACTCATTAAAAATTAACTGATATGTGACATTTGATATCCATTGTTGAATCACTGTAATGACATTGATGTGACAGACTCAATTCAGCCAGTTAGGCTGCATCAGAGTAAGAAGTCATTCCGGCCCTCCCGTCATTATCGTCCTCATCTCGCCCTGTGATTGCACAGACCAATTAAAAAGTATTAACCTCCCATTCAGTTCCTCCCCTTTCTGCCACTGAATTGTTGTGTCATTTGTAGAGCATCATGGCTGCCCAGGCTCACGCTTTGTTTTGTTTTTTTTTTTTGTTCCACTCTTTCAGGGCCTGTCGAAAGTAATAATTGTGTTTCTTGCGGTGTGATAATGCGGTGCTCTCTGTTCCTTTTGGGTCTGTATTGAAATCTTGATCCTGTCCCTCCGCAGTGGCTATCTCCCTCCGTATCTGAAGAACTGATGGTATCTCCCTCCCCCTGTGAATTTCCTCCTCTCTAGCTGAATTATCCATTCTCCCCCTATTGCTCTCTTTCTCAACTTTCAATATTTCCTCTCCGGCTTCACTATCTTCTTGCCTTATCTCTCCCTCACCACTACATTTCCTCCATCTTGCTCTCTCTGTCTTATTCTCCTACCTTCCCCTTTTTCTCCCCTGTCACAATTCCCTCTCGCCTCTTATCTGCTCACCTCGATCGCTGTCTTCTGTCTTACTTCAGTCTAACTCTGCATCCTAAAGACGCTTTGCATGTCTCTGGCCAGGAAGCATCAGAGTGTAACCTGCTAAATTGGAACGTTATGGTGAGGCAACACACACGCATGAGAAACTCTTGAGTTAATGGACAATTTACCTCAACTCATTGTTATAGCCTTTACATTCATTAAGCCCCCTCTGCTCTCCCCTCTGCCTCGCTTTATCTTTCTTCCACTCACTCCTTTATTTCTTCATTCTCTCCTATCTTTCTCCGCCCTGGTTGTCTTCATCCCCAAAGCCTGGCTGCATTCTTCTTCATTGTGTCCCACCTACTGTATATTTCCTGTGGCCCCGGTGTTCGGCTCTCTATTCCCCCTCCGGCTTCAGTTGTCCAGCCTGGTTCCTCCAGCCCGCCGGAGTAAATGGTAAAATAATGGTAACAGCCAGCCATAAATCAACCCAATTGAAAAACATCACCATTAGAGTCTCCCTCTCTTTCCCTCCCTCATCTGCTCTTTTCTGTGCCCTTCACCTTTGTTCCAGGAGGGAACGAGGAAGGGAAAGATGATGATTAGCAAGTGTTGTGGGAGAAAACAGAGGCTTTCAGAGAAGGTGAGGGATAATGAAAAATAAATAGAGCACATGCATTACTCTGTATGTGTGTGTGTGTTTTGCTTCTTCGCACGCGTGTTTGTGTGTTTGCTGATTTCAGAGACCGAGGTCCAATGTTTAAGCTGTTACTGGTATGTGGATGCTATGTGCTCCGTCCTGACCCGAAGCTTAGAGGAGAGGGCTCATGCGGAAGGAAGAATATCCTTGTGTCAGCACATCCGCAATCCGTTTGTGTGTGTGTATGTGTGTGTGGCCACACATGTATTACAGGCTTAAGGGAGGGAAGGGAAAAATGCGGCACAGTGAGACAGATAGCGCAAAATGGCAAAAAACAAAGAGATGAGAGAACATCATAGTAGTAAGAAATACGCAGCAATGGGTAGTGACACATTAGATGTGATCTGCCACAGAGATGTACACATTGTAGACATACAAAATCTCTATTCATAAAACACAAATGCACTGACTCACACATCCACGCATATTTAGCTACAGCAGCTGATTGCAGGCAGCGGTGTATTGTTCAAGCTTTATTGGACCAATGAAAGCCTTTGCCAGGCTGAGGCCTGTCTGAGTTTGGTTACTGTGGTGATGCCTGCCAAGTTACACAGCAGAAAGCAGCGTTGAAGGCAGTACTTAGATCTGAAATAAGCAGAAATAAGCAGTCTCAAATGAAATTCCTGCATTTGAAATATTTCTTGGATTTTTCAGTTAACCCAAATTACATGATTTTTAAATTAGCCTCTGGTGGTTTTCAGCCATTCAGTTTTTGATGAACTGGGTAGGTATCTGTAGATATGATATCCATCACTGAGACTGCTGCCTCCATCCCAGTACTGTGTGTGTGAATTTTGCTTGTGGTGTTTACAGCAATAAAATATTACCTTTAAAAAATTCAGCAGCAAAATGTCTTTATAGTGGACAGTTTTTTTTATTTTTTATCAGAACTACTTTCTACCCAAGAAAATCACCAACACTAAATTCCATCCAAAGCCAAAACTGTCTAAATAGGTGAATTTTTCATAGTGTTATCAGTAAAATATACTATTGTAGGTATCAAATATGAAATTACTCATTATGCAGAATGCAAATTTAAGCAGCATTTAATGTTGTAACTGGTAGAGGTGTATCAAATTGTGACTACAGGCACTTATAAATGGTTTAGAAGTTGAATCCATAACAGTGCATCATATTTACAATCTTATTATGCGGTTTGAACTTGAATATTATTCTGGAAAGTAATGTGTAATTACGGCTGCCAGATTAAAGTGGTTGAGTAAAATGCACAATAAACCGAAAAGCAGCGAGAAATACACAACTCATCTATAATAGATATGAATAACGATATATGCATGAACTGCACACTTGTGCTCACCACTCTTGCAAGCTTGACTGAGCCACACATGCTGTGACACATCTCTGTAGATACATACCCATCCACGCACCCTTACAGACTCACAGCGCAAAGGCCATGCTGCACAGAGGTGCTGACGGCTGTCATGTTAATATGCCAGGGAGGGTGGAGGATTGCGTTGTTACCAGCAGGATGAGTTGGAGGGGGTATTGTGAAGGGGGGAGGAGAGGGAAGGTGGTGCGAGTGGCAAAACAAAAACTTTAAATTATTCATCCACCTCTTTTACAAAAAGTGACATCTAATCTTGCAAAATGATTAAGTGCACCAAATGTTTTGGGCATATAAAATGATCCATAACACTTTACAATATGGTACACAAAACTGTGAGTAGTCATTAAGGAACGAGCGAGGCTCCTGAATAAATCTGATCGGAGGACTGTATAGTAGATTATGATGAATTACTAGAGAACAGACTGGGAGATACTATATTAATTTCATGACAATCCATCCAGTAGTTGTATTATATTTCAGTCTGGACTAAAATGCTTGACAGACTGACACTGCCATTCCTTGAACAAAGAAGATTAGTCAGAGAAGATTTCATTTTATGTGTGAGCTGAAACATATATTATGATATATGTGAGGATGTGGAAAATACCGTTAATAATATCCTATTACAGATTTAAGCCATATTTTACAGCGTTAACACGAAAGGATCCACTTCAGGTCATGATGTAATCCCGCAAAGACGTAAAGCAGAATAGAAGCTGTCCTATGTAAATGACAGTGGATGCAGAGAGTGGTTGATGAGAGGAGGATGAGGGTTGTGTCGAGGGAACAAGGGGGGGACAGAAGGAGGCTACACAGGATGAGGGAGGGGAAAGAAGTCAGGACTGAGAAAGCAGGACGATGGGATGAAGATTCGCAGGGGCAGGGGGATGGGCGGAGGCGTGTTGTGGAGGCGAGGGGGCATAGAGAGATTGTTAGAAGGAAGGGAAGGAGGGGGATTTGTCCTCCATCCAGCAGGAGTGTGGTCTTCACTCCCGCCCGCGGCACTGTCTTCCCAATCTCCATCCCTTAATCAAGAAGAAGAAGAACAAAGATATGCATGTTATTAAAAATCAGGCCCGTCAAAGGGAGCAAGGGAGCAGGGGAGAGAGGGAGAGAAAGAAATAAATAATGGCATAGTAGAATATAAATATAGTGATCTCCTCCAGGCATGTCCTATCTATCGTTCATTTTTCCTCCGCCATTAAGGAATTCTGCTCTCTCTTTTGCCTCTTTCTTTTAAATAAAAATGAAATAGTGTTGATTTTCATTGTCTGCCTTCACTGTGTCCCATCTCTACTTTAGCGCCGGCTGCCCATCTCTTTTTTTTTCTTTCCCCTCTCTCATTTCTATGCCTCTGCTCTGTGACTGGCTCTATCTCGCTGTCTTATTAGCTTTGTTCTCATTTCTTGCCTCTCACCTGTTCTTCATTTTTTCTCTTACACTCGCCCGCTCCCTCCTCTATCACACCCCTTATTTTGAGTGATGTCAAGCTAATCGCTCTGCCACTGTTTCTCTCCGCTGCTCTCCCTCCCTCGCTGTCCCTCTGTGGTGTGAAAGTGATTATGGTGGATGGCGCATTAGGTGGTTTGTGGCGTGTATGCGTGTGAGTGGGAGTGATGATGATGGCATGTTGAGAGGCAGGTGAAAGGTGAGGTATGGGGCGCGGCTACAGACGGAGGCGTCGGTGTGTCATCTCTTATCAGCAGTATTTAGTACCGGATGTGTTATCCCAGTGTAATTTGCGGCTCAATATGGAATTATACAATATTTACAGCCCAGGATAATTAGAGAGCTGCAGCCAGCTATCGCAGTGTCACCGAGGACACTGGCACACTAATTACATGTCACATGTTTGGATTGAGTCAGGCTTTGATAGAGGGGTCTGTTGTCCATCAATAGAGAAAGAAGACTAAAGCTGTGTCCCTGTTCAAACAACACACCATTTTAAAGCCAGTTTTGATTATGTCATGCACAGAGGAAAAGTGACAGAATTAAGGAAATAGCTTAATTTTTGAGAGTGCTGTTGTTGTAACAAGCCCCCCAGCAGCTGTGCTGCACTGCAAGGCAATTTTAATGTTGCAGTTGCACTTGTTACTGCAACTTCTAGGTTCATCAAATGAAGCACATTGGACTAAAAGCACTGGAACACAATCTTTGGAAAGGGTGCGACCGATCTGGCTCGATCCGGCTCGGCCAGCGGACATCTCGGTCAGGCATGTTTTCAACTAGGCTCAGCTGGACAAGAGATCTAGTGTTAGATCTTTATGGGTCCATAGACACAGAGGCATGAAGAAGTCAGCAGAGGCTCTTTTGGTGCTTTCACTCACTTAGTTAATTGGATTGGATGGGGTGCCATCTTTGAATGCGATATTCAAATCTCCTTCATCTGTCTTTGTGATGCAGGTACATGGTTCCCTGTGAAATGCCCGCAAGAAGAGTTGCTCATATATTGCATATATTGCACATATCGCACACAATGTACATATTGCACGATATCCTGTTTGTCTCTTAGACCTGTTGCTCTTGTACACTTTTTTAAATCATTGCATTTCCAACATTTACCCACATTTGAACAGTATTTTGAACGTTAAAAAAAAAAAAGGTAGTGTGAAGTTTTGAATTCTGAGAGGCTGTGAGGCTCATTACAAACCAGAAAACAAAATAGTTGGGGAAATTTATAATTTAGCTTGAGGGTGGTACCATCTGTAAAGTTCAGATAGTGTTGCCTGAATGCTAACATAAATTTGCTAACACAGCATAGATTGCTAATACCATCAGCACTTTCATAATCCTGTTTAGTTGAAAATCTCTGCTGTGACTGCCTTTGTTTTGTTGAGTCTGTGTCACCGCAGTGTTTATTCATAGACCTGAGAATTTTATTACACTATACTGGAGTTCATGTTATTATGTTGACCCCTGTATTTGTCATAATTTATGTCTGAATCAGTAACTTACCCTGCTTTCTGCCTCTCCCTTTCTCTCCACTCAATTGTTACAAAAATGTGACAAAGTAGAGAGGGTGCTGACCATTTTGACCTTCCTTGACTCTCTCCTTTGTTATCATTTATGAATTTAAACTGATTCTGTATCAGTATTTGTACTCTCTGAAAGCACATAAATTGCATGCTCTCTCCTTTCCCTTGCCATCCTTCTCTCTCTCTCTCCTCCTCCCTTTCACAGTCACACACACGCAAACACACAAAAATGTACCCACCCGACACAAACCATTTATTCCAATATATAAACAATCTACCAAATGTTGCCTGATTTCTCAGGTTTTCCTCCAGCATTCATGATTTTCCTTTTATGACAAATGGAACATTTGTAGGACAAGAAACAAGCAGATTGCAGGAAAACAAGGCAGATTTCTTGCGTTGCTCCAAATTTCTAGCCTTGATAGGCCCAGGTGCAGAACATGATTGGTTTTCTAATAGGTGAGCTGGCTTGAGACAAAGCGAGAATATGGGACCACCTGGGCGTGTGTGTATGTGCACACACGTTTCATAGCATGTTTGACAGCAGTGTGTGTATATGTGTGAGTGTGTGGCCACATTCGTCCTTGGCTGTTCCCATTAGGGTGTTATAAGGATGGTATGTGGTCTTTAACAAGTGAGGATTCAAAAGAGCCACCACAGTATCCAGCATGATACTATGAGGAGGGCAACGAGGAATGCGCAGCACATTATTCGTCCCCTTGTGCTGTCAGTGGTCGAAGCAAGTGTTGAGATGAAAGAATCTTAACTAAGGTGAACTAAGCCCCTGAAGTCAATGCAGTAGTATCTTATGTACAATTCTTAAACAATAATGACTACTACATGCTGACTCATAGGAAACTCAGACTGCACATAGAGCTGAAGTTAAACTGTAACTAACCATAATCTGCTCTAAATGGAAAAAATGGATTCAAAATCACAATAATATTCATAGCTAAATTAGAAATCTTGCAGTGTAAGCTGTCTCAACAGCATGCTTTGCAGTTTAATCCATTTATGTAGACGTTAGGGTGATTTTATCCACCAGACTAGTCACACATGAGACTAGTCGAGTAGTGAGCTAATGGACTTGTCTTCAGTACCTCCAGTCCAGACATGACTCTGACAATGGCACGATAGATAATTCAAAAGACGTTACACAGGCAGAGATAAAGAGAAGGAGGAGAAGAGGAAGCTTGTGGGAGCTGCAGTTTTTTTTTTTTTACAACAAATTAAGCATTTATCATTAAAGGTTTAAAGTCTAATTGCAAGTGTAACAGATTCCCATTCGTCTTAGTGTAGCTATACTAAACACAAAGAGCATGTTTGTATTTTTTCAGAACGACAGATGAAAGAAACCCTCACTAGGAGATTGCATTGCTTCACAGCAGGACTTTGATTCTCAACTTCTATGGAGAAGCCCAAACTTAGTACACATACTTCATTTTTGTGTTTCTCGGTGGTGATTTAGAACATTATTGTTCCATTAAGGAAACATTAAGGTTTAAATTGAAGCAGGTTTCCCAAGGCACCCTCAGCAGTGGTGGCTGCTGCTTGCTTAAACCACCAGTCTCCACATTTATGCCAAAACTCTGACTGAAATTTCTGACCTCTGCTATCTGATGGCAGCAATTATTTCAACTTCAGGGCTTTAAACCGTCTATCAGGCACCTTTAGGTGATGTTACAAATGCTACAAGTGCTAATCCCCTGCTCTTCTGCCGTCAATGAGCCCAGACCCCCCCCCCCCCCCCACACACACACACACACTTTCTGACTCCAGCAGTATCTGCTTGACATGCCATGGATGTGTCCTCCGTGCAGACATGACTAATGCATGGAACACACAATATATCTGCCAGTCAGAGTGAGCGAGACATGTGTGGGCGAGAACGCTCGTGCATTTACCTTTTGTGTGCGCTTAATAAAATACTTTTGTCTGCTGAATATACATAAGCCTGGATTATAATATGTGATACAAGATCACATGTGCACAGACCTCACACACACACACACACACACACACGTGCATGCACTTTTCTCAACTCTATGTTGATTGTCCTTCACCTGATGAATGTGTTGACATAGCGGTGCTGAGATTCCTGTGGTTTGCTGATGTTCCATCATAGCGTTCCCTCTCAGTGAGCTGGCACCTCGCCACAGGGCCGGTCACGCTAATAAAGACCCTTTGAACTGAACCGAATTGACTTGAGACATGCGGAGAAAGGGGGAGGAGAAGAAAAAAAGAGAAAGAGAAATGGAATTAGGAACAAAGACTGAATGAAAGAAATAGATAATGAAAGGTTTTGTCCTCAAGGTAAAGACCTGCCATTTTTTTTCTGTCACCCATGCTAACATTAATAATTAAAGGCTCGGCAGGCAGGGATGGGGTCCCTAGATAAGGGCAGATGACGTCCTTAGATAATGCTTGTTTCAACCTTCATTTTGATTTTTAAGGTCGTACTCGAGAGGCATTTGACATTTTGACATCTGACATTTAAAAGAAGTGGGCATTGGACTTCACTTTGGCATTTTATTAGTTTTTTTTTCTTGGACAGTACATTGAAGCTAAAATGTGAGGAGAGAGAAATGTGACACAGCCCTGATCTGAACCCATTTTTGGCTCTTGTGTCAGTACTGGAACATTGCCAGACTTCATGTTATGCCCCGCTCTCCAGTCATTCTGTACCTCTAACTGTTCCTCCAATGACAACGGACGTCTTCAAATTTCACTGCCCTGATGTTGTGTAAGACTCACTGTTCTCTGTTTCAGATGTATCAAAAGATCCTGTGCAGCCCACCCAAGCTACAGATGATGCTGGAAAAATTGATTTGTAGAGATAAATGTTAAATTTATTTGGAACATGGTTCCAGATGAACACAAAGGCGATCAAAAGAACCAGACTGGATGTCAATCAAATAGTCAATTATGGCACAACAAGACATTCATGAGCAGGATGAAACCTACAGGCTGTGTGCATTAGTTACTGTACCAATGATGAAGCAATGTGACATCTTGTGTGTGGGCCTGCGGCAGCTTCAGGCCTGCAGAGGCTGTCTAGTCCGACTAATGAGGATGGAGAGAGAGGTCAGAGATGATAGCCAATCTAAATAAGGACCTTGATATGACTTTAACACTGTGTCACAGTGTGTCACTGTGTATGTGTGTGTGTGCTTGGAGGTGATGTCCTCCCACCTTCCTGCTGTTATGTTATGACTGGCGTCCTCGCTCCGAGCTCTCTGTCAACGGGAGGTGTCATCCATGCAGCGCAGCCATCAGCACACTGCTGGCTGAATTCTGACAAAGATGGGCACACCTTCAAGAGCACGCAGATACTGAAATGTGCACAAATGCACACCACTCACAATTGCATATCTAATGTTCTCCTTTTGAGGCATTCTGCAAGCATAGACAAATCCAGGACGCGCACAGGCTTCCTTGTGCGCGCACGTGTTTCCTGCTCTGTCAGTTCTTCCACTGGCCGTTGGTGAGTGTCCGTGTTATGCAAACTCATAACAAAACACTGTCAGAAACCCAGAGTGTGTGTCAGCTCACCTGACAGGAACAGAGTGCCGTCTTCCTCCCCCACTATCCCATTTTTCTTCACTCCAACCTCATCCATCCTGAGGCAGAGTCTTTACGGCACTTAAATTCAACTGAAGTTGACGTATACTCACTTAACACTGACACATTTCGTGTTTCTGTCTCTCTCCCTTATCTGGTTCCTCTCTTACACCTGACCGCTGTTGGATTTTTAACAGATAAAACCCTCAGTTTTTTATAGAGTTATAAACCTGTTGCCAGGATACAGTGGACATGTAATTGCTTATTTGAAATTGGTATTTTTTTTGTTTTCAGGAAGTCTGTAATTTTCCCTGCTCAGCGGGACCCTGACTGAGAGCATGCCTGTCTAACGTGCCATGCAGAGAAGTCTTTTGGCGTGCTATCTATGCTTTAATATGGGGCTTAGCAGCCACAGCGGAGTTGTTAAGCAGCATAGTAGCTGAATGTTAACCAATGCTGTGATGCCAACAGGCCTCATTGTGAGTGTAGCTGTCAGGGAGAACAGAAACTAAGCCCCACACTGGGGCCTGTTTTCAACGCACACCAGATGAGCAGCTGATGAAGAAGACGGCGACTCGTGGAAGAACTCAAGTGACATCTGAACACTTGAACAATCCCCAGAGTTGTTGTTGGAAACGTTTCCTGGGCAGAGGGTAAAGGTTTGAAAATGTACCGTTACTGCGCACATTTTTTTATGGTAATGGGTACATTTATGTGTGGGTTGTCACTAACATACTGCATATAGCATCTCTTAGCTGTGCCAGTGTTTACAGTATGCTGGCAGATACATTGTGGGCGTATGTTTCAGTTTCTCCATAAAATGTACGTTCACTCCTCTGAATCTTAAGAATAAAGTCGCCATTCTTTGAATTTGTGTACATTCTGCCTTTCTGACTGCCCGAACAGCTTGTATATAGTTTGTCAGCTGTTGTTATTTTAGCCTGCAGGCCCTTGTGATGGGATCATTTAAGACTTATTCGCTTCAGTGATAGTGAGAGTGACACCTTCCTTTATGTGTCCATATATGGAGCAGTGTAAGGGGACTTCACTTTGTCACATTTAGAGCCATCTCACCTAGCAGTCCTATTCTTTGATGGCATTTCTTTCTGCATGACTGGCTTTACTGTGCGTTATATGATTTGTTTAAGTTGTGTCCACAGCTGCAGAAATGTGATTGTTTCTGCAGCTCCTGACACAGAATCCACAATGAAAGAGACTCCTGTTTTTGAAGCACTGCTTCTCATATAATGACTTAAGCCAGACAGGAATCGAATTTGCTGCGCGTAAGGATGTGAGACCCGCTGGTCAATCATAGCAACTCACATAGCAACAAGACCTGCGTAGGACAACTGAAATAGATGAGATGAATCAGTAGCAGTGCTTTACTGTTGGCATGCTTTATCTCCTGGCCATGACAACGCCTTTGTGATCAGTGTTTGTCAGTTTGTCCCCACATTCTGGGGTGGATAACATTGCCAAGAAAAACACTGCGGACAAAAGAACCTAATTAGGAGTTGGAATAATTCAAAAGAAAAACAATGTTTACAACATAGACATGCTGTTGCTTTTATCTAAGAGTGCTGCCTGCGCTTTTAGAGCTAGAGAGGACACAAACAACAACAGGAGGTGAGCCACTTGCAGCGATGCCCTTGGTCGATCCGTATTTGTACATCCTTGATTGCTGGCTATGCGTACAGATGTTGCCGCTGAAGGTTGTTGACCCGGCCACATGGTGTGTGTATGGTGACTGTCTCCAGCCTATTACACCGTAGCCCAAAGTGAAACCTGAGGGTAGCCTTCATAGATTGATGAGAGTTCACACAGCTTGGTGGAGCTCCGGGTGGCGTGACACAGACGCATATAAGCAAGCTGGCGCGCACACGCATTCACAGTCAGTCACCATCACGCACTCCAGAAGCATCCCTTATCGCTGTTATCTCGATGGGGTCGACATGTCAACTAGCTCAACATGAAAGGGAGGGAAGTAGAGACATTGTTGTGTGTGTGTGTGTGTGTGTGTGTGTGTGTGTAAGTTTGCTGTAGGGCTTTGTTTGTATATTAGGCCTAAGTCCTGCATCACTCATTCCAGCACGACACATCAAAGAGACAGGAGCCGACGCTGCTGCCCGCTGACCATATAGGGTTCTTCCTGCATCATGCAGGCTTTGGTTTAGCCCATTAGAGAAAGTAGGACAGAGCCGGGTCCTGATGACCATATTTGGCCGGGTGCTCTGTCCCCTGCAGCCATCTTGCCTGCCTCCACCACACGCTGCCAGGGCACTGCTGCTCTGCTCCTTCCCTCTCAGTTGTCTATCCCCAGTTTCTCTTGTTTTCTCCTCCTTCTTCTTCTCCTCCTCCACCAGCAGAGCAGAGCACTTTTCATCCCCCTCTTGGTTTCACTTTCTGCTCACTCTGCCCTTTATTACTCCTTTCCCCTCCTCCCTCTCTCTCGCTCATCCTGTTACTGCGCTGTTTTGTCTTTTCTCCCCAAACCCGCTTCTTCCGCTCATCCTCCTTCTCCCCGCTTCACCCCTCTTTACTGCTTCCTTTGTTCTTTCCCTTCTCATTACTTCCTGTGCTGCCCCTCTTTCCCTTATCCTTCCCCAGCAGGAAGCTGTGCACATCCAGGTTTACTCTGCTGCATGTGTACAGGGACCCGGGTCTGCTGGCCCCTGGCCTGTTCTGGCTCCAACCCTGTGTTCCTAATCGGCCCTGCTGCATGATGCACATACGTGTTTGAAAAATCATTAACGTACACACCTCCTCACAGACACTTTTGTTATGTATGACTCTGTGAGAGTGCTAAGCCTACACGTGCACACCCACACCCATGTGTTTGTCAAAGCAGGCACACTTTCACACACTCTCAATTTGTGTGAGCACGCTAATACTCACTCACACACACACACACACACAGTCTCTCTACCTCCTGGCAGCGGGTTTGATCGCCTGGAAAATGAATACTAAATGCAGGGCAAAATGGCTGGCAGGGATCACCTTGGCTGCGTGCAGCTCACCGCCTGCTCTATGCAGGCATGAAACTGGAGCACCTCCATTCCTATCTCCCCACTCAGATATTCTTGGACTTCACAGCTTGGTAAGGAGACACAAAGTGATAGTTAGTTTTTGTTAGTAAATTGGAGTCTAAATAGAGAGGCTCCTCCTGTGCCCTGGCTGTAGCATTCCCTCCGAGCCCTCAGCCTTTTCTCTCACCACCTCTGGAAGGAAACGCACCAGGAGTGTGTGCTGTGCAGAGTGTCCCTGAGCACATACTGTTCACACCATAGATGTCTAGTCAGTCTTGGGGTTACACTCACACACACAACCAATAATAATACTTTAAAAGTCCACATACACACAAGCGAGCATGCAGAAAGTTTTTAATTTCCCCAATTGCTGGGAATCAAAGGAGGAGGAGTAGCTTGCTGAGGACTTGGCCAGCTGGGAACAGAGCTTCCTGAGGCTGAAGGAAGCTGTTTTGGATCCAGACACACACACACACACACACACACACACACACACACACACACACACACACTCTCTCTCTCTCTCTCTCTCTCTCTCTCACACACATGCACACACACACACACACACACACACATACATATCCCCTGGTACTAGGATTGAATGTTTTTCCCTTGATTTTGAGACAAGTAATGCTGAAGTATATCTGATCTGATTTAAGTTTGATTTCAGACACAGAACTGCAGATGATTAATGATAAAATGTTGTTCATTTTATTTTTCATGTTACAATCTTGTTATTTCATATTTATCAGAATATCTGGTAATATTTTGGTAGAAAAACAATTCCTTGCAAAATTACAATGTTTTTGAATTGGAAAGACACCGTCCCAGCCGTATAGAATCATTTGTATGTTTTTCAGTATAATCTGAGTAAAGGACCATGGGAGTGCATGACAAATTTTATTGTGTTGACATTAGTATAGTGTGCAGTAGCAGGGAAGGAAAATCTGTGTTGTTTTGGTGAATAACATTGTTACAACATCAATGTAACATTGTCAGTGTCCTCTCCTGATTTAAAGATAGAGCCCAGCTCGCCTAACTAAGCCACTTGAACAATTTTGGCACAAATAGGTGAACAAAAATGCTGCAGTTTAATATTACTGTCATAATGCCATCTCAAGATTGGACGTAACATGAATGAAGTTTGAAAACAGTGTCTTTGTTTCAGACCGTGTCAGTGTGAGCACACAGCCAGCACACACACACACATAAGCACACTTACTGAAAATACTGTGTTTTACAGCTATTTTTCCGATTTTGGCCAGAGTATCAGGTAATAACTGACTCTCACTAGTCAGTATTCAACCCTGCTTGCTAGCCTGCATCTCAAACCACAGTAGAGAAAGGTTAGAGTTTTCAGTGCAAAAAAACCCCTAACAATTATAGCCCTTACCAGGGCTCATTGTGTGTGTTTTATGCCCGCATGTGTGTGGCAGGAGAGTGGCATGCCTACTTTGGTGGAGTGTTTACAATACAGCCATGTCTGTGTGTTTATATGTGATTATGAATCTTTTTATGTACATGAGATGTGTTCTTCGCAGGGCGAGAGTGTGTTTGTGTCCGAGTGTTTGTGTTTGTGAGTGGGTAGTGTTTGCTTCCGTTATCAATCCAGGCCAGACGACAGAAGCTCTTTAGTGGAGAGTTAGTTCAGTTTAGCATGAAGATGAGGTTTGTTGGGCCTGCGCGTGCCAGCCTTACTTTGCCGAGTGTATTCCTGCATATATGTGTGTCAATGAGTGTTTGTAGGGTATTTGTGTGTGTGTGTGGTCTTTTGATGTCAGCTGGTAGCTGCTACTGTTTGCAGATGTGAGCGTTAGGTAATCACAAAACACAATCACTCTGATCTATTCCTGAACCTCTGCCATTATATATAGCATTCTCCACATCCACCCACACCCTCTCTCCATTTCTCTCTTTCTCACATTCACTCACACACACACACACACACACACACACACACAAACACACACACATTTTCTCTTTTTTTTCCTCTATTTTCCATCTCTCCTCTGCCTCTGCCACTCCTCATCTCTGTCCTCCATCTCCTACTCCCACACTCACTCTATCTCTGTGTTTTGTTATATATTACTGCTCTCTGTTGTTTGTCTCCGGTCTCTGGACATTTTTCTTGTCATCTCTCTTTTTTCCCCAGTTCCTTCACCCCCTGCCCCCGAGCCCTGCGCTCCCCATCACTAACACTCCCCTCCTCCTCAGCCTCTCTACCCCTCTCCTCCCACTTCTCCCTCCAACATCCCTTCTTTACCCTTGCTGTCCTCCTCCTCTCCTCCCTTTTTGCCTTCCATCACATGTGTGCACGCTGTCGGAGGGGGAGTATTGATTGCACGCTTGGCTGACAGGCACGGTAATGGACGACCTGGAGTGTGTGTGGTGGTGGGGGTGTTTAAGGAACAGTCCTGGCAATAACTTACCTGACCAAGCGGAGGGCCGCCGGGCAGGCAGGCCGAGTGAGAGGTGCTGCAGCACACGGCGCAACTTGACAGGCTGCATTTGAAAGCAACTGAGCCAAATATAGGGCAACTTTCAAATCACACCCTATTTCTTCCCCGGGGAACTCGATTTGACCAGACGCATCATGTGAAAACACTAGCAATAAAATGGATGAGTTAATCCGGGAACTGCAGTGACTAGTCTCCCCTGCCCTCACATTATATTGTTTTACATTTATCTCAGACATGCAGGATATAAAAAGTGCTGGTTTAAAAAAACACAGTGTGCTTTGTTGTTGCCAAATCCTGAGCCATGCTCCTCAGTAATCATCACTGCAGCATGGACAGCAGCACACTGTAAGACATACACTGCAGTTAAAATGCTAATATGGGCGATTCAATTAAAACTATGTCTTTTCCATCGCCCATAACACCGTTTTGTGGCTTTTTGTGTCCAGTCTTTTATGGATTATTATGGAAACAGAGAGTTTGGTTTCTCTTCTCTCAGGCAGTTTTTGGACATTGTCATAATGATTGCAGAGTTTAATGCAGCAGCTCCTCTGACAGTGAAATAGCTTTTGTTTCATTGTGCTGATCTAATAGACAGAGTCTGTGACATTTGGGTTCAGGCAGGTTGTTATTACAAATACTATACATACATAAAGCTAATCCTACCACATGTGCTGCATGCCAACAGCCTAATTATGTGACGTCTATTCACATCAGTACAATGCAGTGCATCATTACTAACATAGCGCACATAAGTGGTATCATCATCCCCGCTGGCACAGAGCACGTAGATGAATACACTACATAAACACCCATTAATACACATGAAATCACATTGTGTGATTCGATACTGTAACACATATTATATCACTTTCATCCTCACGTTTTAATCTGTTTCACTCAGCACGTATTCAGAAGTGGAAAAATACAGCTGTTGGGCATGAAGAAAGTGACACTACAAATAGTAATTCAAATAAATAAGCTACTGGATAAACACACATCTCTCATACATAATTAAGTTAAACCTGACCTAGATCAAGTAACATGAATGAGTGATTCTAATTTGAGATGCCAGTTGTAAGCCGTATAAAAAATGAATGGATATTCATAATTCTGTAGTAAGTTGTGGAACTTCTAAGGCTAATGTACCATGGGCTAACTAGATGCATTATGCATTTATTCACCAGTGCTTGATACTGATTTACTGAACAATGGAGCAAACAAATGCTAATCCTGCATTAAATACGGCGCTATTGCATAAATATTCTGACAGGCATTGCTTTTAGCATATGCTACCATCTATTAGCATAGAGCCGGCGGAGAACAATTTAACATGGCAAAGCTGAACTGAATGCAGTGCAGCAGTGTTTGACCACTCAATGAAATGAATCACTTAAGTGACCTTGTGAAGGATACACTCCGGTCATGGAGACACACGCACAAACACGTGCACACGCAGCCTGAAAGTGACCCTTGTTTCCACTGAAAATAGGCAGTATATATCACTTAGTTTTCTTTTTCTATTTCAATGGCTCTTCTGCAGCGAGGCAGCTCTCCAACTCAGCTGACGTACGTCGAGATGGTTGAAGAGCCAATCTGTCCTGCCGGTGAGGCACACTAAATATTGACTTACTCATAGAATCAAGGCAGTGATGGCAAAAAAGTATTCATCGTTTGTCAAATACAATGTTTTTGATCACCTGAGCCATTGTTATGCTTCAAACCTCTGGCTCTGCTGCTGAGCTTGAACTGAATCCCATTGTGTTAAGATGAGATACAAATTGAAGTCAGTGGCTTACTTTAAAAAAAAAGATCTGAGCAGCTGAAAATACTGTTAATAAACTCATGTGGTGTGCTAGATGAGAAGAATACTGGCAATCTAGCCACAATAAAACAGCATCTTTTACTTTCATTTATACTTAAGTGTCAGAAGGTATTTGAATTTGCTCAAAGCACATTTTGAATTTCTAAATTCAAGGTTCATAATTACCTTTGGCAGTTAAGGAAAGTCTTCATTGAATTATTATTACTTTATAAATGTGCGTTCCCTTAATTCTTTTCTTGAATATTTATTTCAAAATTGTGAGTGTGTGTGAATATGCAGTTATTCATTAGCACATTTCTTTCATGGGCTGTTTACACAACTGTTGTATTAAAGAAATAAAATGGTTTCATTCTCATTAATGAAAGTAAAGAAAATCAGCTCACAACATGGAAACAAAAGTTCACTCATACACCGCTTATAATGGTTGAATTCTCAAAAAGCGATCATGTGTTTGCTTCATACACGATGTCCTTGTTTCTCAGCCGGGCCCGAGAGGTAGAGAAAAGGAGAAAATGCCTCTTGCCCAAGGCATCTGAAAACAATCTGAGAATGCTGTTGTCGGTAATGCATTTAGCACAGATGGATACACAAATAAAAAGCTTTTTATGCAAAACTGATGCACAACAACATTTTGAAAGTGCATAGTCACTCCATATTTTTCATATTTTGCTGAATCTCGCTGCCCCTCTGTCTCCCCTCTCCAGTCAGTCCCTATCAGGCCTAATAGTGTGATGTCTCGTGTTGAGCGGAGATGACCAATTTTATACTCAGTCATGGGTGACAAAATTATACAACATCTTGAGGAGACAGACAACATATTCAGGCAAACTGTGAAATAATTTTTAGGGGGATAAAATTCCGATAAATATTGACCATTAGCCCCTTCATAGACCACAAATGTAGAAAGATAATAACATGACTAATTTGATCTGATTAATATTGCATCCGGTTGAATAGCTCAGCCAGGCTAACATCAGTCGGAATGAGACAAACTATCCAATTTACATGATATAAATACGAATACATTAAATTAAATCATATATATATATATGTGTGTGTGTGTGTGTGTGTGTGTATACAGTTATAATGTGAAACAAGCAGATGCACAACAGATGCAAAAAAAACAGAGTAAAACTGATGAAATCATTTGATTAAAGGGGTAATTTATGGCTTAACATAAATGGAACACCGAAAAGTCATTAGATTGTTTTTGTTGCCTCCTCCAGCAACGTGGCATTTTCATTTGAACAACTCCACAATCTGGCGAAACAACATTATTAAAGATTATTCTCCTGGCATTTCCAGTGTGCAGGATATCGCAGAGTGCAGAATGAAAGACAACATGGAAGAGAGGGGCTGACATCAACCAAGGTCATGCGCCATATTCATGCCCATGTTGTTTTCAACATGAGACACAATGAAAAGAATCCCTCAGGGCTTCATTGTGTTATCCTATCGCTTCTGTGACCTTTTTAAAATGGATGCTGCTGTTTATTTTTGTCTGTTTTAATGGAATTGCTCATAAATAATTTGATCAATTATGTAATCCAGTATAGCCACCAGGACCGCCCCTGCCCATCACAGTTTGTGTTGTTTTATCTATGCATATGCATGCTGAGGGATAAGAATACAGTTGCTTTGAATTGTTTGTAGTATTTTTTTTGTTCCTTTAATTACAGACACCATATTTAGAATTAGTTGTCGGTGACAGTCAGATTTTTCCACTGTAGTAGCATGAAGGCCAAAGTCAGTTTTAGCTATTAAGACGCAGACTTCAGATTGTCGCTGAGTCAACACAGATTGGCGCTGTCTCGAGTCGCATGGCATTATTCATGGCTTATACTCACCATCTGGCACTAATGCAAAGTTCTCAGCTATTTTCGCAGCGGCATCGAAAGTAAAAATGTGCTTTTTTTATGCATTTATCCCAAGGCACAATCCTAAACACAAGCAAAAACAATGTGAGAAACATGAAGTAAACAAGATAATTACTACATTTATTTTCATTAAATTAAATAATTTTTTCATCCACTGCCTACTTAACTGAATGTATTACAGCAACAGATTAACAAGTGAATATGTGAAGAAGGCTTTGATTCAGCCAGGAGGTTGAACAAGTACTTACAAATGGAAATGACTAATATAACACTGTTCTCACGTTGCTATTAATTTGAAATCATCACCTTGCCTGATCGTTTCAGTTACCGAGTTAAATGTCTGTTTACAGGATAACATTTACGCGAAAACTCAACAATGGTGTTTTTATATTGTCGTATTGATTCTCTGGAAGCTTTTCATCATACCTGCAGCGATCGCAGAAATACAGAGAAGCTAATTTCTCACAGTTTTCTTTGTGGAACGTCTTAAATGAGAGAGCTGGTAGAAATCCTCTGGACAAACATGATGTAACATTTTCAACAACAAATACTTGACAGTTTAACTCGACAAGAGAGCACGATCTCGCCTCTCCTGAGCGAGAACAGTGGCTTGCCCTACATATTTTGGTCTTTGCATAGTTACTTTGCATAGTTGCAAGTGAATCCTTCTCAGATGTTGAGAAGTGCAGTCAGAAGGAATTTGTCTCTTGCCCAGGGCAGCTGAAAACAAACTAAATTTGAGCACGCTGCTTTCTGCAGAGCAAATTAGTACAGACGAAAACACAAACCAGAAGCCCCACATGTAAACTTGAGTCACAAGAGCTCTTTCACAGCACTCACTTTTTTTGTTTTTTTGCTGTACTCCTCTCCTCCCAGTCACCCTCTATCAGCTCTGATAGTGTGTGTCAGCCCGTCCTGATCTCAGATGACCAATTTTAGATGTGGTCGTGGGTGACAGAATTACACAACGATCTGAGTGGACACGCAACATGTCCGAGTCATACAGTGCACACAACCGAGTCCGGCGCGGAGTGCACCCTCGTTCCCAGTCACGTAGCAAAAGCACATTCCTTCTGTTTCTGCCTCTCTCTATTAGAGCATCAGTCACACACACACACACACACACACACACACAGAAAAACACACACTGCAGCAGCGACGAAGCCCCGCCTCACATGACCAGTGGGCTCTGACTCCCCGATCTCTCATTTACCTGTTCCATCACCGGCTCCCTCTCCTCTCCCTCTCCTCCTCACTCTCTCTTTCTCTCTCCCTCACACTCCTCCCCACCTCCCACTCCCTTCCCCTCTCATCCTCGACTCTGTTGCCACGGCAGCAAAACCTGACAATGAGAAAAAGAGAGGGAGGGAGAGAGACAGAGAGAGCAAATGCCATCTGAGTCATTTAATCCAAAACCTGTGTATGTGTGTGTGTGTGTGTGTGAAGGCGAGTATGTTGGATATGACTGTGTACATCTCTATGTAACTGTTGTGTGTATCTGATGTGTGTGTGTGTACGACGCGTGGGTGTCTAAAGTGGGAGAGCTGTGCGGAGTTGGTTCATCGGTTCATCACAGAGCTATGGCAGTGCGAAGGCAAACACTCTACCTTTGTCTGTCTCACTGCATATAGCAGTGCTGTTTCCGCTTTCTATTTCATGTTCACTGTAAATATCTGGTTAGTTTAAAGCAATATTCCCTCTCCAGCTTCAGGTGATTCACAAACATCACTATGTTGTAAAGCCTCTGCGCTCTGGTTGACAGACCAAGCTAAACTTCTGACTCTGAAGTGCTTTCATGATGTTGTGTAGTTTCTGTGTCTGCACAGTAACAGACATAATTTAAATATTCTGCATCAATGGTCAGCTGCAAAGTACAGGAGATCTCTTTGTGTTAATATGAAGTCCCTACGTCAAGTCAGATGTGTTTATACAGTCAATTGTAACATCCAACAACGTCTCAGTGGGCTTCACAGGCTCACACCATTGGTGCTAAGCTCTCTAAGAGGTATAATACTATTCACACGCAGGAACCCTTTAGCACATAAGCGAAAAAAAAATTGAAAGAAGGCCCAGGAGAGGCAATTCAGAAAGACATCCCTCCTCCTCGGATGGCCGGCTCTACAGTGGGAGCAGCGTTTGGGAAAAAGATTATAAGAAAAGAGCAAAAACTTCCAGCAGTAAGAAGAAATAAAAAAACACAAGGGGCTCTGAGTGGAGGGCATTGTGATAAGTCAAGTAAAGCATTTACCAATACTATTTTATAAAATCTAGTGCGTACATCTGTTGGCTAACGCTAATTTCAATTGACAGTGATCCATTCTCACTCAGACATTGTTCTCTTTGCGTCGTCGTGTCTAATAATATCACTCTTATATATCTAAGGCTTTGTGCGGAATGCAAATTTTAGCTCTCCAAACAAGCCAGGGGGCAAGTGAGTTCAAGGAGAGCTTCCTAATTGTGATTAAACTGCCGTGCTTACATAAGCCACAGCTGCAACAAGTGGGACCTGTGTCGACAGCTAGTGACACTGAACTGCACATCTTTTTTAAACAACTCCTGGGGAAAGCAGTGCACTGAGCTTCACCCCCTCCAACCTCACTGATCTGAACAGCGGGTGGTACATATGCATGCGTTGAGGCTGAAATGCAAACTTACCACTGGCGCCTACAAACACAGACATGTGTTGGGATACAGAGAAAAAAAAAGATGCACAAGCAAGCACACACACACACACACGCACACAATGTTCTTTGAACCTTCCTCGAGAGTTAGTGTTTGCGTGTCCAGCTAGTGGATGCTTGTGTGTTTGTGTGTGTGTGTGTGTGTTTGTGTGTGACATACTCAGATGTGACAGTGTCACAGGAGCACGGTGGTTCCCCAAGCAGGCGGTGTCACTGACTGAGGGCCTCTTTGTCAAGGAGAACACTAGGAAGAATTTATCCATGTCCAATGAACAGGGACAGGGAGGGAGGGGGGGAGAAGGAGGTGGGGGGGGGACTGTAAGAGAGAAAGTGCACTGTCGAGATTGAAGAGACCAGCGAGAGCTAATATAGGAAGAGAGAAGAGAGAGAGGTCAGTAAAGAGACGGGTATAGAGTGTTCCTGAGGAAGAGAGACAAAATAGATAGAGTGAGAAGAGACAGAGGGGTGGGGGAGGATGGAGGGAGAGGCAGAAAGAGAGGGAGAGGAGAGAGCAGCGAGACTGAAAATGAGAGATCAAAGTGTCTGCAGTCCGGCTGAGGGAGGACAAGGTGAAAACACATATAGGAAGTGGGTGTGAGCACCAACGAGACAGAAAGTTAGCAACTGGAGTTACTTGGGTTGGACACATTAACACTTGATGCAAGCCAACAAAATACACAAAATGATAAAAGTTGCAACTAATGTTCATTGTACAAATGAAAAAAGGTTATGTGTACATCACAAGTAGGTTAAAGTCCACTGGAAATCAGCATTGATGAAAAGCGTTACGCCTGTACACCATTTATTGAAGTAGACATTGTTTCGATCTCAGTCGGACCTGCGTTTGACTGGAATCGAAACATTGTCTCCTTCAATAAATACATTAGTAGTTTGGAGTCAATGGGCAAGCATTACTCATTTCATTGCCATTCTACAAATTATCATGTACTTAAAAATGCTCTTTCTCTGAACCCAAAGTGACGTCGTCAAACTACTGTTTTGTCTGACAGGCGCTCTTAAACCAGGCGACACTCAATTTACAATAAAACAGAAATGCAACAAATCCTCACATTTAACAGTTTGGAACCAGTACATTTTTTAAACACACTTTTGCCTCATGAATCATTTAAACATGGACAGCAGTGAATGATCAAATTGTGGATATGTCGCCTGCTGGTCGACCAGTCGTTTAATTGCTGCTGGTAAAGTTCAGATTCCTTGCAAGCAGCCCTGCGTTTCAGTTCACTTTGTGGGATTCTGTGGTGCACGATTTATATCTATTGCCAGTGTTCGATGGCGGTCCGATGATAACAATGCAGTACACAGTGTCCCCGTTTATATCACAAAGCAGAATTTCACAGCGTGGTTGGATTTTAATTCAGGTGACTGTTCACAACTCCTGTCAATACATCATCCAGTGCTCTTTTTAGAAATCATGACACAATCTTTGCCTAACTTAAAAGTGTTATATTACTGTTACCACAACCATTTAGGAAGACATTATTTTTTAAAAATAATTTGCACTTGGTGTTGGAAAATGTTGTCACTGGACGCAGCGCGGGGACCAACACCTCTATATTCAACTAAATTTGGAGGCTGCACTTTACTGCTGCACTGTAGCTGTAGTAGACTGCGCTAAAATTTATTTCCTCCCCTTTCTAGAGTATAGAAATCAGAAACACACAATCGAAACAGTAACCACCTCACCATTGTGTTTATTGCATCATTAAATACAGCTGTTAATGTTATAGTTTTGTATTTCATAGGTCCAAGCCAGTGTAGGCTACACTTTAATGCAATGTTTTACACTCAAGTAAGCAATTTCAAAAATGTAATTTAGGATATATTTACATATACTAGCATTCTGGTAGGCAACATCATGAATAAATCATATTTGCTCAAAATATTGAATTTTATAAGACTCGCATGCATCAATTCTAAGTTCTCAAATGCCAAGAAGGCGAAGGTAAATACTGAGACAAAAAGCATGAGAGGAACAGAGAGACAGCAGTGTGGAGAGGAGGACAAAGGTGAGATAGAAGAGAAAGGCAGAGATGGCAAGATTAGCGGGTTACACGTGAGGGAAGAGGAGAGGGAGAAAGTGCGAATAGGTGCAAAGTGAAAATGCTGAGTCAATGCGACCAAGAACATGTGCTGCTGCTTTGATATTAGATACAGACACAGTACTAAACACTTAATCCTACAAAAAGCCAAAAGGGGTGAGCAAAAGGTCCTTGGTATTTTTCCACTCACACTGACACTGCTTATACACACACACACACGCACACACACCAAACCCAGCTCATCCATATTGTCTGGGGGTTAACAAATGCTCTGACCGTGCTCATCCAGGGACAACGGCCCAGCTGTCTGCAGCAGCCCGTCTCTCGTCAACAATAACTATTACTTGTGGGAAGAATGAGCAAAATAACACTTGTGTCCCGTAATGGCTGGCGGTACAGTCCTCTTAAATCCACAGCCACTGAAGCCGTTCCACTTGCAAATTCAATTATGGGAATGATTCATCCTTCCATTATGATAACTGTCAGATTTTCTTGTGTCATACAATAAGGCAGAAGGGGAAAAACAAATGATTCGCCAGCCCCCCCACCGACACCCCCCCCCCCCCATCTCCTTCTCCTCACCCCCCCATCCCTCAAGCTGCTTTCCTCCATCTGAGTTCTTTTTGTCTTTCTCCGCATCCCTCTCTTCCTCCACCCCTCCCCTGCTATCGCTCATCCTGCTTCCTCTGCCTTGGTCTCCGTTCATCCTCTCCCCGTCTGCCTGGGGGGGTTTGAGGGGAGATAGCGTTCCCCTCGTTTTCTTATTTTCTCTGTATCTCCCACCTCCCTCCCTCCATCCCACTTTGGCCCTCCCTTCACTTTCCCTCCCTCGCTCCCCCCCCACCCCCCACTCACCCTCCTCCTCTCTCTAGATAATTAAGATCTCTGATTTTACGGTTTTCTCTTTCATAATAGGCACTGCAGACACTATAAGCAAGCCGCCAAGTCTCTAGCGCAGACACATGCGCACGCATACACACACACACACACACACACACACACACGCACACACACACACACACACATAAACAAAACAGTGAAGACACACAAATATGCATATGCCTTCATACACGCACTAAGATGAATGCATGCACCAAAGAGCTAAATCTCCAACTGGGATGAATGTCCCCTCTCTCACTCTCCATTCTCTCTCTTTTATACTCTCTCCTGAACACACACACACACACACACACACACACACACACACACACACACACACACACACACACATAGAAACACACACGCACAGAGCAAGTCAGGATATTTATGTATTTTTGCTTTTGTGTATTTCTCAGTGGTGCCAGCATGCGGGGTGACTTACAGCAGGGTGCAGAATGAAAGCGAGCGAGGGGGGCTAGAAGCGGTGTTTTCTGTACAGCTCAGACTAGTCTGGCTCTGCTCGGGCCTCTCGCTGCTCCAGCTCCCTGCAGACTGACACCCGACTGCTACAGGGACTCAGCCATGTACTACTACGCCAACAGAGCACGTACAGCAGCCAGACACGCAGTCCTCGCAGATTAAACACGGCAGTAGTTTCTCACCGTTTGCTCTCTCTTTCTCTCCGACTGTATCTGTCTCCACGACTCCCTCCACCCTTTGCCACCACATTATAGCAGCTTGCTTTCTTTCACCCCCCTGCAGTGGTGGAAGGAGTAAAATCAGTACTATATAAAAATAGCCTGTTACAAAAGTCCTGTATTCCAAATTTTACTAAAGTACAAAGCTACTACAGATAGTGTTATAAGTTAGTAATTTTTTATCAGTAAGTCATTTTTTTATCTGGTAGTCTCACTGAGATCAAGAGAAGAGGAAACATTATTAGTCAGGAAACTGCTCAACTGACATGCAAATACAAAACATGTAAAGTGAAACAACCAAAAATCAAAACAAGCCAGACTTGATAAAAGTATTATAAAACATAGGATGAAAAAAGCTTTAAAATCTAAAGGGCAGGAAGACAAACTATCTTCAGGGCAGTTGGCAGTTCATTCCATTCAAATGTGACATATAGTGTAGGTTAGTACGTGCTGTACATATGGGATATCCAAGTTAAATTTATTATTATTATTATTTCAAGATGCAGAAAGAGAGGCGATGTGAGGTAGTCTGGAAGCTCTGTGGCTTTAAAATGAGAATCGTGAAATGATTATTCCTTCTTGTCAGTGGAGAGGTTCATCTTAATTTGAGATCAGTTATGAGTCCGAACTCTGCCATTAGAATAAAGGAGTAAAACATAATGCACTATGATAATCAGATAAACAGGGTTAGCTGCTAAAGTAATGAAGGGGCGGTGTGGCAGTACAGAATGCCCCTGGTATATTTGATTTGATATCTACATTGGATTATAGTTATTAAAGAATTACCACAACATATAAACAGCATTTTAATGTTGCAGCGAGGTGAGACAGAGCCACTTTTAACAACTTAATGTACTGCTGGGAGCTTAATCTATAACAATGCATCATATTTTATAAGTAGATCATATATTTTGTAGGTTAATCTTGTTTCCGTAGTAACTCGTAGATGTTGAATAAATGTAGTCAAATAAAAAGTACAATATTAAAACAAACAACTATGATATAAAATTATGCCTGAGCGCAGCCCTCGAGTAAATGTACTTTGTTACTTTCCACCACTGCTCTTCTGTCTTTCTGTCTCTATCCTGCTCTGCGTCTCTCTTTCTGCAGAAACACTTTCCAATCTCTTCTCTCTGTATTCAATTTTGTTCTTTTATTCCCCCATCGTCCCCAGCCCATTCCCTCTGCTTCTTTTTTTCTCTCACTCTCCTTACTTCTATCACAGCTTTCCAGCTCCTTCCTCCCTCCCCCTCCTCTTCTCCTTGGAGTATAGATGCTGTAATCTTCCCCGTCTAATGCTGTCAATAGCTCTCAATAACAATGAAATAGCACCGGTTCCATCCCATCATTGATGAAGGCATAGCCTCAGTTAGGATCTTATTAGTCATCATGACAATCTGCTTCTTGGTAATAGCCAATCAGATGGCTCCTGTGAAATGCAGCAGTCCCATGATAGGTTCCCCATTGTTTTGATTGACTGCACCTGAGGGCCCGCCACTTCAGCTGGGCTCGATCAATACGCCATCACACTCACACGAGGTGAGCCCGTTCTCATACATGTCCTGGAATAAACACACAGGTCCGGACACCTCACACACACTTTGGCAAAGAGTAAATTGAGAAAGAGACCGCTGGTGTGGGGAGCAAACAGAAAACAGTAGTAATACAGAACACTGTGCAGCCCAATACGCAGCTGTGAGACAGCAGCGGGCCGTAGTGATCTCACTGTGTGGTCAAAATAATCAGCTGTTGCGAAACGGTCTCTGCTGCACATGTATGCCATTATACACATGCACACAGACATGACAACGTTTTTCATGCAGTATTCATTTATTGGCACCTTTTAAATGGGGTGTGCTGCATTGAAACAGGAATGCTTCATTGGAAAGAGAAAGGAAAAAGAATTACTCCTGCTGTGTGCCTGTTATTCTATGTTGTGTCACACATACAGATGGCCTCACATAAGCCCTGCCTCTGTTCCTTGAGCTGCGGTAACCATAATGAGCAACACAGCCATCTGCACAGTATGGCGCATGCCATTAGTATTACAAACATGTTCGCGCACACACTTGCCCACCCTTTGACATAGCGAACCCGGGAATGAGAGACATATAAAGTTTGACAGGAAGAAAGGGAGGTCAGTAATTGCCAAGAGAGCACAGACAAAAAAGGAGAAAGAGGGCAGTATGGTTGGTTTATGAGAGGCAAAGACGAATTCAAAGCACTGGGTTGCAGATTTTTTTTGATGTGCTTTAAACATCAAAGCTAAACAAGTGCTGGAAAGGTGAGGGTGGGGGTCGGGGTGGGGCTGGGGGGGTGGGGGGGGTGGGGGGTGGGGGGTGCAACGAAAATGAAGATCTTAGTGAAAAAGCTGAAAAAAAGATGGAGAAGGGAGGGATGTTCACCCAACAAAGAGACAGACAATCCACATCATCTGCCTCTTTGATGCGCACATATTGTATGCGCGTTGTAACACACGACGCCAACTCATTTCTTACCCCTCTTGTCAGGGTCAAAGGTCAGCTTTCCACCGCTCCAGCAGCCCCTTGTTTACAGATGCAAGGGTCAATTGAAGGTTATGAACTGTCTCTTTCAGCTGTCTGTCAGAGCAGTCTAAAGCTGAGACCAGTGAACCAGACGTTTGAAACATTCCCAGGTCCACAGCCCCCACTGCCATCACCACCATCACCAACACCACCCCTCCGTCAACCTCCCTGCCTGTCTGTCACACAGCACTCCTTCGCTTCGCCTTTGTCTTCATCCTTCTCTTCTCCATCCTTGTCATGTTGTCAGTCAGAGCAAAGCTTTGTCACTCCTGTAGAGGGCTGCTTAGCAGTATAGCTCAGATGAGCTCTTTATGTTTATATGCCTGTTTGGGGGTGAGGTTGCAAAGACAAGTCAAGGCACTTGTCTTTGCATTTGTGAGTCTGCCTGTGTGCTCAGTAAGAGCTCCTAGTATGTGAGGGTTTATTTATATGTATATATGCATGTGAATGCTCAGTGTAGATGTCTACGTGCGCGGACGTGTGCTCATATTTTTGTGATGCTGTCTTTGAAACCCTGGAGATCTCTTCAAGGCTGAGTCCTGTCACTTCTAAATGGCAGACTTTCCACTGGATACATGAATAGAGATACGGGTACTCTATTTTGTGACACAGACTGTATGCATGGGACCGAGCTGCCTCTGTGATATGACAGGGAACATCTTCATAGCTCAGTGCGAAAGTCTATTGTATGTGTATGTGGTGTCAAATTACAGATGCTCGCGCTACTTGGAGATGTGACAGAGCAAACTGAAGATAAGCCGCTCGATGACAATTTAAATGTTGTGCCAGGGGAACGATGATGTGTCCAGTAATGTTCAGTGTTTCCTCCGCTCTCACAGGTGGTGGTACAGGCAGCCAGCAGACCTTTCTCCATGAGGAGCAGTAGAAGATGCCGGCTCTGCCAGCACTGCTGCTGTCAATACACTTCCTCTCCTTCCTGCTAGTCACCATGCCGCCACGCTCCCTCAGTCAGGCCCCCTTGCTCTCCTCTGTCCGCATGGGTGAGTGGCCGGCCGACCCTCCATTGATGCCACACCTGGATCAAAACGTTTCTCAACACACCTTCCACATGCTTTGCTTTTTGCCTGCTTTGGTGCCTTAACTTTGGGTTTTTTTCCAATAATGTACCTGTTGGTGTCCAGACTGGCCTTGTACAGTGAAATGTTTCGCCATTCAAAGTCTACTTAGTAGAAATACTTAAGTCATTTTGATCAACAGGTCTTCATCAGGAGCAGGAACAACTGCAATGATATTTCTGTCCTTTCTTGAAATAACTCAGCTGTTTTAAATATCACTGGATCCTCTGGATTCATTTATCAGAGTAACAATTAGAAATGGACACTTAATCAATGTACACAGAGGTAGGACAAAATGGTATAATAAAAATCTATGGGAAATGCCTCAGTAAGGACAGTCCCGTTTTTAAAGGAATATATTAACATTTTTCAATATTAATTTATTCAAGAGTTAGATGACAAGACAGAGTTTAGCTTTGCTGCTTAGCATTAAGGCTAAAAGTAAGGGGAAACAGCTTACCTGGCTCTCTCTGTTACAGCATAATATCTCATCTAATCTAAACATCAATTAATAAACATGTTCCCCAAAGTGCAAAATCATTGCTTTGATTTCTGATCCTGCTTGGATTTCATAGCATTTGAAGGAGTCCACATCCCTTAATTCCTTCACCAATCAGAGGTTGTTATCCCATAGTCAGCTCCTTCTCTTCTACAATCTCTTCAGTCTGCTCTCCCCCTCTCACTGCCCTCCATTTTCATACATTGTCCTTCTCTCCTCTGCCCCACCTTTCACTCCCTCCCTCTCTGCTTCTCTAGCGGCAATACTGGATGACCAGTCTGTGTGTGGGCGCGGGGAGCGGCTGGCGTTGGCTCTGGCCAGGGAGAACATCAACAGCGTGATGGAGGGTCCAGCCCGAGCCCGAGTGGAGGTGGACATATACGAGCTGCAAAAAGACTCCCAGTACGACACTACTGACACCAGTGAGTGAAGCCAGAGCACACCAAAGAAGACCAGTGGAGCAGAGTCCAGATGAAGTCCAGCTGAATCCATTAGATCCCAATAGGGCAGAGTGTCTAATTAGCACGGTCAAAAAGTGACCACTAAAAATACCAGTAGATATTAGAAGTTATATGGAATAATAATATTAATAGTGACCAGTGCAGAGTAGAAGAGAACAGCATGGTACCAAATACTGCAGGTTTCATTTAAAAACATTTAAGCTGATATGCTATTATGTTTCAAAAAAGATCATTATATCTTCAAAAAAGCTGCCTTTTATGAGCAAAAAACCTCAAATGATGACTCAAATAATAACACACCACCATTTTAATGTGATTAGGAACCAGTAAGGGCTTGTGCTGATTAGTTTACATGTCATTGGGGACCAGTAATGGGCCAGTAAGCCTGTCTCATTAAAAAAGAGTGGACCAGTGCCCTCCAGTAACAGCTGGCACTGTCTACTGTGCAGGCCACGACAAAAACAAATCATCAAATACTAATACAGATCAGCGGTGCAGACCAACAGAAAGCAGCACTACAGCACAGAGGCTGCTCCATGAAATTTGTATTGATATACAGAGTTAAAACAGAATGTTTGGAGTCCAGAAAGACAGAAGAAGAGCTGCTGAATCCAGTCACAGAGGAGACAGAGACTCCCTGCTCCTATTCTAATAGGTCACTGACCCTGCCACAAGCTACTGGCAAAATGTCTATGTGTGCTTGAGATGGGTTGTGTACATATGTGCATGCTTGAGTTACAGGGTCGTGTGTATGTGCCTCTGTGTATGTGTGTGTCCTTGACCGATGGGCAGGAGACTCTGACAGGCTTGTTTGCTCGCAGCGTTTTTTGGTCTCTGGATCAGAGAGCTCATCATCTTACAGCTACGGCTGTCTGAAGCACGCTTGCACGCACCCAATCGTTTGCGCGCGCACACACACACACACACACACAAACAGGCATTTACACATGCATGCACACACATCTCTTTCTGCGGACACACATGCACATTCACACATGGGCACAGTGTCTCTCTCTCTCTCTCCCTCCCTCTCTCTTTCACACACACACACACAGGCAGTGGCAGGGACTGAGGAGGACTAATTGGGATGAATTAAAATACCAACTAAATGTACCAGCAAGAAAAGCGCCTTATGACTGTCATAATAACACAGTTAAGTCACCTGACTCATTTCTGCGGTATCTGTGGAAGCATTTTTCAGGTGAGCAGACAGAAAACAATAAATATGAACTCAGTGCACATTGAAGTGATACTGTACAAAAACAGCTAAGTATTTCTGTATGTGTGGATGACATGATCAGACTTCTCTGTCACCAGCAGATGTTTGATTTCAAGGGTGAAAGGATTTTGTGAAATGACTTAAATGAGAATGGCGATACCACTTTTATCTCATTCTATAAATAAAAATGACAAACTGCCATCAGTCAGTTTCATATTTATCATGTAGACACAAGACATTTGTCTTCTCATTGAAGTTCTGGCATGAAAGTGAATAAATGTATTTCCAAATTCTTCCCTCAAGCATTACCTACTTTCTTTTAATTGTCTTTGGCAGATGTATTGAACACGTGAGTCTGTTACAGCTACAGGTCAATAACACAGGCTGCAGGCTGTTCAATTAGTCAAGTGTAAGATGAACATAACCTCTCCTGATACTACTCCCTTTTAATCATTCATGTATCTGCTCAACATAGTGGAGACATTTCAATATGTGCAAAAAGAGCAAACTTCAGGAGCTCACACATAGGGCAGATGTTTGTGGGTGAGTCTGATTGAAATTTCAAGCAAACTACCATCAAACAAAAATAAACATAAATATGGTCATTTATTATATGATCTGAAAAACATTATATACATCAGTGTTAATAAAGATGTTATTAAGATTAAATACATTTCTTCATCTGAGCCTTGGACATAATGGAGATGTTTGTTGTCACTTTGGTGTTTTCAGCAGTTAATTCTAGGCTTGAATAAACTGTATACTAAATGGCAGAAATAGCATTTACTTGAATGATTCCTGAGAAAGTATTTATCGTAATAGACAAATGTGTAAAACTGTTTCTCCAACATTAATGTCCTCCGGCAAAAAGGGTAATCATGCAAACTGCCATTTGTTAATGGAAGCAACCACCAATCTGTTAGTATTATTCTGATACCAGAGATGTAATTAGAGCAAAATGTCTTAAAAATCATTAAAATAATTAAAAGCTATCGTCTGAACAGGAAATAATAGCAGAAGGCAACCTCTGACCTGCACTGCTGTAGACCTTGGAGTGTTTATCTCAAAATAAATCAGATTATAATGAGACAGACTGTGCAGCTACAATTGAATCAGTGGTTAAACTGCAATCATGAGGCGTCCTCTGAGTTTCTGCTGCATTTCAAATATCCACACTTTCCCCTTGACTGCAGCCCCTACTGTATGCCAACTCTGTGCTGCCATCAAAATGAAGCAGAGGAAAGGTGTGTGTCTGCATACTCAGTGTTTGTTTCTCCCTTTTTCCCCTTTCAGTGTGTCAGATTCTACCCAAAGGCGTCGTCTCTGTGATAGGTCCCGCCTCCAGCCCCGCCTCTGGCTCTACTGTCAGTCATATATGTGGAGAGAAGGAGGTGAGTGTGGAGGGTAAACACACACACGCACACACAAATATGTGAAAACCTGTGTGTCATGTGTGCATACAGACGTCACGTACCTCTCTCTCTCTGTGACTTACTACCCCTCCTACCCACAGAGATGTCATGATGGATCCGTCTAGAGACTCGGTTTTGCCTGCCTATCGAATTACTTCTCATAATTAGCCATCATCCACTTCCTCCAAGTGTTTTCTCCTTTCTTCCCATAGCCTTTCATGCTTGGGTCTCTCTGTTCTCTGCCATCTTTCTTATCTCTCTTTTCACCCTCTATTCCCTCTAATGGATCTTTTTTTATTCACAGTTTTTCCTCCGGTGTGTGTGTTTGGAGGGGAGTTAATCACGACACATTTGCTTTTTTTATTTTTATTTTTTGCCTTTCTTAATCTTTGTCTTTCCTCATGTCTTCTCACCTCCCCTCTCTCCATCCCTCAGATCCCTCATGTAAAGATTGGTCCTGAGGAAACTCCCCGACTGCCGTACCTGCGCTTCGCCTCTGTCACTCTGTACCCTAGCAACGAGGACCTGAGCTTGGCCATAGGAGCCATCTTGCGCTCATTCAGCTATCCATCAGCCAGCCTGGTCTGCGCCAAGGCTGAATGTGAGTGCACATGTAGCCAGTTTCACACAAAGCACTATATTGTGACTGCATTTGTCTTTGGTGGATCTATATGCATTGGTTGGGCACTGCAAGCTTATTCATGTTGTGCGTGAGTGTGAATGCCTCTGTAGGAGTTTTGGCACATTCACGCTGTTTGGGCGGACGTGACTGTTTTGCGCTGCTGGATACTCATTTTGACAGTCTGGTCGTAAGGATCTGTCTGTTGTCAGAGTTCAGAAAATGGCTCGTGCCGCAGCCTTTCTATTTATTACTCACGCTCTTATATGCTGTCTCTTATCCACCTCAGAGGGTTGTTAGGCCAAACCAATTTAATAAATATTCGTGTTTGAAATGCTTTCCAGTATTGGAAGAACTTAGGGGACATTTGATTTAACTTGCCAGGCACTCAGAGAGCTTTAACATCACAGGGGATTCGGGGCTTAGTCACTAGTCCTCTTTATTTTCATTTTGAAAGAGTGCTTTATTGATTTATTATGCACTGCCCTATCGAGAGTCGCAGGAATTAAAGGGCTTGGTCGGATGGTGGCTGTAGTATTCAAGCAAAGCTTTGTGAATACGTGACAGAATGCACTATATGCTGCAGGAGGTGGCGAAATCCTAATTTTTCCACCGAATAATCGCCCGACTTTTTGTGCAGTCCTGAGTGAAACTGAGCTGGGATGTGTTGTTGTGCAGCTGTTGACTGCTCACACCAGCCAAGTAGAGCCGTACAATAACTGAAGGGCAGTTACATAAAGAATAAGAGGGACCATTGAAGTCTGTGAACACTTCTCGTGGCAGTGTGAAAAGGGTAGATTCTGACAAACAAAAAGCTGTGACATTATGAAAAATTGATTCAATCACTGAGATGCTTTCATTATCTCCCCAGCAGTTAAGCAGAGTTCCTGCAGCTTCCTAAAAGTAAGCTGAATTCCTTGTGGACTTGTCATTTCATTGAACTAAAAGAGCTTTGAAATGGCATCAGACGTCTTTTTTTTCCCCTCCAGTTTTGATCATCAGTTGAATGGGAGATAAGAGCCTTGTCTTTCACCGGGCTTTTCCTCTCGTGGGAGTTAGAGGCAACAGATAGCCCAATAGTTACCGCCCGAGCCAAAAGATGCAGCTTTTACTGGTGGAGAGACTGAGGGGTGCGTGTGTGTAATATATTTGGCTTGAAGGTGATCTATACAAGGTTATCACACTCACAGACTCTGACCCACTTGGCTGCGCTATCTATCGCCATGGAGCTGGTTGCCATGGCTGCAGAATAGGTGCTAACTGCCACTCAACAGGCTTGTTCCACACTCTGAACGACTGTGTGGGTGTGTGTGTGTGGCACGGTATGTGTGTGTTTGATTTCTTTTTTTTCCTGTGCTCTCGGTTCACTTTGTCTCTGCATTTTCATGTGTTGGAGTGCTGGTTTATACATGCATGCATGTCCGTGTGTGTGTGTGTGTGTGTGTTGTTTCCCCTGAGTACTTTATGTCTGTACATGTGTGTGTATGGGCACTTGTATGATGGTGCATCTGCATGTGTGTGTGTGGCTCTGCCATGGCACTGCTGAGGTTCAACATCAGACAATGTTTACCACCAGCCCACTTGTTTTATTCATCTTGTTTACCCCCAGTGCAGAGTGGTGTGTTCAAATGAAGCAGACATTCTCTCTATTTTGTCAGCGAGGCGAGTAATGTGTCAAGTCACACAATTCATTGACACCAACCGTGTACACATCCTAATTAAGTAGCATATTTAGAAACTGGCCATTTTTGCAACTGCATGTTAATGGCATTAATCTAATATTTCCCTCTTTAGCCCGTGCAAGTCGCGGTCCGTAGATATTCTGTTAAATGAGTGTGAGTCAGAGATTTTGGGTCATTTCCGACATATCCTTCTTTCGCTATGCCTGGGTCACAACGCGCTATCTGAGTCTAATTCCATTATGCAGTTTTCATGAGATGGATGAGGTTAAGGACAGCGAGAGGGAGAGACGGAGGGAAAGGAGGAGGAGATGGTGGCGGCGTAAGAGCGAGATGGATAAAGACAGAGAGAGGTAACTAGAGCACGGGGCTAAGACGAGAGAGATAGAGAGGTTAGAGCCTGTGCGCGAGAGAGGGAATATGTGGAAGAGGGAGAGTCAGAGAGGGGAGGAGAGGAAGCTGTAAAGTGCATTGATTTTTTTCCCCTCCTTCCTCAAACTAATTAAAGTTTTGGCCTGGTTCAGTGATTACCCCACTGCTTACAGAGGCTTTCTCCTGCTGAAGGGCTCTGTGCGCCACCTCTCCCCTCCTCCTCTCCTCCCTTTCCCCTCTGTCCCCCCGATGCCTGCCCCTCCACTTATTTACATAGCTAGGGGTGCTTTACTATGGAATTACAATTAGGAAGCAGCAGGGTAGACTTTCTAGTAAAGGCTCGTTTCTTGCACAATGTCAAGTGAGTCTTGACTGCCATTGGTTGTACTCATTTTCGAGAGGAATTTGCTTGAAGTGGGGGAATTGTCTCAAGTACTGTATTTCAGTCTTTCTGCTCTCGCAGTTCTTCTCCTCACTCAGTCTTCAGAATCCATACCTCTGCGGTTTTCTGATTCGATTTGAAAGTTTTCAGGTTTTTGAACACGTGCTATTTTACTCACAGTACATGCATCACTCAAAAAAACTGAACAATCATTGATGGATGAGACAACGGGCACAAAGTGAATTACAGAGCACTCAAAGAGCACATACCTCTGCCAAGGCTTCACAAGCCTCTAAATTTATTATTCTATTAATAGAAAATGTTTGGACATTTGTCATGCTGATTGGCTGATGGCAGCTCTGAATTTTGGAGGACACCAAAACCTGTCAGGGAACACCGAGGGCTTTTGTACAAAGATTCAGACCCCAAAGCACTGAGATCCAGCATGATGGCATGAGTTATATTTTGTCATGTTCCTGCTTGACTAAAATGTCATTAGATTTTTAAATATCATGTCCATTTATGTAAAAAAAAAAACACAGGAAGAGTCTTCTCAACTCGTTAAAATCACACCAACATGTATGTGAACGACTTCACCTGTGTGCCTGAAGGTGTGAAGTGATGAAAAAAAAGATGGTTTAAAATCTTTCTTAGTGCAAAAGGATGTAGTTTCAAAAATCCATAAAGATTCAAAGAAAGAAATTAATGATCACATTGTGGTGCTATCCACAGGACAAACTAATCACTTGTTCTCTGACCCATTCTTCTTCAGCGAACACACTCTGTCAAGTTCGTTTTGAGATCTCCTGCTAACAAACACATTTTGTATTCATCTGTTTGTGTGTCTGTCCAAGTCCTACTGAGAGAAACAGTGAATGCATACTCCATATTAAATGATGTTTCATTTCCTGTGGATTTAGACAAACCATCGATCATGTTTTTCAAGATGACACAAATATTCGGTCATCCGGGGATAAATCAGGATTTTCTCAGGTCCTGCAAAGCTTACATTTGGGAAATATGAGTCGTGTCTGCTGATACAGACATTGATATGCGGCTCGACTCTGCTTTGGCTCTGCCTCAGGCCTGCTGAGATTGGAGGAACTGGTCCGCCGGTTCCTCATCTCGCGGGAGACGCTGTCAATCAGGATGCTGGATGACAACCTGGACCCTACGCCGCTGCTGAAGGAGATCCGTGACGACAAAGTGGCCACCATCATCATTGACGCCAACGCCTCAGTCTCCTATCTCATCCTCAAGAAGGTCAGCTCTCAAACATCAACACATTCTTCACAGCCGCCCACACGTGCAGGATACAAAGCTTCTCTTGTATGCAGTACGCACAGCAACACTCGGGGATTCGTTTTTCTCTTTAAAGCACCCATTCGGGAAATTCAGGTTACAGTTGCGAGGGGCATGCAGAGCTTACCATCTGTAGAATCATAAAACAAGTCTCTCAAAGTCCCACAGGCTACGCGTTTGTTGTCGTAGCAGAATTAACATGTATTTTTACCTTCTCTGCCCTCCAGAACTGTGTAGGGAAAACTATTTATGCATGTCTGCCAGCAACAATCACTTGAACTCTTAAGAAAATATTTGACAAAAGAACATCTTCTGCTGGGATGCGCTGCAGATGTTACCCAGGCTTGTTCTGATTCATTGTGCGGCCTGTAACGCCGATAGCCAGCGCAGTGAGTCACAGTTTGAATGCGTATGGGATGCTTTCGCCGGGCACACTGAGCGGCTCTCCGCCCTCGGCGAAATGTCCCAGTGTTAGCGTGGTGATGTAAAACTGTGATTAACGTATGCTCCCTCTCCTTCCTCCTCTCCTCCCCCATATTCTCCCCTACTTTGTCCCCCAACTGCCTCCTTTGCTCCCTCCATCAATCTTCTACATCTTCACTTATTCTCTCTTTCCTCATTCGGTATCCCACCTGCCTCTTCTTTACTTTTTTTTTTTTTAATCTCCCTCTTTCTCTTTTGTCCTACAGGCGTCAGAGCTGGGGATGACATCAGCATTTTATAAGTACATCCTCACCACCATGGTAAGAGCTCGCCACTTCCACGCCGTCCTCGCTGCTGTCACTCGTTTCTCCACTCGCTCTTTCCCCCCTCTCTCCCGCTCCTCCTCCCCCGTCCCTTTATGAGTGAGCAAAGGTGCTAAGGCGGAGAAGGTTTCAGATAAAGGGAAGAAGAGAGAGGTGACAGAGGGAGAAAAAAAGGGGGAGGAGATGAAGGATGGGGAGAGGGTAAGAGAGAGATCTGAAAAATGAACATACTGTACAAAGATGTGGAAATGCAGAGGAGGATGGCAAAAAAAGAGAGAAAGAGAGAAAAGGAAAAGAGGTGAAGGTGATGACAGACGTGATGTGCCCTTTTTCTTCTGCCACCCGCCACCTCCTTTACGCTTCCGGTGTTTTCATCTGCCTCTTTGATACACTCACCTCCCCTTCTACCATTTGAATTAATGTGTCACTTTATGCTCTGCGCCTGATGTTTTTTTTTTCCTCCCCTCTCCGTCCTCTGTACATGATGTGCTCCTGCGCTTTAGATGCCGCGTCTTGTGTGTGTATATTTCTGTGAAAAGTCATTTCCATCAACCACTCCCCCCCCCCCCCCCCCCGTATCACTGTTTTCCCTTTTTCCCAGCTGTCTACGTCCTTTTTTCTCTCTCCATCACAGATTAGATGTTGTCACTCCCCGTAGCCTCTCGTTTTCTTTATCACGCTCTCCCCTGCACAGTATTTTTCAAGATTTGATACACTGTCAACATTGTCACTCACCTGATTTTTTTTTTTTTTCTGTGTCTCACTGCCAACACCCTCCCTGCTGCTCCTCCTTCCTCTCCTCCCCAGGACTTTCCATTACTGAGACTGGACGATATAGTGGATGAGCAGTCCAACATTGTGGGCTTCTCCATGTTTAACACCACCCATCCCTTCTACTTGGAGTTCATCCGGAGCCTCAACCTCTCTTGGAGGGAGGGCTGTGACCTGACATATCCCGGCCCTGCGGTCAGTCTCATGGACACTGGAGTGTTCATGCATGTGTAGTTGTAATATTCAATGCCTTGTTTTGTACGACAAGTATCATTAAGCTAGTTTATTCTTCACTCTGATTCATGGAGCAGTTAAAAAGAGCCAGCTAGTCTTTTGCTTGCATTTAATGGGTATTGATGTATCCATCTGTGTTTCCTCCCCACTGGTTTACTCGCACCTCACATCTCTCCTCTCTCTCTCCTCTCATTTTCCCTGCCTCCTTCCGTTTTAACCATTCAATCATTTCTGCTCTCTCCTCATTGCGTCTTCTCCCCCGACTCCTTGTCTTTCCTCCCTGTGTTTCCATATCTCTGTTGTCTCCTCTCCCTCTTTTCCACAGCTCTCGTCCGCGCTGATGTTTGATGCGGTGCATGTGGTGGTGGGGGCAGTGAGGGAATTGAACCGCAGTCAGGAAATCGGAGTGAAACCACTCAGCTGTACCTCGCCTCAGATCTGGCAACACGGGACCAGTCTTATGAACTACCTGCGCATGGTAAATGCTCACAATCACAAATCAAACAAAAGTCACCTGCTGACATGTGTGCTCTTGCACATGCACATGCATACATAATGAGAAACACAGGTAAGATATATGCTTGCAGTATGGTTCCAGATTTATTCATTTCTTAATGATTTTGATGTCCTCATATTCATATACATTGTAGCATCATTGCCGTGCATAGGCTCCATTTGTTATCATCATAGTCAGATGGTAATTTTTTTTTACATGAGCAAAATACATTGGGCTGCACCTCGCAATAATTTTATCATCATTTGAACAGATGCTTATTTTGTGATTAATCTATAAATCATCCCATGAATAAAATGTCAGTTGTTAGATTGTTAATTGTTGAAATTGAGTGAAAATACCCATTTACAAAGCCATCTTCAAAATAGAGCTGAAAGAATCACTAGATTAATTGAGGAATCAATTAACTCACAATTTATTAGCAACTAATTAGATCACTGACTAATCACTTTAGTCATTTTTAAAGCAAAAATGCCAAACATTTCCTGGCTCTACACCCACTAACGTACTTTTATTTATTGTGTGTGATGGTGACTGGATCAGGACAAGTTTGAGAAATAAGAAATATTATTGATTAATGATAAAAAAGGGTTGGTAGATTAAATGTCATTGTAGCACTACTCTAAATTGTCTATATTTGTTAGACTAAGACCTGAAAACTCAAATACTTTCAATTTATAATGATATGGATAAAAAAAGCAAAAAGTCTCACATTTGAGGGCATATGATCAACAAAATGTTTCACAGTTTTGCTTGAAAAATGACTCGAAGGGTTGTCACTATCAGAATTATGCTCAATTAATTTGTTTTTAGCTGACTCGTTGATTAATGACTGCAGTACAACTGCGTTCTGTATCATCCTCATCTCATGTTGCATGTCTGCCTCTTGTTACTCTTTGTCATCTCTCATCTCTGGTCATCAGCCTGTCTCCCTCATCGACAACCTGTTGTCAAGGCAGCCTGAGTCCCATCTCTCATTGCCTCTGCCCCACCGGCCCGACATCTGCCTTTGTTAGTCAACATCACGGTGTGCTCCATCTACAGCACCGTGCCATTCATCATAGGTCTCGCTAACTGTGCCAGCACCCGGGTTTCGGAGGGGCAGAGCTGAGCTGAGAGGTGCAGTTCTGACTCTTATTAAGGAGCTGCTGACTCTCTTTGCTTCTCTGTCTGAGCCTCTCACTCAGCCACTCGCTTTTTACCGAGCTGATCCGAAACTGATCATCCCTGTCTGGTCCAGCCTCAGACACTTCCTCTCTCTCACTGGCTCTCTCTTTCTGTTTTTTTTGCCTCTCACTCTCTCTTCCCTGCTCACCACTGTAGATAGTACCTGTTTGCCTAATGATGATGGATAGCGAGAAGAAGAATATTTGTTTTTAGCCGATTGCCTGTGTTTGCGTTGCCATTTCTTTTTCTCATTTTTCTTTCCTTTTCCTTCTCCTTTCCTCTGTCATACCTCCTCGCCTCACTCTCTCCATCTGCCTGCCAGGTGGAGTACGATGGTCTGACAGGGCGTGTGGAGTTCAACAGCAAAGGTCAGAGGACCAACTACACCCTGCGGATCCTGGAGAAACACCGAGGAGGCCACAAAGAGGTCAGGAGTCACCTGTTATCATGCAGCAGCCAGGTCACATCGCCCATAGGCTTTGGGTTAGTTACAGGTCACCCGTCTGATTTCACAATGCCAGCGGAGATGTTTAACACTGAGGTCAGTGTCATCACTGGCTCGCCTGATAGTATCCAAGTATCTTTACTTTGTAATGTCGGTTTGATGTGTCTCACCTGACAGCACGGCGGTGTAATCTGTCATCAGACGTGGGTCATGGAGTAGCTACAAGAATGCGTTAACATTTATTTCATCTGACGGCTGCTGGAATACATTAGCCGCTCGTTCAGTCCATCAACTTCATTTCATTTTATGGAACGGTTGCTAGATTTTTTTGTTGTAGGTAGCAGGTCTGTAGTACTGAATGCAGCGTAAATTTTATTTTTGCTCTTTTACATGTGTTTTGATAGTTGGACTCTCCTGGGCGTGTTGTCTTTTTTTTCCTATATGTTCACTCAGTGTTTTCTGACTTGAAAACATATAGAAATTATTATTAACAGTTGGTTTGGTTTGTTTGGTTTAATGTTCTTTTTTTCTTCCCATGGGTACAAACAGGACAGACAAACAGGAAATAGATGTTCTGTGTACAGACATTAATTTGTTGGAATCACTGATTATAATTGGCCTCAAGCTCAGTACAGAGTGGATGTGCAGAGAGATTTAATCTCTGTTCATCCTGTACATAATACTGTATATGATATTCAAACCGAGTTATTTTTGTCTTTGTTTTGTATACGACTGGATTTGTTTTTAGTATAGACTTTTGTTTTGGTTAGAGATCAACTGCTTTGGGTCTTTTGGTTGCCTTACAATTTATCATTGTTGTGCATTGTACATAATACAGTTCTGCCTTTCAGTGAAACTCTATTATAGCAATATTATTGTGATGTTTTACAAAATTGTTTTCTTATATAATTGGATATAACTTAGTGTTTATTGATGTTTAAATTGAGACTTAAGCTGGCTGCAAGTGGTAATTACAGGATATTCATAAATGTGTAGTATAGTGTAGCTATTTTTTCACACAGTTAGAAAATAGTCATAAAATCTGCAAATGCTACGATCTGATGTCTGCAAACATTAGCTAACAATAGCCACCCAAAGCTTCTGGTCATACCAAACCAGTTAAGGCAGTGGCAGCAAAACCTGGTGTGGTGACTTAAGCAAGGTTGTGTTTTATTGCTTTGACCTTTAATTTGTAAAGGAACACTGTGTAATTTCTTCTTTGAAAAGTTACATAATCTTGCTTTAAAGTTTTTGCTCTAGAGATAAATTACTTTTCATTCATTTTCCTGGACATGATCTTTCTATCTTTTTGACATACAACAGTAGTTACACGCCATAACAAATTTGTGAAGGTTAGCTGACTATAAGAGGGACTAAAATAAAACGATGGCACAGCCAGCCGGTGAGGTGTTTGGTGGATTATTTTTGTCAATGCAGACTCCTTCAGTGAGCATTTGAAAGAAAGGTGAGGAAAGATAAAAATCAAAATGCATTTCACCTGCATTTCAAAGTCAAGATTAAATGAAGCATAAGTACACACATCACTGCAGATCCAGACTGAGGGATTATGTTGCGCTTCATTGACCGGAGGAAGCTTTTTCTCTTCACCTTCCCTTAATATGTCTTGCCATGCTCTACTACGGGCCAACTGCCTCCCATGCTAACACTAAATACCATCTGATAAGCATACTTAAATCTAGACTTTTACTCAGTGGGAGAGCTAGCTTGTGATAATTAACATTTTAACTCTGCCCACCTCTCTGCACAGCAGCACCCACAGTGTAGGCAGGCAGCAGTTTGGTTCACAGAAAAAGACCACTTTGAAATGTCAGGCCAGGATAAAGAGTGTCATAGAAAAACTGTGATTCTGTCTGAGGAGTCATTACCTCTCCTCTGACCTATTGAAAGATGTACAGTAATATCTTCTAAAGAAATGCCTCTGTGAGCTGCGGTTCCACCCCTGCACAATGGTTAGGTCATAATCACACAATTATGTACCTAAGCGACTTTACTGTCTCCATAAAATGGAAATATGTGAGCTGTTTTTTACGCAATTTAAAAAAGATGTTAGTAAAGGAAAACAGACAGACGCAATAAAACTCATCATGTCATGAATGTTTTTCACTCACTTTTCTATCCTGTCTCTGCTCTTTTACTCTGCCTGTAAACAGCAGGTTTGTATTTATTTTTTTTAGTGTGTGTGTTTTTTTTACAGTGCATGGTAGTGTAAGTACATGTATGGCTCCGGTGGGGGCAATTAAATCAATGTGCATATACAGTATGTAACAGTATGGATACCAAAATATAGAATATAATAATCAATGTGCAAAGGCACTCTATAAAATAGGCCAATAGTGTTAATGCACTCACTGAAATACTAATTTGCTATAGATGTGTGTAGGCAGCCACAACAATAAAACAGTTGCAGTGAAGTTAGAGCTCAACAGTGCATTATTTATCCCACAAAAGCCATTGATTTTCTCTCGCTCTCTCTTCTGTGCTAGATTGGGATCTGGTACTCCAACAACACCCTGGCAATGAACTCCACCAGCCTGGATATTAATGTCTCAGAGACGCTGGCAAACAAGACGCTCATTGTCACCACCATACTGGTAAGGTCGTGGTTACCTTCTGGACCACCACGCTGCTGAGGTCAGAGTTGTTTTTGTGTTGCTGCACAGGCTGTGCCGCAGCTCACGCTGTGTTGTGGTCTGTTTCTGCTAATTTTGCTGTCACTGTAGCTGTCATAGAAACTGACAGAGCACTGAGAGAGACATGTTTCTAAATTCAAAACCCTCCTCTGATGATGTCAAAGCGCTACAAGTTGTCCCTCTTCAGTTCCCATGCAGTATGAGTAATGTCACATCAGAAAATCAATAAATCCCTCACATGATGCTGCTTCATCATCTTCAGGCTGGTCTAGATATATTACACATTTGTCAATGCTTAATTAAACATTAGTATACATCAAATTGATAATATTCACCAAACAGAGAACAAATATCTTAAAAAACTTTTTTTTTTTTAGTATAAACAAGAAATAAATGGTGGAACAAATGAGGAAGGAGTCTCAAGTGTTTTATCTTACACGCATACGTATTCTGCAGCCAAGAGATGTATTTAGCTGCTATATCCCAAGATATAAACATGTTTAGCCTTGTTTGTTTGGTGGTGGAAAAAAAATCTTAATTTTTGTCCGTATATTTGATGCACTTAGTGAGGAACTGAAGCTCTGTCTGAACGACTTGCAGGTGATAATGAAAGCACATTCTGTCTGGTCTGGTTTGTCTGCATCCAGCTATTTCAATGGCCAGACTGTGGTCACTGAATCTGTCGATCTGTCTGTATATTTTAAAGGAGTTCTCCAGCAGGTTAGTATTGGACTTCCATAATGTTGGGGGACTCACAGGAGACAGATAAAAAACAGAAAGGTCTAAATTGATTCTGCAGAAGACAAGATATTCTGACTTTCAGTCTGAAGTATTGATCAAGCTCCATAAAAGCTGAACCCTACAATTCCCATGATGCATCTGTATATCATCATTTTGTTAGACTCTTCCTGACTGGTTAAGTCCCATGTCTTAAAAACTCAATGCACTGAGTTTATGGGCTTTCTGGCACAACTGCACTCCCTGTGATAACTAAACTGATTTTGATGTGTGAGATAGGTAGAATTACCCTTTAAATACCTTACGTTTAATTTGCATAGACAATTGAAATGAGTGAGTTACTTCAACTATGACTTATCTATCTTGAAGGAACAGTGCAACATTTGGAAGTATGCTTATTTACTTTCTCCCAAAGCGTTAGTAGATAAATTGATACCATGATTATGATGTGGTGTTGGTGGTAGAACCAGGCTACTTCTGACACTAGTGTCTTTGTGTCTTTGTGTCTTTGTGCAAGTTAAGCGGGTTGCTGTTTTCTTTAATATTTCCTTTTATCCTTATATAATCACTCCTAAAACAAGATAGTTTTAGTTTTGATTTTAAACTGCTCACGTTTCTCCCATGTTCAGGAGAACCCATATGTGATGCGCAAAGACAACTACCAGGACTTCCAGGGCAACGACCAGTATGAGGGCTTCTGTGTCGACATGCTGAGAGAACTGGCAGACATCTTGAAATTCTCCTTCAAGATTAAGCTGGTAGACGATGGCCTGTACGGGGCTCCAGAGCCCAACGGCTCTTGGACGGGCATGGTTGGAGAGCTAATCAACAGGGTGAGTACTTTCCCTCTCCTCCCTCCCTCCCTCCCTCTCTCCTCTCTCTCTCTCTCTCTCTCTCTGACTCACAGAGACCCCAGTAATACAGAAACATGCTCAAATGTTCCAACCAGTGTCTCTACAAACAGAAACTTACACTGAACACGCACACACGCACCCACCCACACACACGCGCACACTCGCTCTGTAGCCCCAAACCACAACTCTGCTGTAACTTCCCATGTCTCAAATTGCCCTCAAAGGGGAGTAAGACTCTTATCTAGGACAAAAGCTGACTTGATAATTCCCCAAAAGAGAGTGGTAGCATTGCCTAAAATTGTCTGCACCATCTTTGCTTGCAGTAACCCTTCTTTTTCCCAGCTTGCCCCCCCTCTTTTTCTCCCTGTCCAGGCCTCTCTGACAGACACTCTGGTTGAAGCAGGCTAATGAGAGCCCCTCTTTGCTTAATTACCATACGGTATACTTCAATTACCAGACTGTGGTCCCTGTGTGGGGCCTGCCACACTGGTGCTCCCCCAGCTCTCCACGCTTCCTCTCCCTCCCTGCCCTCCCCACTGGCTGATCACTCTGCTCTAATTAGCGGCCCATGTTCATCAATTAGCTTTTAATGGAGGAGATGGAGGGGAGGCAGAGCGACCAGAGACCTGCAAGGTTTTATACAGGTGGAAAGACCAGCCACCCAGTGCTTACTTGCAATTAGCCTCATTTGGACGGTGGATAAAGCGTGAGTGTGTGAGCCAGAGGGAGAGAGACAGAGTGCACGTCTGTATGTTTTGCCAAATGTGTTTTCAAGTGCGTAGTCAAACTTTTTCATTTTTCATTCGGGAAGTCAACATTTTATACAAACAGAGCTCTCATCTACCCAGTGCTGCATCAAGTGTCTTTCTATTTTTGCACACTTACCTGACCGCTTGTCGTTTTTTTTTTCTTTCTGACTCTCCACTACCTCTATCTCTCTCTCGCCCCCACTACTATCTCTCTGCCTATCTATCTTTGTCAATCCCACAGAAAGCGGACCTGGCCGTGGCAGGCTTCACCATCACATCAGAGAGAGAGAAAGTTATCGACTTCTCTAAGCCGTTCATGACCCTGGGAATCAGCATCTTGTACAGAGTTCAACTGGTGAGGGTGTTATCCGGGGCTGAAGGGCACCCGCTGGGTGATACTCACCACAGATCTTGTGCTGGATTTCATTTCTTTTGTTTGCGCTGCTTTTAAGCTGCCAGGGTCGTACAGAAGATGACGGGCTGCACTTGTTAGATGATTCTTATGGAATCAGACAGAATATTACATAAGAGTTGATCTGATCTGTGAAGCTGAGGATTGTGTTTGGGCAGTGTGCTGCATGCTGCATCCACTGTGTCCACAGTGAAATTTAGAGGTGTAATTGAAATTGCTCAATAAGTCAGTGCTCTGTAACTGGGTAACGGTGGCAGCTTTACATTGCTAATGAGGTTTTGGGTCTAAGCCAAGTATGCTTCAGCAGTAGGCATTGTGAAACAGAGCGTTTATGGGTTGTAGCATTAGCGTATCAGAGCACTGCAGACTTACTATGAGGGTGCAGGGAGGGACACTGCCCTCCTGTGGTGCAAAAGGACATTCTCTGACTGCTTAGACATGACACCTTGGTTTTTAACATGCCCCCCCCTCCTACTCCCTTTTCTGTCTGTCACTGTCTGTCTCTCTTGCTCCATCTCTCTACTTCTCTTCTTCCCCTCCCTTCTTTCTCTTTGCACCAGGGTCGGAAGCCAGGTTACTTCTCCTTCCTCGATCCATTCTCACCGGCTGTCTGGCTCTTCATGCTGCTCGCCTACCTGGCTGTCAGCTGTGTGCTCTTCCTGGCTGCAAGGTCCATACATTACATCACACACTGTACTGATAGTCTGCAGCTCACATCTGCGCTCTGTCGTCATTTATCTTGTAGAACACGAGCCGCCTGTCACATAACGGGATTTTTTTACCTTATGCAACCTCCAGCAGACAGCTCACAGATCGAATGACTGATTGGCGGTGACTTTAATGATATGATGGTGGTACATTACTGTGCTGCAGTTTGACCTCAAGGTTGTTCTGCTGCACCTGTTTTTCCTCACCAGGCTGAGCCCATATGAGTGGTACAACCCTCACCCGTGTCTGCGAGAGCGCAGGGACATGTTGGAGAACCAGTACACCCTTGGGAACAGCCTGTGGTTCCCCGTCGGAGGCTTTATGCAGCAGGGATCAGAGATAATGCCGAGAGCCCTGTCCACAAGATGTGTTAGTGGTGTGTGGTAAGTTACAGAATGGATAAGTTTGTGATTGTGTTCCAGCCAGATTAAAGTCCCCATTCATTCAAAAGTGTGTTTTGTGTATTGTTACGACTGTTGAATGTCTGGCCGTCATTGTGTCGACATCACATAATGATGTACTTGTTCAAGGCTGTTTTCATATTCACCTGCTGAAGACGGAAAGATTCATTTTGCTCATGTTAAATTTAAGACGTTAGTTTAACCTGTGAATATATGAGTGTGTTTTTGTTATATCACAACTACTTTGGGCATCTGGAAATGAAGAATAGAAAAATAAAAATATAAGCACATTTGTTTTTTTTTGTTTTGTTTTTTTGTGGAATAACCAGATGCACTAATTATAATTTGTATGGCACAAGCAAGAGAAAAAAAAGGATTGCTGAACAGGAAGAGTTAAGGTAAAAATTAATAAATAAAATTGTAATGAAACAGTAACATGAAAGAATACAAACACATTTGAATAATAAATTGATAAAAAGGCTGGTACACAAGATTGTTTGACAAAAGTAATTAAATAGGAGAGGTAGGTAGCAAATACATGTTCCAACAAGAAGACCAAACTAAAAAAATGAGCATTTAAGTAAAATTTA
>JBAJHX010000036.1:14047160-14060423 GCA_037176925.1 Amniataba percoides
TGTCATTTGTTTTTCTTCTTTTTTTAACTGCTGGAGTTTAGCTTTTTTTTTTTTGTTTTTTTTTTTGTTGTTTCATCATCTGAATGAAAATCAGCCATTTTGACAGTATATGGTAAACCACTCCAGATTTCTGGGGCCATATGTGCAAAAGCTCAGCCCCATAACAGTTCACTGCATAACTCATTTCTAAATTTCCCTTAAGGATTTTCTTTACACATCTGCTGTGTGAGATAAAGGCATTTACATTTAAAAGTATAAGCGTATAGCTAACATATAGCACCAACGTTTCAAACAAACAATACAAAAATGCCAAGTTCACAGAAACACCGCAGAGCCTGATGATATTCCTGTGGCAACAGAGTGACTGCGAAAGAGACGTGTGCTTAGAAAAAAAATAATAATCACTAAGAGCTAAGGAGATAAAGGGTAAAGGAAGACAGGAAGAGCAAATTACACTGAACAAGATATGGAACGGGGGATATTATTAAGTATAGTAGGAACATGATGTTCTTCTTGAAGAAAGTTTTTAGACATGCAAGAAAGGTCATGAGAGAGTCCCATCTTTGAGGTTGTGGGTGGAGAATATCATCTCTTAGTGCAAAAAATATGAACCCCTTTTCTTATTTACCTTTATCCTCCGGCGATATGCAGTACATGATAGCATAACACAATAAAATGAGGCAATATCATTTTAGAGATTTTAGAGATTTTGCTTATTGTTTATACTGAAGTATTTTAACATCTCTGGGTGTATGAGGCTATTGTGTTTGTATTCAGTGAGCAGGACTGATTTATAGAAATACTCTATTCTTATATTCTTTCAAAATCAGCTAATTCCCTTGCTGTGGATATTCTCCAGACCATTTACTGTAACATGATATGTATCAGTTTTGTAATCTATAAATATAACCATGATAAAAGATCCCTACTTAGCCTTTTCGCTTTTGTCCTTCTCTTGTCTTCGCTTCATAGGTGGGCGTTCACCCTGATCATCATCTCCTCATACACGGCCAACCTGGCAGCCTTCTTGACCGTCCAGAGGATGGAGGTTCCCATCGAGTCTCCGGACGACTTGGCTGACCAGACCAACATCGAGTATGGCACCATCCACGGAGGCAGCACCATGACCTTTTTCATGGTACGACCCACTGTAGCAGCTGTGGCTCTGGTTGGCTTTTTATGTTCATGTTTCTGTGTGTACATGTTGAATTGTCTTGTTTTTGGTGGTGGCTGATGTTACTTTGGGAGCTGACAATTGTCTTTGCAGCAACAATTTTTGTATTCGCGTTTGCAATTTAGACCAGTGTTTCTGTCTTTATTGCCGAGCCTGGAGTGAGAGGTTGTCCTCATATTTGCTACTATATCTCTGAGTTCCTCCGTTGTTTTCTTTATGGCTGTTTGTGTTTGTGTTAAGTGGCTGACTGCCTGTGTTTGCTTATGAGAACGCTTCCGGCATCTGTGTCGGCATCTGTGTTTGTCAAAGAGCGTGCGCGCGCGTGTCTGTGTAGGTGTGTTTACATGTGGGAGAGTGTGTGTAGGTGAACGTATAAAAAAAATATGTATGTGTTTATTTGTGTGCATGCATGGGAAATGGCTACATGCCAGACTGTGAGTGTGTGTGTGTGTGTTTAGCATTCGTCTTGTTTGTCCATATTGAGGATATAAGAAAAAGTGGTTTATGTTGCCTGCATAAGCCAGTTTCAGTGCTATAGTACATTACCCCACTCAATGTCTAATCCACATACACAGCCGCACACACACAGACACACACAAACAATACACACCCACATTATCACACACAGATGCCGCCCTCTCTACTCTTTTCCTTTCTTCTCCCACACAATACACAAGAGATACAACATGTAATTGTACACTTTAAACACTTAATCCTGTTTTGGAGCTTGCCATATTTTGCTAAGTGCTGAACCACCTCCTGTGTGCTGATTTACCTCCATCTGTATGAAAGATGATGCATCAGCTACGCCATGAGCGAATAATCTGTTGACTTGATTCACATCGCTTTTTTTTCCCCTCTGCTCTCCTCTCTCTCCTTTTCCCTCTCTTTGCTATTGATGTTTCACTCTGTCATTATTCACACTGGATTCTCTGTTCTACGTGTACTTCCCTCGCCTGTTTTTCGAGGTTGCATCTCTCTCTCTCTTTTTTCCATCTTCCCTCTTTCATTTTTATCAACCTCCATTTCTTCTCCATTTGATTTCTGCTTCAAAGACAGACGATGGGACATGTGGTAGGAACAGCGAATGCACAAACATCTTTTGTCAGTGTTTAATTCCCACTGTCGTGTTCCCCACTCCTCTGCAGAATTCACGCTACCAGACCTACCAGCGGATGTGGAACTACATGAACTCCAAGCAGCCAAGTGTATTTGTGAAAAGCACAGAGGAGGGCATCGCCCGCGTGGTCAACTCCAAGTATGCCTTCCTAATGGAAAGCACCATGAACGAGTATCACCGCGGCCTCAACTGTAATCTCACACAGATCGGAGGCCTGCTGGACACCAAAGGCTACGGCATCGGCATGCCCCTGGGTAATAACAATAATATATCATTTTCCAAACAGAACATATGGTGCTTGTAGTGAATGATAGTGTAATAATTTCAGATAGCTTAAAAATCTAAAATACATAGTAAAACCTGTAAAACTGATCATTGCCAGAAGGAATTATCATCACAATGTTAACTAAGATTTATTATTTCATTACAATAACTTAAATGAATAGTGTAATAATTATCCTATCACACGTTACACTCCTTAACAAGCAACCATGTTATTCGAGATAATCACTGTGTAAAGCTACTATCAGGTGATACTGTTCTGTTTTTATCGTATTTACTGTTTAGAGAAATAAAGTATGAGATCATATTGGTCAGGTTTGACTTTAATGAATGTTTATTACATTCTGAGATGTTCCATAATTTGTGAAAGAAAATTACATAAACAAAACAATAGATAATAGATACAGTTATAAAAGAAAAAAGATTATAACAAGTTTGCAAAGCCTATAAATAGGTTTTGAAAACATTCATATTGATTTCCCAGTGTCATTTTCAAGCAGGACATTTCAAAGCCCACAAGCCCGACAGTAAACACTCAATCTCTAAGGCCTCATCTGGCCGCATCAGGGATTTAAAGGTCATTGAAGGTCATAGATGTCGCTGTCATTTCTTTGATTTGACCTTTAATTTATCAATAAAGGCTTAAAATCAATTGGAAAATTAACAGCAGGCAACATTGACCCCTTTTTTTAGGTCCTGTTGCAAAACACCTCCATAGTATTTTGGATTAGTTTTACTGGAGCTTGTGGAATAAGGCAAAAGAATAAGGTATTGTTATAATCAATACACCAGCATATCAATTAATGTGTTGCTCTTCAGCTTAAATATGGCAAACATCAGTAGAAGTAAATATTAAGAGAACCATTAACTGTTTTGGGACATTACTGAAGCCTAAAACAGAGATCAGAGCGACCCCCCTCCCCCTCATCGTCAAAGAGAAAAATTCCAGGCATGTAAAAATATGATTCATGCCTATTCTTGATATAAAGATGTCATATATGACTAAAACTGTGGAAAAATGCTAAGCTTAAAGGAGTTTCTCTATAAACCTCATTAAAAAATGGATTCAATTGGAGTGGCAGAGACACCTGCATGAGATCAATTATGCTAAATAGACACATGTAGTAGTACTGATTGGTGAGAGATTAGATCTGAAAAATGTCTTGTACGTGGTTGATTTATTTTTTATCTAAGGGATTAGTAAGTATTTCAACTGGAAGTAATGAACATGCAGTTAATTGCTTTTCCACACACGTCCAGCTCTTCTGAAGCTCCTCTTTTTTTTTTAAACACACAGAGGTGGTGTCACCACACCACACTGATCAAACAAAAAAGGAGGAGGGCAAAGCAAAAGAACAAAAAAAGTCATTAATATGATGGAGCAAAACTGTGGAGAAAGATGAGGGAGAGCTACTGTACATTGGCATGGAGAGCAGAAAAAAAGACATGGATTGGACCTTTTGGATATTATGTGGCGATAGCACACAAATGTGAAGCAAGGAAATGGTTAGCTTAGCTTAGCATAAAAGCTGTAAACTGAGGGGAGCAACTAGCTTTGATTCATCCACAGATAAATAACATGCTGTTTTATGGGAGATTATGTTTTCTGAAGTGGACAAGCCATCAAGGGGAAACTGCCACAGAACCTCTGTAAAATTGTACAAATGTTGTTTTACAATTCTGTTTTACTGCAGATAAACACACAAAATGCAACCTGTTAGGATAAAGCTTAGGTAGATGGATTTCAAGTATTGAGTAGTATCTTCTCATCTAATTCTCCACAAGAAAGCAAATAAGTGGTTTAACTTAATTCACATTATTGACCACTCAGATGTGCTGGAGTAATTTCTCATCGGTGCAGCAATGTAAAAGCATTATCTTATTAACATCATTGCCTGGACAACAAACACATGGTGACAATCACACTGTAATATTCAACAACAAACAGCTCACCCGTAGGGCGATGTCATTTATGCTTATTGAGTTCAAGAACAGAATACAAATGAAAGGAATAAAACAATTGTATTTCTTAAATGGTGATGTGATTTGCTTGGTCTCACAGGTGATACTTAGAATTTGTAGTTTCAGTCTGCTGATTATTTTCACTACTAGATAACAAATTGAGAAAAAGTTTTGTAATTTCTAGTGAACTGGCCCTTTAAACCTCAGCAATCTCTTCTACTGTATCTAGTTTATGAGATGCTTCATATGCTGTCTGACCAGCAGCTGTACTACTGGCTCTGTCTAGCTGTAATCTCGCTCTTTATCTCTCACTAATCCTCTCTTTATTCTCACAGTAAGATCACTCGTAGCCATCTCATTGCTGCAACAGTAGTTCGCTCTGATTTTGTCTCCTTTTTCGCTCCCCTCTTTTTGCGTTTCCCTCCTCTTCTGAAGCAACCCCTCCCTTGTTTGTACTCTACGTGCTGCATCTTCTGCATCCTCCACCACTTGCTCTCATCCTGCTTTCCTGTCATTTGCCAGGGTCTCCGTTCAGAGATGAGATCACGCTGGCCATCCTCCAGCTGCAGGAGAATAACAGGCTAGAGATACTGAAGAGGAGGTGGTGGGAGGGAGGCCAATGTCCCAAAGAGGAGGACCACCGTGCCAAGGGTCAGTCGACTGCAGCTGTCTGTCTCCCCTCCCTCCTTCTCTCTAATGTCCACAGTAATAGTCTCCTCACTCTCTGCTACAGTCCAGCTAATGGCTAATGCCTAACCTAATGTCCTTGTGAAGGATGCTTAGCACAATCTACTTTCCCAAATGTCTTCTGTTTGTCTCAGGTGGTGTGTAATGGGAATTTTATTAGAGTGAGTGTGACTGTTCATGTGTGTGCGTGTGTGTGGGGCCATAAAACTGACAAAGACAATGAAAATGCCTCAGCATTTATGCCACTTCTGTCAGATGTAAATCTCGTTTGAAAATGGTTTTGGTAACTCTGAAAGAAGAAAAAAAAAGTCCTGCCTTACTGTTCAGCATCATTGAGCTTCATCTGCACAGTGTATCTCAAGCGTTTCAGGGGCCCATAATTCTGATGTTCACTCAGCCACTTCATCATGGGCCATTTACATTTTTTAATTCAATTGAAAGAGCACTCCAGCGATTTAGTGTTGCACTTGCATAAAGCTGAGATACTTAGAAGAGACAGATTTTTTTAAAAGACCAGTCCAAATTGAAGCTGCAGATGGTGAGAAATCCAGACTTTTGTTCCGATATGTGAGTCAAGCTCCAGAAATACTGGATCCTAAACTTAGATCTTCACTAAGTAGTTATTGCCATGTCTTTTAAAGATAGCAATCAACTATTCCTCTTAAAGTGTCCAACTGTTTCTTCAGCAGGACCCTTTCAGAGCCACACAATACTGTTTTCTCATGAACAGTACATTTGAAACTAAAGAAAGAAAGAAAATAAACATTTAAAACTGTTCCAGTGCTGCTGTGTTTCTGCAAGTATGTACTTATGTTTTTCTCCTGTGTTTCACTCTCAGGTTTGGGCATGGAGAATATTGGGGGCATCTTCGTAGTGCTGATCTGCGGCCTCATCATTGCCGTGTTTGTGGCCATTATGGAGTTTGTGTGGTCCACACGCCGCTCGGCAGAGACCGATGAGGTATGCCCCCATACCTGCCCTCGCCGACCCCACAGACACACCCCAGTAGGTTCCCATGGCATCCCGCCAACCCTTTTGATTATGTTGTTCTGTGTGTGTGCGTGCGTGCTTGTGTGTGAGAGTGGGTAGATATTTTTCAGCTTTTGCCTCCATTCGTATGTGTTTGTTTGTGTGTGCTGTGACATTTGAGGTTCAATGTGTTATGTGCATGCGAGATGAGAGGAATGTTCGAGTATGCGGCACTGAACTGCTGTAGTGTCCAAAATGTACACAACAAATAGAGGATTTGATTTCACTTTGCATGTCCTGCCTGTTTTGAAGTCAGCGTGCCCTTTTAGTGTTTGTTGTTTAACAGTATGGCACTAAGTGTTTGTGAGCTAAACTTGATGGTACGGATAAGCAATATTGAGAAATGCCAATATTTGCTTGCATAAAGAAGTAGTGTGATCTTTTTCCCTGGCATTAAATGTCACGATGTATCTTCTTTTACATGCCTCACATGTACGCTGGTATTCTTCGTTTCCATTCTTGGATTACTTCTCACCCATCTCACTGTGTGTGTCTTCCTCTATCTCTCTATCAAACACACACCTCCTGTCATTTGGCCATCAGTGTCTGTTCTCCGATAATGAGTACTGTTTCTGTTTATGTGAGCACATGACCTTTTATTATGATTTAAACGAGAATGTTGTTTGTCTGTAGTGCACATGTTGATGCATTTTGTTCATCGTGTGTCCAAATTACAGTAGTGATGCTGTTGGAATGACAAAAAGATGTCTTATAGTGTGTGTGTGCGTGTGTGTGAGTATGCCTTTGTATATGTGCACCTGAGTTTGCAGGCCTGCCTGTTTGTTCATAGTGCATAGTGCCATAATGAAGTGCCCATAAACTAAACAACATTTTGGTGTTTTGTGTGTTTGGATTGTAATAACTCTCTCTGCTCCTTGGATATTCTCCCATCTCTATCCATTCTACATCCTTCCCCATCACCTCCTCATTTTTGTTTTTGAACCATCCCTCCATATGTTGATCTCTGTACCCTCGCTTTTCCGTTTACCATGCCTTACTGTGTCTGTTCTTTCTGCCTTGCTCCCGCCTTCCTCTTCTTCTTCCTTTTTTTTTTGCTTTTACTTTCAATTTCCTTGTTTTTCTTCCTATTTATGTACTGCCTTACCACTGTCTTGTTCTGCTGCCTGCCTACTCTGTGTCTGTGGCGCCCCTTGCCTCCTTTCCTTTCGTCTTTCCCTCTTTCGTCCCTCCTCCCTTTTCTCCTTTAGGTGTCTGTCTGTCGGGAGATGATCACAGAGTTTCGAAACGCCGTCTCCTGTAAGAAGAGCTCCCGCATGCGCCGCCGTCGGCCCCTCAGCAGCTCGGCTGCCCTGCGCCACCCCACACGTATAGCTCTGGGGGCCCCTCGGCCGCTCCGCCTGGTCCGGGAGATGCGCCTCAGCAATGGCAAACTCTACAGTGGTGCTGGCCCATTAACAGGGGGAGCTGGAGGTGGAGGTGGAGCAGGAGGGACGGGACCTTCTGATCTTGGCCCTGGGCCCCAGCGGATCCTAGATGATCCTCTGGGGGCCAACACCACCCCACCTCCACCAGCCCCCACCCCTGTGATGCTGCCCGCCCGCAGCTGCACCCACGTGAGGATCTGCCAGGAGTGCCGGAGGATCCAGAGCCTGAGGTCAGGCAGCAGTATAGGATCAACCTCAACGAGAATACCACCTTCATCAGCGCCCCTGCCCAGGCTACCCCCACCCCCACCCCCATCCTCATCCAACACAGACAGTGAGGGCGGAGGGGGGCCCAGCCCCAGGCGGCTACACCACAGCCCCCCACCTCATACCTCCAGACCTGTTCCCCCTCCACAGAACAGCAACACCACAGACCTGCTGGGTGACCAGGACTGAGACAGGAAGCAATGGGCAGGGTGAGAGTTCTGCAGGGAGCCAGTGAGGAGGTGAGCGAGGAACATTTGTGCTGCTGAGACAAACCCAACTTGGTTCCACAGGTGAAATTCATCTGCGAACAAACGATGGGGGAGACTGAAGAAAAACAGTTGAACTCTGCGAGATCAGGCAATAAAAAATGAGAAGACCTTTAAAAGGACAATAATAAGGGAAGCTGTTACCTTTTCTCCAGTTGAGGTTGAGGCCACCAAATACAAAACTAGTCACAGAGATGGTCGTCATCTCCGAAGAACAGTTCAGTTTGGACAAATCTGAGCGGAAGTGCACATGACCAGATGATGGTTTCCATTGGCTCCTTTTTCTCTCCTTACTCGTCCTCTCACCTGACCATTAGATTTGAGGGCGCTGGTTTTCTTCTACAGACTCTTCCCTGGAAGCGAACTACCCCTCTAGTAAAATGAAGCCTTGTTGGAGGACATACTGTATCCGTATGTGATTAAAAACAGCAACTAAAAGACTTCCAGAGAATTATTTCCTGTTGTTTTTTTCTTTTGTTGTCCTTCTCGTTTTTGTTACCATTGTTCTAAGTGGGAATTACAGAGTTAAATACAGACTATGTGTGACAATATGGTGGAATATAACATACTAAGAAACATGACTGCGGCTAATTGTGTTCAAGAGTTTTGTGTCCCTCCCTGTGCCCCATAGATGCTTTTTGGATGGGATCAGGGAAGGTGGATGAGACGACGTCAAGACAACATAATGCTAACAGTAAAAGAGGAAACTGTAGGTCTGCCTTTCTTTACACTGTGCGTGTGTGTGTGTACGTAAAAAAAAAAAAAAAATTGTGCTTCCTGTTAGTCTGTCTATAAATACTCAAAGTGAGGAGAACCATGTACCCAGCAACAGCACCCTTCTACAAATGTTAGATAATCAGAGAGCCACAAAAGGGGAGAGAGAGCAAGAGGCTTTGAAATGTGAAATTAATGTCCCTCGTTATCCTGGGTAACGCTTGCCAAGCCTTTGCTTCTTTTTCACCTCTGTTCACACAGCGTAGAGGAGATAGAGAGACTGGGCGAGGCAGAGCCAGAGACAGAGAGGCAAGATAGAGGAGAGGAGAACGAGGGAAGATAGAGAGAGAGGCAGAGAGTGAAAAGGACACAACTGATTCTGAATGAGAAATCCCTAACTGAACTTCTTCCATTATTAGATCTGTCCTGATCTGTTAATTCTGGGCATCTTTTAAGGGGCTTGTTAATGCGCCAGCAGGCTGTAGCTGCAGCTTCCTCCCGTCTCTCTGTTTAACAGGCAGACTTGGCCGTTCATAGTAGAGGCCCCTGCCAGAGTGATAGACTCAACACAGCCTTGTCAATACTGTCTCAAGCTTTTGATCGCCTAATTACTCCCCTCGGTGGCTGGGGACTCTTTCGGGGGGGTGTGGGGGTTGAACACAGGGAAACATGCTGATAAATAGATTTAGAAGAAATACATGTTTTTCACTCTGACTGCAAAGGGAATCAGGTCTCTTTTAATTATCTTGTTAATGCTACCGCCCTACTGGTGTGTGAAACTACAACTAAAACAATCTAAACTCTACAGTAGATTAGCCGCGGTGCTTGAAGGGAATACACTGGTGGATTTGCACGTTTCAGGCCTTCAACTTCAAATTGTGTACACTTCATGTTATTGCTGATTATTATTCAAAGGATAACCAAATTTTTTTAAACAGATTCCCAATCTCCCAAGTGACGGCTGCTTTCATGCCAAGTGATGGTGGTATGAAAATCACATTGTGCAAATTTTCCTTAGATCCACATGTCTTGTGACATTCTTACAATTGGCAAATTCAATGAAGAGAACGAAACCACAGATTATTGATCTGACTCATGAGAAGCCAAAGCCCTGTGTAGCTTATGCTTCTGTGCCAGTGTTTAAAAACACGTTCACTGGTTGGAGTAATGTTTGCTAGAAACTACAGTTTTAAAAATGTAAGAAGTGAAAATATATATTTGTGCTCATTTTTTTAAGAGTTTCGCCTTCAGTGGGACCAAAGGGGCTCGGGGCTGAGTGAAACAAACAGTCAGAAAGTACTGCAAGATTGATTAACACATCGGTGGTTTTGGTCTTTTTGGGGGGATTTGTTCACAAGAAGAAAAAATACAGTATTGCCAGCCTTACACTTTATTTTATACAAAATCACCTCCCCTCATTTGGATTAAGTGGTTGCTTCCATTGATGTTGAGGATCACAGATTAAACAGAGCAGATCAGATTTAGGTCTGTAGTAAAATACTGAGCTGCAGTCCATCCATTTACATGAATGAATGACAGGTATCAGGTGTGATTGCTTACTGCAGCATGGTTTCCCTTTAATTCACTCATCAAACGTAACCCATGGTTACTTTTATTTGCTGCAGCTGTGTTCTCTGTGGTATAACCCCTCTGTGAAAGGAAAGCAAATGCAACAGTATAATATTTACTTTTTTTTTTGCAAAATAGCCTATCATCTCCAGATTATATATATTTTTGATATGACATCATTATCAAGTGCTTAGTTCACATTTTCTGCACTGCAGGTCACTGACTCATCAGTGTCTCAGTGTTCATTAAATCAGTTACTGAATCAGTTCCCATAATATTCATTATAGTGTGATTCGCTAGTTACTGAACTAGGTTGCGGTTTAATACACACCCTTTGTGAGAGTTAGTATGCCTAGTTATGAAACATCTTCCTGGGGTGTTCAGGGAAATGCTGACACTCAAGATTTGAGAGTAAGGTGATGCAACGTTTTCAATGCAAGATATTCTTGAACGCCTGTCATCCTGTTCAGTGTGCGCTTAGTTTTTGTCTTTTATGGTATGATTTCCTGACCGCTGATTCAATGAATGTAATGCTTTTAAGCAACTGATTCTCAAATCTTGAAAGTCAGAGTTTCCTGCCTCTTGGATTCATCAGTCTGTTTTGGGTTTTTTTGTCCCTGAATGACGACTTCGCCATTTGCAGCACAATCCATGTCTCTAAAAACCTTGACACCCACAAGTCTCCTCAAATACACATAAAGTTAATTCTTTTTTTTTTTACCTTAAATGAGGAGCTTTATGACATTATCTCCCCAAATAGCAGCCATCACTGGTGCAGCAACAAGAACTCAATCCTTCACTGGCATCCCACCCATCTGTACTCAGCAGTAACATGTGAAGTACATGCAAAACCACCAGTTCGGCCCTTTATAAATCCCTGAAAAACTACTGGCATTGTTGGCTGGGCAAACATTGCATTGCTGTATAAAATTATGCATTTTGCAGTGAAACAGATTTGTTGACACCGCTGTGCTCCAGATAATGAATGATAACATTGTTTGCACACATTATGCAGTTTCTCTGAATGATTGCTGTCAGCAGAAGCAGGCCAGGATTTGATGTGTCTCTTTCTCTCTGTTTACATCTGCTTTTGTGTTCAGAATGCTGACGAGGCAACATCCTGCCACAAGGAGTCACAGTACACACACTCACACCTCTAAACAAACACACACACCTAGACACACAACATCTTCATTTCCAGCTCCCTTGCTGTCTAAAGGCTGTAAAACCCACTGGTTGTTTTTGTCGTTTTCAAATTTGTCTTCAGAGTCTCTTTTCCTTGTCTTATTTGGTTTGTTCTGTGTACAAATTCACAAAACTTGATATGTGACAACACCACATAGCCAATAATTGGCTATTAACAGCTTTAAACCATCAGCTGAAAGCATTTATGAGCAGTAAAGCATTATTGTGGAGAGACAAGAGGAGGGTACTAACCCGAAAAAAAAAAAGCCAAAATATCGATAGAAGGAATATTGAAGGGAAGGGAGGGTCACAAAACAAATCAGATGGGGTGTCTGAACAGTCGCTCCACAAAACAAACCTTTTTATTTACTTTTATGTTCTTTTCTTTGGTATTTTTTCATATTTCTATACTAGTGCTAAATGGATTATTAAAACTGATGATGAATATTATGATTCAATTGTTGTTATTATTCCTATTGAAGAGAAAGAGGTTCTATAGTGTGATTGTGGGTGAAGGATGGGGGATAGGAGGTGCTGGGATAAAGGTGCAATGATGTTTGTTAGAGAGATTGCCCCGTTGTTCAAACCTATAGACACACAAACTCCTTTTGGAATAAAAGTATTCAAACAGTCCCAGTGACATGTGTCTTTGCTTTTTCAGGGGAAGGTTCGCTGCATTTGCTCTACTCATGTCAGAGTGGTATTATTTACAGGTATGACAACACTGTCGTGATACTCAGAAATGTTGCTTTAGAAAAACTGCCATAACAACAATGTAAAAATACTCCATTACAAGTGAAAGTCCTGCATTCAAACTCCTACTTATGCACTATCAGCAACATTTATTTGTATAGACAGTAAAAGTATTGATTCTGCATGAAAATGGCCCGTAACTGATATATTATCATATATAACATTATTAGATTATTAATACATTAATGTGTAAACAGCATGTTACAGTTGTAGCTAGCCAAGGTGGAGCTAGTTTACATTTATATTCAAAGGTTCAGTCAATTGGTTCCTAAATTAAGGATCAGGCAGATAAATCTGTTGAGTTGAGATGAATAAAGGAATAAAAGAAAAGAAAAAAAAGTAAAGCTCTGATACACTTATACACCTGCACAGTAACTGTCATCAAATATAGTGAAGTAAAAAGTACAATACTACTACTACATAACATACTTGCATACGGCTACTTTTCATCACTGTTTAATGTATTACCTTCAAATAGCATTTGTCTTTCTTATCTATTTCCTGCTGTGACAGAACATTACTTAACAAATTTTAGAATCCACAAATATGTTTAGGACTTTAAAAATAACTTAAAAAATAATAATAATAAAAAATAAAAAACACAAAAAATAATAAACATAAAAAACTTTATGAATCAACAATAGCTAATAATTAGACCACAAGGACACATGTTTTTGTTTTTACTCGTAATTCATGAAAAAAACTATTAAATTGATATATCTATTATATATGATATGATATGATATGATATGATATGATATGATATGATATGATATGATATGATATGATATGATATATTATATTATATTATATTATATTATATTATATTATATTATATTATATTATATTATATTATATTATATTATATTA
>JBAJHX010000036.1:14110549-14140844 GCA_037176925.1 Amniataba percoides
CCCCTCTCTCCACGACGCTCGTCCGGTCGGGGAGAGAGAGAGAGAGAGAGAGAGAGAGGGAGAGAGAGAGAGAGAGAGAGAGAGATTTGCTGCTTAGTATTGTTCACATAGGGACACTAAATTTGTTTCCCAGTTTTTGCTTCTTCAGATCGTTGTTTTTTCCACTCGAGGCCTGTTTCCTCCCTTGTGGTTAAATAAGTCCAGACAGGTAGGGCAGTAGGGTAATAAAAAAATAGAAAACATTTAAAAAAAAATAATCATAATATTCAAATACTCTGTCCAAAATATTTTTAAAAATCTCTAATTAACACTTCTGAAAGTTCTTCTCTTATCACTTATGCTTACACTGGTTGTTGTACTTCATTATTTGACCACAGGTTACTTACACTTTCCATGCTTGCTGCGCCTGGTAGACTGCTGACAAAGGCAGTGTGCATTCACCACCACTGCTCCCTTTCCTGGATGGTCCAAACACGTAAGGACAAAAGAGCATTATGGTTTAGGATAATATTCTGTAATACCAATAGTGAGGCTCTGGTAACATATTAACTTAGACATCTTTTTCTTTGTTAACAAAGCTGCTTTCACCTTTACAAATACACGGTCCTTTCTGCTGTCTTATGCTGTTGAATGCATTCACAGTCATCAGTGGCTCTCCAGCAGCAGACCCTACGACACAATTAATATGAAACTTAATACCTAGTAGGATAACTATGATTTAATATTTAGTAAGAACAAGTTGGATAAAAGTTAAGTAGTGCAGAGAGAAAAAACTTGGTGAATAATAATGAATCAGTCTTGTGGAAAATATGTTTAAAACAGTTCTCCCACATACCATTGTTGGATTTGTTGACAACTGAGGATTGCTCATGTGTCTCAGGAACACCTTTGAAAAAAAAATCACAGAGTAAAATGCACAATGCAAACTTACTTTTAAAACTTGTGACATTATCTCATTCTAATAACGCATATAATACCTTGGCTGAGATCAGTGAATATGAGCAGAGCCAGAGCCAACAGGAAAAGCATCCTTGATCCCATGTTGTAGTGAAGCCCGGACAAGCCAGCAAGTTCAGGGAAAGAAATCCTGCACGTGCACTCTCTCCAGTCCCAGAGAAGGGAATGAAATGGTTGATGTCGGGGCTCCTTATAAGGGATGATGTCGATGCCTGAAAAAATCGCTGTGGCACATTCAGCGACTGCCAGTTATATGACACGTCATGCGTGAATGGCACCTTTACAATGGGTGGCTGTGAATAATGGGAGACGTACCTTTGCCACAACACTGATTGTGGTTTTGCTTGATAGGTAATTTGTTGGAAGGTGTGGGTCCCACATGCTACTCACCTATACTAAAAGAGCATTTGGATAAAGTTGAAACATTTGTATGCTGAGTTTGATGTTTTCCTGTACTGATCCAAGATTCATTTTTACCTTTAATATTCATGTCTTACACTCATTTACACTTACAAGATTCTTCTGTGGCAAAAGCATTTTATGCCATACAGATACAGGCTTGCAATCAACTGTGGCTGCTCATCATCAATACTATCAACACCACTGGAATGGATTCACTGCTGTTTTCTTTATTCCTTTATTTGTCCCACAGTGGGGAAATTTACAAAGATGTATTATATGTAAGATGATGCTGCAAGTATGAGGTTTTGTATTGTGTCACAACTATTGGAAAAAGTGTTAAGTTTTGTTCTCATATTTGAGGCGGATTGTGCAGGTTTAGGGCAAAGCGAGACTTGTTCACACTCCTCCAGTTTCAGAAATGCAGTTCTCAGCTCACAACTATGTCTGAGACCTGAACAAAACCAGGCAACCAAAACCAATTTATCTCCTGCAGATGTTCGACGTGAACTCTTGCTGAACTCACTGGTTGGTGATCCAACTTGAGGCATAAAAATATAGCACTGCTTCAGTGGCAATCAATGTCTCTCACTCAGTATCAGCAAACTGATCCGATCAATCATTCGACACCAAAACCATCTTGTTTTTATATTTAATGCATTCTTTCATCACTTACACAATCAGCCACTCTGAAGCATAATTCAAGTTCTGTAGCACAGTCTTTGTCCAATAGGCTCAGAAGCATTTTAGTGTGAAGTGTAGCCTTTACAGATGGTCTGATGGCCCATTATGTTGCAGATGACATTAAACTTAAAGCACAAGCAAGTTTTGATATACCTATACAACTTCACAAACTACTCAAATACATGTATGTTTGCAACAAAACATGTCCTCCCACGTCAAAATCTGTTGCTGTTACAATAGGTGAAGCAAAAAGGTACGCGGACAATAAAGAGACAACAGGTGACATGATAAAAGGCAAGAAACAGTAACGGTGGATCAAAAACATTTGGTCTTTCAAATTAACATACAAGATACCAGACATCACAAAAAAGGTAAATAAAGCTATTGCCTGATAAATGTAACTCATGGAAATAAGCGAAACTGAGAAACCAAACTGACAAAGCAACTTCCTGGGAGGGCAGTTCTTGTATGTTGTGTATCTAAAGAGCCAAAGTCTCACTTCCTGTTCCAGAAGCCTCTGGTGCCATCTGACAAGCAGCAGGCTGTATTCTAAAGTAAATGAATCATCAATTGCCACGAGAGCTGTAGCTCAAGGGACATCATCCAGATCAGCTAATTTTATTTAAGGTCCAACAACTAATGTTTTGACCTACAGCGTGTCTTCCTCAGAGTAAAAAGCTGCTGTGTCTTCTTGAAAGCTTTATTCATAAGCACTGGACATCTGGATTAATGTGTCGAACTTTGTGTCTGTTATCATCCCTTCAGATGTAATTTCATTGCTCTCATTGTCGAGTCACTGATCCCATTGACTACAAACATGGAGTTCCCCTTATCATATTCATCATTGGTCTCATATAGCAGAGAGATAATCCCTCTGTGGAAAAACACTTTAAGAACCAAAAGCTAGTGGAACAGATGTTTGTCGGGAATGAAGGCAAAACTTTGTCTCTCTATAGCACAGCACAATTCATTTCTGACTGTATCATAAACACAAAAAACTATGGTCCCATTATTTGTAACAGTGGTCACCAACCCTGGCCATGAAGACAACTTGCACAAATAATTTGCACGGCTCTTAGCCCCTATTAATTGCTTCTATCCATCATTCAAGGTGTTAATAAGCTGAGGGTGATGCTCTCTGGAAACAGGGGTGAGGACCACTGCGGTAGTGTAAGCTTGGGCCCTGGTTGCTCAGTTCTCAGCTGGCTTTTCTAGCAAAGACTGGAGGTGGGCGTGCAGGGGTTCGCACACAGCCTGGTAGCCCTGAGGTGTCAGGTGAAGGTAGTCATACATGTCCTGATGGGAGATGCTACCATCGGAGTGGACAAAGCCTGGGTCCACATTGAGAAAAGAAGCGTGGTTGAGGGATGATACAGCCTCCTGGACCAGTTGGTTCACCTTGGCATTTCGCTCCCGCAGAGGGTTAGGCAATTTACCTCTAGGCAGTATACCCTGGAAAACAGATATGTGTAATTGTTTAAAAGCCTTTATATTCTCAGAAGTTAATGCATTTGCTCAAAAACAGTCTACTATTACCTTCACACCCTCATGTCAGTTGAAACTCCAATAAATTTTGTAGCCCCACCCTACATACAACAAGTTCACTTGTAGTTCCATCTCAGCCCTCTCTCAAAGAAGTAAAGCCTTTTAGGGCGAAAAGTATCAAGTATCTCCAAACAGATCACACACAATTTAAAAGCTTAGATAACAACTATTTCACTGAGTTTAAAAGTCTATTGTTTACCTAACCTCATAATGCTGAGATGGAGCTCATCACTGGCATCACTGCAGTTTGATGGTTGTATGAACCTCATTTGTCATTTTCAACAGACATGCAGGTGAGTAGAATAGCACTTTTTTTAAGGAATGCACTAAAAAATAAAACCTACGAGCACAAGTGTCCGGGCATGTGGCAGCTTGTTCTTGATGACCTGGACAATTGCCATGATTCCTCCACAGATTTGTTCAGCGGTGTGACCATGATTGTTAGTGCCTACCCACAGCACTACAACCTACAAAGGCAAAAAAGAAAGCAGTGCATGACTGAGCCCATGGCATTGATAGTCTGGGGTCAAAAATACCTGGAATTTGGATTCTAGCACAAAGAAAAGCACAATGACACTACTGTGTGAACAAACAAGCACGATCGTGTTCTCTATTTCTGGCAGTGCTTTGGACCTTTGGGCTGATGTTATCCAGCTCGCCGTTGCTCAGTCTCCACAGCACATGCTGTGTTGCATCACCACCCACCCCAAAATTGAGGGCATGAAGAGGAGAGAACAGCTGTCGCCACACCTGCAGATGGAAAACAACAGAGCACTCGCAACTTGAATATCCCAAACTCACACAAATTGAAAGCATGCATACATGTTTGTGAGAACAAGAGAAGCTATTACACTCATACAGAACCAGACAAAGAGTGTGTGATCTGTTTTACCCCAAACTGGTGCATGAGCTGAACAAGAGAGTCGCCAACAAACAGGACGTCAGGTTCTTTGTCTTTACTGTCAGACACAAAGCGGTTGTGCTAGAAAGACAAAAATGCAGGCTTTGATATTTTTCATTAACATTAACATTATTTTTTCATTAACATTATGAAGTCATATCAATATAAACACAGCCAAAAATCCCTTTTTGAAACTCTTTATAAGAAATGCAAATGCACATTAAACAATATGGCCATATTATCTGTTATGCATATATTTAAATTGCACATTAACTATCAATGAATGATTTATCTGTTTCGTTATTTTACTTTAAATTCATAAAACTAAGTGGGAAAACTTGACAATACGTGGCTGTTGTGCTGTAGCTATGGAAAGCCGAGAGATAGCGTGATAGAAAATGAATAATAATAACAATCGTAATAATAATAATAATAATAATAATAATAATAATAATAATAACATGTCACACACCAGAGACATCCATCGTCCATCTCCCTGGGTGTCTTCACAGGGAGTGGGTGTGGCGGCAGGGTTTGGGTCTTCAGCACTCATGATTTGGCTCTATCTGTGTTGGGAGAGCAGTCACGTAGGATCTGGTCACTTTTCACAAAATAAAGCGATATAGCAACAGTGTGTAGCTGCAATTGCTGGCTAAAGGCTCTAAGGAGGTTGATACTTAGCCACAGCGGCTAGCCTACTTGCTGAAGCACAATATAGATGTTTAACAGAGAGATACCGACCACACAATCGTAACACTGTTTGTTGTAAATGTTAAAATGCCAAATCCTGTATTGTGAAAAACAAAACAAGACAGAGCTTTATATAAAGGCTACATTAGAGACATTAATAAACATAGGCTACCATGAAGTCAAAAAACCGTCATCCCCTGATTCAGTTTCAGGAAGTAAATTTTCACTATAGCTGCCAGTACCATTGTTCTCCAAGGGCGACAACATCATGTTTTAGTGTATTTTAAAATTATCTGACACTTTATCGGTAGTGTATGCCTTACGTATCTATTATAAAATAAATATACCTGGAAAAAGGGTATCATAAAGCATTGTGAAAGTAAAGGGAAATAAGAAAGAAGAAACGTGTCACCTACTCGTCTGTGTACTTGGTATCGCTCTGCTCGTTGGTGTTGGTGAGAGTTGTTGCTGCGCACTGAAACACGTCTGCGGCGCGTCGCTTAGCAACACAGATTTATTTGCGGCTAAAAAGGTAACGACTACGAAAAATGTCGGTAAGCTGAATATTTAAGATATTATTAAGTTTGTATGGAAAACGTTCTTGACACATTTAAAGGTATGTTTTCTTGTATGACATGTGCCAAGTTAAGCTTCATTGCTGTGTGATTTAGCAGGTGAAAACCGTAACTTCACACACGTGTGCTCCAAGTTACTCTGTACCTGGTGGCTAAAATTATTATCACCTGGCTTGTTAGCTCCGAGTTAGCTTGGCTGAGTCCAGAGTCAGGTATCAGGGATTACAGATGTAGTGTTTTTCACACTTCTAAGTGTTTGCAGCGGAGGAGATGAACTAAGGACACTAATATAATTATTAATATATTAATATTATTATTATTTGAGTGTCACGCAGTTTTATACTCATACCTCACTAAATCCCAAAATTATTGTGCTTTTTACAATACAACACTTATCTGACATTTGGTATTTATTATTTTGCTGATTCTGATTATTAATACAAAATAAAACTGTATAAAACTCATAAACTGTGATATATTATTTAAAAATTAAAAGTTTAAATGAGTTATGAAAAGATTCAGGAATCAATAAAATGATATAGATTACTCTGAAATGGACTGTTGCATTTGCACAATTATGACCTGGGTGTCAGTGGTGACTCTCTTGGAAAAATCACAGTGTAGTTGTAGTCTTGTAACAAGACTTTTAACTCAACAAACTTGCTCTTCAACTCACCTGCGTGTGACACAGCATACTGTTTTATCTGTTTTGTGAATGTATAGAAGTAAGAATAAGCATGTGATTCTTACAATCTGCAAAGTTAAGGCACTTTTGCATAGTGCACATAGAATAATTTGTCCAAAAATGAGAACAATTTGTAGAAATAGTTTCTTCCAATATGTACATTAGCTGTAACTCAAATTACTTTCTCTCCCTCATGAGAAAAATGACTAATAATTTAACTTTCCATTTAAACAACCTTGAACCGCAGGTTACTGAGCACTCCATCTCCATTTCCTCTAGATTTACAGATAACTTACCGCTGTTATCTTTCTACAGAATCTCGTGCAGCATGAGTGACATGTGTCACAGGGCTTTATCAGACAACATAAAGATCTTAAAAACAACTGATAAAAACTTGTGCTCAGTGAACAGATTCAGCGCAGACTGCAAATCTCTGAACCATCATGGTAAGACAGATGGGCAGCACAAAATGAAGCGATTGAAGAGCCGCAAGGAGAGAAGTCAGATGAGAGGTGGTGGAAAAGAAGCAACAAAGTCAAGATCATATCACCAATATAGCCGTCGCCAGGGCAGTAAAGACACAATCCATTTGCAAAACTGCTGTCACAGTCGCTGTCACTGTTCTTCGAGGAGAGATCTACTGTTTCCTAATGTTGTTCCTGCTGCACAGGAGCCCAGTATCATCACAGACAGTCGCCTGATAGGACACCACGGCCTGTTCAACCATGAGGTGAAGTCCATTGACATTGAGCGCTTGTTAAGTAAGCAGAGGAAGCTGGAGAAGAGTGGACATCAAGCACAAGAAAAGAGCAATGCTACTTTACATCCATCTTCAACATCTCACGTCCCTTCTCCATTCTGCGCTAATGATTTGATGGGTGCTAATGCTGATGAGATGATGCCATATGAAAGAAAATCAGATTTTGCTATGAAGCGTCATGATGAAAGCTTAGAGACAGAGAAGAAAGTCAGTCAAGGATCAGTTACACCAGGACAGAGACCACAGCAACTGCTTGATCTTTCATCTGGAAGTTTTAAAAGCACTCTGTCCTCTAAACACAGCTCCCTGGATGTTGTGGTCATCAAGAGTGGGAAGACCAACGCCATCACATCCCAAAAGGCCAGAGAGTCACAGCTGACTCCCACCGTTGATAGAAGAAATGTGAAGACATTAAACAGAAAGATAAAGCGACACATGGTTTCCACTCTGGAGCGCACCCCAAAGAACCAGGCCTCTGCTGGCCGCCGAACACAAGCTCGTGGTCTCAGCCAGAGTCCAGCAAGGCTCTCCAGCTCACACACCGCTGACAGCTTTGACATCCAGCAAGAACGTCAAGATCCTGACCGTGTTTCAAAGTCTGTCAGTGCTGTTGCTGCAGGTCTGTGTGACTCTTTGTATTTTCCGCGTCTGAGAAGGAGAAACCTGGTGGCAGAGAGCAGGAGGGTGCTGTTGAAAGCTCTCCAGGAGAGGCATGGGCCGCGGCTTAAGGAGAACCTCCTCGAGGTGCAGCAATGCCTCAACTTCGGTGCTGATCCTCTGGAGGACATCTACGATCAGGAGCCAACTATGAGAGACGAGGACGAGCTCTGGCCTCCAGGTAGGTGTCTCTGGGATTCTTCTGATCAAATACTGGAACTTTTTACCACTTGATTTTGACTTCTTTAGTATTCATATAATCACTGTTTTTTTACTTTGATATTTATAATACCTTATAAATATGGTCATTATAATGTGATGATGATCTTTGTTACCAGCCTTTGAAGTGGCCCTGTGGAGTTTTGCTCTAAACAAAGTTATGTTTTCATTTAGTGTTATTCACCAAAACACTGTTAGTGTATCCTTGAGGTCTGGCCCATACAATGACTGTAATTCTTTCCAAAACATCTCTCGAGCCATTTATTTTAATATTTTAAAATGCAATAAACTATCTTTTAGGCTTCTTTTTGCCAGCTGTTGGAGCATTGCTACTTTGTTCATTATCACATCCTGCTGTCAGTCATTCAGAATTGTGTTTTGTGTTTCCTGCATACTCACACGTGCATGCTCGACACAGAAAAAAAGTGTAATCCACTCATTAAAACATCACACCATGGTGCTGCTAGTGGTGCCTTTATGTGGTATGATGGTAAATTTATGGATAGGTATCACTCACCTGTATAATAATAATAATATATAGGTTCATTCACCTGTATAAGCAAAAGGAATGCTAATGCTAAGAAAACCTCATTTAGATATTCACATTGGCACCTGACTATTGCTTTAAGACAGACTTTGTTAGGAGTTGAATCTGTACACCACAACAACATGGATTCCCATCATGCAGTAGTTAGTTTTGGATTTTTGAAAAAGCAGTAGTGCTCTCTGTTCACCATTTCACTTTGTGGACAGGATTTCAGTTATGTCTTCTTCTTTTTTAGATGCAGTAACAACATTGTTTCAAGCAAGTGCCGCCAGTCAAATGTGTTTTGACACCCAGAAAACCACATCTTTCAAAGTGACGGGAAGTAAGCATTTTAACTGGAAGTCGAGCCCACAGCTACACCAAAACCTGTTACAGGTGAGACCTAAGCTTTACTTTGCAACTCTCTTCATGAAGTTAATTTCACATATTGTCCAGTTGTTACATTTAATTTAATAACCCTCATATACGCTCATTTGTTTTCCATGTGAAGACTGCTGAATGGATGACAAGTCCTGTCGAGATGTCTCGCCGACTTTTGGATGATATCCTCAGACCTCCTTGCTCTCCTCAGTTCTGTATGGACTTTGAGCCCTCTGAAGTTACAGCCAGTGATCATTTGTTTGTTCCTCCTACCAGTTCATGCTGGGGAGAAAAGGCCTCGACATCTCAGCACTGGGAAAACAGACTCAACAGTCCAAAAAGCAAAGAGGCTGTTACGTTTGGTTCCTTCGAAAACAACTTAATGAACCACACGAGAGCATTTACAGAAAAGAGGAGCAGTGTGTCTCGATACAATGACAGCAGTGCCTTGTCTTCATTTCCTTACCAAGCACAGCTTGATATTAACAGCCAAGTCAGTCACCCTCTAACACACCCTCCCTTTAGGTCCTACCCCACTGATATGATCCATTACCCGCCATCTCACATGCTTGAGAGAGATACAGTACTTCCTCTTTCTTCTTTCCCGAGCCCTGAGCACTGGTGCTTCCCTCCTATGAGACTGTACTAACGTGTCGTGAAGCTCTGCACAAAGACATGCTTGTAAACAACTCTTTGGCTGACCAAAAAAACAACACTCTCTTAATACATACCATCAAGACTTTCTGTTAACAGTCAGCAAAAATATGTGTTGTGTGCCCTTATTTGATTAAAAACACAGTATTAAAAGTAATAGCAATAGCTGTCATTTCAAGAGTCAACTCTTTTATTCTTTTTGACACATTTATGCTAAGCTAAAGAAACACACAATTATGCATTGTTTGTATCCTTGGAGCATTTTTAATATGCAGAATTGTATATTAACAGATATCATCCTCAACACAAGAATTTTAGCCAAGAATGAGCTATTGTGAAAGCTATTTCGTGTTTTGTGTTTAAGGGCTACACTTCAATGCAAGAAAACACAGTTGTACAATTGTGCTACAGAGACATGCAAAATCAAGCATTACTAAGTACTAAAAAACAATAAACTTATAAGATATTTAATGACATTTCTGATTCATTTGATTATTTGTATTAATATGGATTGCATTACACATTTACACTATATTTCAAAGACCCCCTCCCATTGGCAGAGAGTTTAACCCTTCATGTAACCTACTGTGAAATCTGTCACATTTTATTTAAGGCAGTAAGTCATATTTGCCATTAGATGTCTTAAATTGTTCAGTTTCTTTGTGACCTTCACTTTGATTTTCTTCTCTTTGGAGTCTGCTCCCAGTTCTCATCGCCCTACGCAGGTGATTCCAAAACAGGTCTTGGGCCTGAGTCGGGTCAGTGCAATCTGAGCCAGGCCACTGCAAATACGTCTTCTTTAACATGACCCTCCTCATGCGGTGATAGGTAGACATCTGCCTCTCGGAGATTGGCTCCAGGAACACGAGCAGGAGAACGTCCCGGTGCTCGTCGAAGAGCCGGTAGCTGGCCAGCTGGATTTCCAGAGAACACCACTCACTTGCCAGGAAGTTTCTGCTCACCACACAAATAGTTTTACGGCTGCTGTATACGGCAGAGACAATGTTGTCCACGATATCACGGCCCAGCTCGAAGTCCCTGTGATGTAGGCAAAGTTTAAAAGACGATCCATTTCCCTCCAGGTTGGGCAGCAACTGCTCCATGACCCATTGTTCATCAGAGGAATTATAGGACACAAAAGCATCATATTGGCAGTTTTCCTCCTCCTCTCTGAGTCTGCGCCACTGTTCACCAAACCAGGAGCGGAACACATAATAGCCGTACTTCATTTTCCAGTAGAGTTTGACATAAAGTAAGGGAGCCACTGTGAACAGAAAGACCACAATTGCTGTGGATACAAACAGGTACTCTCCGAGATCTATGTAACAGACATTGGTATCGAAGTTGTAGAATTTTGATTTTAAATCTTGAGGGCACTGCAGATTGTACAAATAGACCACCTGGACATTTGGGTCATTAAGTGTCCAGTTTTGCAGCAAGCTGTTCTTACAGGTGCAGCTTAAAGGAATATTACGTATGTCAAGGTATTTGAGATTAGGTAAACTTTCTAGTGCATCGACGTGAATGCTCTCCATCCCATTGCGGTTGAGCTGCAGTTTGTTTAATTGTGTAAGGTTCCCAAAAACCTCCTTTGAGATGTTCTGAATGCTCATATCTTCCACAACCAATCTGGTCAGGTTTCTTAGATTTTTAAAGACTCCTGGTTCAAGTTGTGTCACCCCAGTACAGCATTTAGCCAGTGTGAGGAAGTTTAAGTCCTTCAGATCATCAAAGGTATCAGGTACAAGACGAGAGATCTGATTGTTGGTGAGATACAGCGACTTCAGCGAGTAGAGGCCACGGAAAAAAGTGCGAGGTAAAATGGTGAGACCAAAAGGCCGCTGCCCATCTAATTTTAGATCCGTGAGTCTGCTGAGATTCATAAACGGCGGCTCAATATGTTCATTGAAAAAGCGAATCTGATTACTTTGTAAATCCAACACTGTGAGCGTGTCTTGAAATACACGATAGAGGGAAGTATCAATCTGTTTCAGGTTGTTTCCGTCTAGATAGAATTTGGTCAGACTTGTTAGTCCTTCCAGGCCAGATGCCTGAAAATGAGTGATCTTATTACCGCCAAGGTCCAGTGTAGTCAGGTTCCTGAGACTGAGGAAGGTCCCGTTAAAAATGACTGAAATACGATTGTTGCGTAGGTTAAGGATTTTCAGGCTGACGTTATCTTCAAAGGTCTTACTGAACAAATCCGTTAAGAGGTTATTGTCCAAACGGAGTGTCTCAAGTTCTTTGAGCCCTTTTAGAGCTTCAAGACCCAGAAATGCAATATTATTTATGTTAAGTTGTAGTGTCTTGATATTTGGTACATGATAGAAAGCATAATTATTGACTGAGATGATGCGGTTGTAACGATAGCTCAGGTGCTCCAGATTTTGTGTTATGTTTTGGGTTTTACAGGATGGGAGGGAGGTGAGTTGATTATGCTCTGCTCTGAAAAGTTTTATTTGTGTCTGTCCATTGAGAAATTCAAGACACTTGTTTTTCATTTGGTTGTGGGATAGATCCAAAACCCCTGTGATTATAGGACAATAGCTCAGTGTGTCTCTTGAAAGATTCCTGATCCCATTACTACCTAGGTTCATTTTCTCAATCCATTTCACCCTTTCCTTTAACAGTTTGCAAAGCCCCATGAGCACCTTGTCATTTTTAAGACCGGTGCCAGAGAAATCAATATGGCTTGCATTAACGTTACTGATGTGTAAAAGCTCCACTACATTGACACTTGTTGAACGCAAACGCAAATAGTTTAAGCGCCTCAGATCCACCCCTTGAAAGGCTGTCGTAGGAAGCCCAAGATTGTACGATAAATCTAGCACCTGGATGAACCCAAGAAACGAATGTCCACACCCCAACGTAAACAGCTTATTCCTACATAAATATAACGTAGTGAGCGATCTGGGTAGTGACACGTTTGAGTGATTCAGAGAAGTCAAACTGTTAAAGCAAAGATCGAGCTTTTCCAGGTTTGTCAGATGTGATACAGACTTGGCAATCCCTGAGAAATCTGTCAGCAGGTTTTGCCTCAAGATTAGGCTCTTTAGATTGAGAACGTTGGAAAAAATGCCCTCAGGAAGCTGCTTTAGTTTATTGTCTGTCAAAAAAAGGAAGGTGAGGTTGTGCAGGTCTTCAAACACAGAAGGTCTGAGTTCTGATATGCTGTTAATCGAGAGATTTAGAGACTTCAGTTGAGTCAAGTTTTGGAAAGCAAACTGATAAATTTTCGCCAAGTTATTTTGATCCAGTCTGAGGTCTTGAAGGAGTGGCAGATGAGCAAAAGACTTGTCGATGATATGATTAAGGTATAGATTATTTCTGGAGATGGTGAGATTGGTGGCAGATGATGGCAGGTCATTTATAACAGCAGATATGTTCTTTTCCTTTCGATTGATACATTTAAAGATTTTTCCTTTTTTATCTTCGATGCAGTTGTTAAAGCTGTAACCACTGATGAGTTGAACAGCACAGAAAACAGCCGCAGCCGACAGCAGCAGATAAGTTAGACTTCCCATTCTGTCTTACTGCGGTCCACAAAAACTCCTTTAAATTATTTTCATCAGTATCTTTGGTGATTTGGCTGCTTTGATTTTGATGTTGCAAAGGTCTCCTCAGAGGCCTCTGGGTTGTTCATCAGTTGAACGTGGCTCAGGAATCTAAGAACAGAGAGCAGGACTTACCACATGTTACCACATTTCACAAGTGAATTGAAAGTTGCTTTTTCTAATCAGGCTGAGAGCAAAGTTCTTGTCAATACCTTTTTTGTAAGCAAATTCATACTTTCTTCACAGAACGATCATAATAAAGAACTTGTACAACAATTATCAGGTGTCCATCACACTTCATACTATAGTCAGCCTGTCAGTTTCATTTTCATACTTGTACAGGATATATTCAAAATCTGCAAAATAATTAGCTTTTTTTAGGTGCAAACAGAACAACAAATTACAATAAGTTGATAATTGATATAATAAGATAAAAAAACATTCTGGTGACATTTGCTTGTATCTTTTATATAGATTGGGACAAAATTGTTGGTCCCTTCTGTCAAAGAAAGAAAAATTCACAAAGATCACTGAAATAACTCGACACTGACAAAGTAACAATGATTAAAAATTTACTGAAAATTAAATAATGAAAATCAGACATTGTTTTTTAATTGTGGTTCAACCAAATCATTTTCTAAAACAAACTAGCCAGGACAAAAATGATGAATGATAATTTTTTTTCTTTCTTTAAAAGAGGGGTACAAACGATTTTGTCCGTGTGTGTATAATATCAAATACATAAACACTACTGTCAGAATAAAGTGTGATGTATGTTGTATAAAACTAGTGTACTTCTATACTACTGTTTTTTTTTTTGTACCCATGTTAGTGTGCTTCACCAAAACCAGACTCCACCAGTTTCCTATTAAAGTGTCATGTCACAGCCTGTAATTCTCACATATTATATGGTTGTTTTCTAAGACACCTGATTTTTTTTTAAGTTGACTGGGTTCCTCTTTTGACATTTTCATTTCCTACTACACTCTTTCCTTGTGTTCATGCTCCTCTGTGCATTTTGTCAGTTTGTTATAATCAGCACCTGATACTGTTAAGAACATGCTTCGAAAGGCTCAAGGTAGTTAGGCAAACAAATAACTGGCTGCTACAGAAATGATTTATCGACATCTTAACTGTAACATTCAACACTCACACAGTCACAATCAAATGTGATCCGAGTGCATTATCTGCCAACATTCACCTATTACTTGTCCTCCATTTCAGATTGAACCTCAGATGGTATTAAAACTGACAAAGAAAAATGACCTACAACATTACTACAAGCAGTGCAAATAGCAATTACGTCCTGCGAGAAGTCATTCTGTAATCTTTCACAGGATCTTTAACACTCTCGTCTGTTCAGAAACAATACTTGCCAGTAGCTGCTAAATATGGTCTTACACTTGAAGTTTAAAGGAATAACTTTTTTTTTTGCCATTATATCCTCACCTGTTCAGCTGAATGCTGAATTCACTTCACGTCGTCTCTTCAGAGAGCCTCTTGTAGTGTGAATATCTTTGATACAGACAAAGTCAAAAAGAGGAAGATGGCCTAACCCTTTTTTTTCCCTTCCATATTTGGTTGCAGCTAATGAAAAAGTCAGACTCACAACATGATCATTCCAAAAGGTTTTATTTAAAATTGTGTTGCTTTAGTAAATGTGCATTAATTATATTAAATAGACATTGATAAAATATTCCTTTTACCGAATGTTAGATTACTACGTGCTAATACATAACATTACTGAATAACATTGCACACAAAAAAAGGAGTATTCAGGTATAGTTACATTCCAAAATAAATAATGTGAACTGTTGTGAAATGTTGCAACTTAGAAGGGAGTCGTTGTAGTTCTCAGGACTTCCTTCTTCATGACTTCATGAAATGAATGATTCACTGTGGTCTTCTTTTCATGCATCTGGACTTTTTATCCTGCTTTCAATTCTGAATTATTGCTCACATCTCTGATTAAATCAGATATAATATAACAAAATACAACAGATATATAATATTTAACCTTGTTCTACAGCCCTTGCAATATCATACCCAATTATGGTCCAAAATTCAAATAAAAAATTTGAACAAGAAATACAGAAATTGTGTTCCAACCAAGGAATATAAATTTGAAATAAAATTAAATTCAGTGTCCCTTCTTTTTATCCCCTCATCTTCTGTTCCCGTGCCATCTGACACAGTCCACACAGAGGCAGGCAGGCCATGACCACCCAGTCATCACACACAGAGCCCTGCGAAGAGGAACAGACTCAGTAAACTGGTGACAAACGTCATGGTGTCACGGAACAAAAACAGACAGGGTCTCTGCATTGCTATTACAAAATAACAGCCTATTCTCAGAAGAAGGAAAAAAACTACGTACTACTACGTTTTTGTGGTCTAATCTGTGTTTGGACAACTTTAGCACACTTACTTCAATGCGGTATCTGCTGCGGATGCTCGTCCTCAGAGCAATCATGGCACCAGGAAGGAAGGGCACGCAGCAGCTGTCCCCGTTGTCCTGAGCCACCTTACAGGCAAGGATACATGGGACCAACGCTGCACAAAGACCTGGAGGAAACAGACATATTGTCACAGTGAGGTTCATTTCGGCTGCTTTCTGCTTGCCTCCACAAGCGGCCGTAAAAACACTCACAGATGCCACAGTCTTCACAGCAGTCGCACACGTTTGAACTCCAGTCTGATAATCCTGAGGTGACGGTGTACTGCGTGACGGAGACCTGAGGCTGCGAGTTGATCACATTTGACTGGAACGCCATGGCTGCAAATAGAAGAACAGGACAATGCGGAAGAGCAGAAATGTAACACGCAAAAACAGATCATTCTGTTCACGAAAGATCCCAGATCACTTTGCAGCAACACATCTCCCAATCAAACATCCTGCTCCGAGTCCAGTCCTGTGTCACTGAAGCTTGTGCAGGTTTTCGTTCCAACAAAACACAAATTTAAGCTTATTTCATAGAAAGCTGAAAAGTCAAATTTCTTCAATAATTCACTGGAAGGTAAGCCTGAAAAGTCTCCCGTGAAGCAGGACGAGATAGCCTTGGTTTGAAGAAGATGTTGCTTCACATCTCACCTCCTGAGGCTCCAGAGAAGGTGGTCTGATGTGGAAGATGATCACGGGCTAAATCCACAAGCAAGAGGACAAAGGCACGGCCACAGCTCTTATACCCAGTGTGACATCAGTCGCACACTGAAGCCCAGTTTCTGTGCTGATATGGCATGCAAACACCACGTAAAGATAAAACCCAAATGTTTAGTTTTGGGGCGTATTACACCATTCAAAAGGGTGCACCTACCATGACGTGTTTTTTTATCATCATACATTAACTGAGAAACAAAGGCATGTAGTGCATATAAACTAGGTTTTACCTTTAGAGCGGGTGTGGTGTGTGTGTGTGTACACACTGTGGGCCCAGCTCTATGAATGGAAAAAATAGGAGTATGTTAAAAAAATGATCTTCAGTTGATCCTCAAGCACAGGCCAGAGTTGATGTTGAAAAGGTACACGTGTGCTAGCACACCCAGCGTTGCTACATATTTGAATTTGTATAGTATGTCCAGATGTACATATGGGTGTATAGAAAACACTAGGCAACAGTTTTCAACTTGTGCATGCTGGGGTTACATAATTTGTGAGAAATCCCCTATTAACTATTTGCAACTCCTTTCTATACTTTTTTTATTTGTATATCTAAGGCCATTTTTTCCATCCCCTTTAACTGTAGACACGGCAAAGGTTATAGTGAAATCTTTAAGGAGTTCATATACGTGACACACACAAAGACAAGGAGACAAAAACAGCATCAAAAATAAAAAGAAGAGTATAAAAGTCATTAGATAAAAATAATACAACAGAACTTACATTAAGTCAAAGATAAAGACAGATCACAACAACACAACATTAGTATGGCTTTTAAATGTAATAATAATAATAATAAATACTATTAATCGGACACTAAATAATTAAACTAAATTAAATTAAATAGTATGAAATAATCCAAAACACTGTATGAGAGTTAAACACTTCACCATAATGTGCTGCATTTGCAATTATTTGTTGTTTTTTACACATGCAGCAGTTGAGTCAGTGAGACGCCAAACAATGAGGAAGTAAAGCCAACGTCAACATGACACATTGGCATATGGATATATACTATGTCTTAGCAATATTTAACCACATGTTAACTTGTTTCTTTTTTGTAATAAAAATATATGGGATGTATAATCTCTGTATGTAAAATGTTTGTAGCTTGTGGTAAAATGGATTACACATGTCATACATTGCTTTTTTTTTGTATTTCACATTTATGAAATAGATTTATGGTCAGTTTTGGAATCATAAAGTTACCAAAAAATGACTTTCAGATCAAGTAGCCATGCTCAGTGTAAGCTGAGTATGTTGGGGTTGGTTTTAACAAGTCTGGGCAGCAGATAATATCATAAACTGAACTCGGATTATAAAAGTAGCTGCCAAGACAAGACAGAACAGAGAACAGTATTGTTATGCCAAGACTTATCCGTTTCACATATACACATACAGGACGTGTTCGTGTAAAGTGTGACATTTATCATCTCAAATCGCCTCAAAGATCTGTTATCTGAGACAGCGACGTAAAGTAAGAATTTAATTAGATTTTCTCAGTTCACTCGAATGAAATTTCCTTTGCAGAGCAGCTTTTGAACAGAATAACATGTCGTCATAGCAGCTGATAAGAAGATGAAATTCCTACTGATGTAATGCAGCTAACCTATACTAATATTAGCTGATGTTCGCATAAAGCAGATATCCTACAGCATTTAATAAACAATAAATGTCAGGACAAAAAGGTCAAATTATGTTGGAGGTCATTTAGAAACAGTGTCACCACTACATAGTTTGCCCACCAGAGAGCACTGACTTATTACTAAATCAAAAAATCTTGACTTAGTCTGTGACACCCCTTAGAAATCATGTATGATCAGGTTATAGCTTTTTGTACACAGTAATCTGTGCAAGCTTTGTTTGAAGCAAAAGAGCAAAAAGGACAACGTGGAACAATGTGCAGAGCTGGAGATCTTTCTGGTTTCACATCAGAGATCATCTGAGTCATCTGTGTCCCAAGTTTACAAAATGAAGCATGGAAGTGTGTTATTAGAGCACCAAAAAACATCTTTCTTTTACTTTTTTTTTCCTTAAACAGGCGCCATGGAAAAGTCAAAAGACCAACAATAGTCCCCCTTCTGCTATTGCAGTCGACCCTGACAGTAGGAAGCAAAACACCAGTGATGTTGCACAATAATAGAATTTTCCAGAAGACCCTCGCTCGAGACAACAGTAACCACAAGAGTGTTCAGTTCCTCACACGTCAAAAGTACTAATTGTTTTCCAAGTAGTCACATAGTTATATTGAAAGGGGATTTTGTACATTCTGTCCATCCTGTCCATCTCTAGTTTGTCTGTGGAGGAAATAAAAAAAAAAAGCTCTATGACGCATTGCTGCATTTTAGTTTGGGAACCAGTTCTGTCTGAGTTGAGAAAATACCTAAAGCGAGTTGTGATGTGGGCAGAATATCTGGGCCAGCTCATCACCGCGCCACAACCACCCCAAAGTGTTTTCACACATCAGGCATCTGCAGGAAGGTGTCAAATTGCTCTGAAAAGATTATTATAAGTGATTGCCTTAAAAGAGTTTTGTTTTTTAAATTTCATTTTATTGCATAGGGCAGTTTTGTAGATGCCATTTTAGTAACAGTTTGCCTAAAGTATTCCTGATGAGCACACAGGTGATGTTCATGTTTGTCCCTGAGAGTCAGTTAGTTCTAATCACATAGATGAACAAATGACTTCATTTCCTGCTGTGCTTTTAAGTGTATCCGAGCACATATAGTGTTCAGGACGTCCTAAATCAGCGCTTTGGTTTGCACCCTGCCAACTTTGCAAGATCTCAGGAAAGTAAGTAAGAAAATACCTCTTCTTGAATTACAGTGAAATCAGATAGTGTTATTATAAAATAATGTGTTTGTTTCATTCGACATATATGACTAAATGAATGCAGCTTTATTTTCACTTAGTCAAAGCTTTGCAACGGTGTTGGGATAAAAAAAAAACTTTTAAATCAAAATCATTGTCATTTTCAACTATTAAATAACACTTGAGTTTTCACTTCAGTTACCACTATAGTCTGGGTGTATAGCTTAATACCTCTAAGCAAGCAGAATATGAAGAACAACATAATGGAGACTGAAATTCCTGTCAACCAAGCACTTTCACTTCTCCTCTGTTTGTCAGGGATTGTTTTGTAAAAACTGTTTCTGCTTTTCGAGGATTAAATTCCCATAAATCTTTTGAAATTATGATGTAAAGCATTTTGTACACTAAAAAAAATTGAACCCAATTTGGATCTTCTGAAGATGTGGAGGTCTGATCAAGAAGACAGAAAATAGAATATTTTCCCATGAAGAGTACTCCAGTCATGCACTGTCTGTCTGTCTGTCTGTCTGACTGTCTGACGGAGATCATAGTTGGCTGCAGCCACGTTTTAATAATACATGTCACAATTTCCCTGACAGTCATCCATTCCTACAATAGCTGGTCTTGCGTTCGTCTAAAATCTGCAAGGATTCAGTTCCTGAAATTCTGACTTCTTCTTCTTTCTGATCCTCCCTTATGTTGACAAGTGTGGCAAAGATAGTCTGTGAAAAAGCCAGTGTTTTAAGAGTGTGCTCTCTTTACTGTTGGAGAGTTTCAGGTGTTCTGCTGCCTCCGTGTTTGCAACAAATATGGATCAATTCATGTCAACCTTAGATGATTACTGGGTGAGTGGATATTTTTTATAATCCTAACTAAGACTTTTGTCTCTGCTTGCACTTTACTTTCTGCAACATGAGCAAGTATAAGACATTGCAAAGAACACATTCCTCCTCTTTTCAGAGGAATTAGTCAACTGTTACATAATAACACGTGCATCAGTTGTATTTTTCTTCATTTTAGTAAAACAGATTTTATTTTATACTTTGCAAATCCTATGACCTGCTCAAGTTATAAGGCGTCTTAAGGCCTAAGGAACTTAAAATAAATAAATGATGATGATGAATTATTGTTTCTACATGATTAAGTCTGCGAAAAGTAAACTTTTCTGTTTCAACAATTTCACACAGCTTTTTTTGTCTCTTTTGACAGGATGGAATTGACTATATAAACTACACTTTACCCCCTGACATGGACAGGAGTCTTGCAGCCCCGTGCTTCCAGGAAGACATCTATGGCTTTGCACAGAAGTACTCCCCTGCTGTGTACAGTCTGGTGTTCATCCTGGCTGTTGTGGGCAACGTGCTGGTGCTGTGTGTGATCCGGCGCTACCGAAAGAGTGGCGGAGCCTGTGCCTTCTCTCTGACGGACACCTTCCTCCTTCATCTGGCCATTTCTGACCTCCTGCTGGCCTTCACCCTGCCCCTGTTCGCAGTGCAGTGGGCTCACCAGTGGGTGTTTGGCTTGGCCGCATGCAAGATCTCCGGCGCCCTCTTCTCCCTGAACCGCTACAGTGGCATCCTTTTCCTGGCCTGCATCAGCTTTGACCGATACCTGGCCATCGTTCACGCTGTCAGCTCGGGCTGGAAGCGCAACACCTGCCATGCCCAGATTGCGTGTGCGCTCATCTGGGTGGGTTGCCTGGGCCTGAGCACGGTGGAAATGATCTTCAAACAGGTGGTGGAGTTGACCACTGTCGGTCATCAGAACACATTAGTGTGCCAGATGTGGTTCACGGAGAACCACACACAGTGGCACGTGGGGCTGCCGCTGCTCAGCGTGGTTCTGGGTTTTGGGTTGCCCCTGCTGATCATGCTCTACTGCTACATACGCATCTTCAGGTCTCTCTGCAATGCGTCTCGCCGCCAAAAGCGCAAGTCTCTCCGGCTCATCATCTCCCTGGTCTCTGTGTTTGTCATCTGCTGGGCACCGTACAACTGCTTCCAGCTGGCAGAAAGTCTGTACAGGCTGGGGGTGGTGAGTGGAGGTTGCCAGTTTGGTCGAGTGTTGGACATTGGGACTCTGGTCACAGAAAGTATGGGGCTGTCCCACTGCGCTTTGAACCCTCTGCTGTACGGCTTTGTGGGGGTGAAGTTTAGGAGGGAGCTGACCAGGATGTGTAAGGGGCTTCTGGGACAGAGAGGCTGGCAGGACTGGAAGGAGGGGAGCTGGAGGGAGAGAAAGAATAGGAAAGTTACAGGGTCTTTTAGTTCTGCAGAAAGCGAAAACACCTCCTATTCTGTCATGGTGTGAAACCATTAAGACAGGAAGAAACGGTGAGATGAGGGAGATAAGTGTGTTTGTCGTGTGCGTGCATGCATGCGTGTGTTTGTGTGTGTGCGTGTGTGTGTGTGTGTGTGTGTGAGTGAGGCTGGGTCCAGTGAAAGAGAAGTGAAAACAAGGATGAAATCTTTTTTTTTTTTGTTTCAGACTTTAAATATTTTTCTCAGAGGAAAAAGTTTTTGTTTTTATCTGTTACGCATTTCTGCCGCTCTTTGACATCTGATTGGTGCAGCTGACTACATGTTGTTGTTTGTTTGGTTTTTTTTTTGTTTTTTTTTTTGTATAATGAAATCATTATGTGTGGATAAGATCCTGAGTGAAACTGAATCCCACATCCCCATGCTGACACTGTCACGTAACCGTGTTGTGTTAACTGATTTTTGTGTTCATAGGTCAAATCTTGTGAAAGATCAAGATCTTCATATTCTCAGAAAAGCTTGTTCAGCAGTTACGCTGTCGTCTGTGGCTTCTGTAGCCATATCTCCAACACTTGTATTTAGTAGACTTTCCGTATCGGATTCCACAACCAGGATGTTTGTCTAAAAAAAATCAGCTTGTAAAAATGGTTGTATATTTTAAAATTGTCTTCTTTTTTTTAATGAGCTACATGCTGTTGTTCTTCTAGCTGTGAGCGTCAACAATTGCAAAAGAGGAAATGACTTGAGTCTGACACCTCTGTGATGTACAAAGATTTTCATAATAAATATTTTGGAATAAAAATCAACGGTGTCATCATCTTATTGTCAGTACCTTGGAGAGGATGGTTTATCTAACTGTGATCCACTGCAACACTGTCGCAGATTTGACTCACAATACAGCTAAAAATGTTATCATATAAAATTATAAGATTGAAAGACCTCAGTCAGCAGTGGAGCAGTAAGATCAGCATTATACTGCACTGTAAAAGTACTTATTAAAAGTATTTCTCAAAGTAACACTCCATTAAAAGTAATTCATTTAGTAGAGACACCCCAACAAAGTGATGTCATAAGTGATGGATGTTTTTTTTTTGAGTCACTACACTGTTGTTTTTAAAAAGAAAATCCTTCTTGTTATACCTTTAAAATACTGTAGGAAGCAATCATACATTAAAATGTTTTTACCTCTGAAATGCAGTGACGTCTTAAGATGGAAATACTCAAGTAAAGTAGACATACCAAATAAACGTGTCACGTGTCACTCCCCCCTTTTTCTTGAATGTGTCCCTCTCTTTGTCATATCTCAGTACCCAACCCCCGCCCGGGTCTTTTGTTCGGCTTGAAAACAACTCCGCAGCGCCATCTAGCGGAAATGTGCTGGTTGTGCGGCTCATTGTGTGATTTCTTTGTGTGTCCTGTAAAAAAATGTCATGCCTCCTTTCTTGCTGCATCAAGTCACAAACTAAACGAAGGCACGCCGGAAGTTAAATAACTCTGCCTTCAAAATAAAGCACCCGCGCTCCAAGTGAACAGCTTAACCCACACGGATTTACCAAATTGTTATTCACGAAAGATTAAACACTAAATGCTAAATAAAGATTACTAAAGATTCAACAGCACCAGCTATTTTATAGGTCTTAATCTTTCATTTATATCGCAGACTCTGCGTTGCTTTTTATTTCAGATTTTATTTTGAAAAACAACGACTCCGGCCAGTTTTGCTCTTGTTCGAGATGGCAGAGGCGCCAGAGTGCGCGAGGGCTGACGTCTGATGAACCAAAACACCAAACAGTCCGGTGGCGGAGCCTGTCAGTCCAAAAAAAAAGGAGAAAAAGAAGAGCTTCAACATCACAGCGGAGTCTCTGCACGGATCCAAACTTCCTGCTGCGCGTCGTTTCTTGTTTTTAGTTTGTTTTGTGCGGCGTCACTCGGCTGGAGACGCTCGGAGACAAACAGCGGAGAGAGTTTGTTTTCAGGTGCAGGAGCTCAAGGTGAGTGCGTTCATTTATGTGGAAACCTCTGAGTTTCAGTCTGGTTGCCGTTTCTGAAGTTCTGCGTTAAAGTCCAACTTCAAGTGTTTGCGAGCTTCCCATCTGCTGCCACACAGAGGCAAATTTATCAATCTTTATTTCACTGCTGAAGTTACCGTTCACATTAAGATTATTACTGCAATGTGTATTATCATACATGTCAGCTAATTAACTGAGGATGTGGTATCATAGGCCGGATATAAAGTTATTTAAGTGAACTCCACCCAGCTGCACCACTGATGCACACTAACACATGCGTAATTATCATGTGGTAAGGTGATGCACACACACACACACACACACATACACTATTCTACTGTTCTGAAAGCAATCATACTGCATACTGCATAGTGTATTTGTGAGGTAATTGCTTTTGTACTTTTACTTTAGTAACACTTTTTATTTGTAATGTTGTAATATAAAATGTGCTTCCTCACCCTGTTTATGTTGTTACTTTACTGATAGTCATAATTCATGTCAACTATTGGCTTGATACCTAACTTGAGTCATAGCCAGAATTGCAGTTCACTTTCTGTTTCCTTTCTCGTGGCTTCTTCTAAATAGATCTGTGCTGTGATGTTCATTTTTGTTCTGCTCGCACTTATAAGAAATGTGCCTTATCATTGCGCTGTCCTGCACTTCTGGTTTTGTAGCATGCTTGTATATCTTTAGCAAAAAAGTGTTAACAGGCCACATACGCTGTGCTTAAAACAGTCTCATAGATTTTGTGTGTGTGTGTGAGTGCATGACCAAGGGGAACTGTGCTTTCCGTTTTGGGCCCCTCTTGCCTCATCCAGTGACATCGCACCATGTGAGTTGTGTGTGAGTTTCTGTCTATAAAGCCTCAGCTGGGTTTCCCACAGGGACATTTTCAAGACTTCACCCTCACATGGCTGACTGAAAATTCCCAGAGTTAAAAACGAGTGTTTGACATCCTGCCTCTGGGGCTCTGTTCCAGGTTTGATTTCTGTACTCTGTTTGTCTCCACGATAGATGAGCATGGACGTGGAGCTCGATGGAATATTTCTCCATAACGGCACCTATGACTACAAGGACTATGAATACAAGGAGGACGAAGAGCCGAGAGGCAGCGGAGGGGTGTTGTACGCGGTTGTGTACTCTCTGGTGTTTGTTGTCGGTCTGCTGTGCAATGGACTTCTCCTGGCCGTTCTGGCTCAGAGGCGGCGGTCCTGGAGTATTTCGGACACCTTTATCCTCCACCTGAGTATCGCAGACATCCTGCTGCTGCTGACGCTGCCCCTCTGGGCCACGCAGGCTGTTCACCAGACAGGATGGTGCTTCGGTTGTTTTCTCTGCAAGACCAGTGGAGTTGTTTTCAATGTAAGTACAAAGTTGTGTGTAGAGCAGGGACTGTAAAGTGAAAAGGAAACCATTTCAGTTGTTCTGTGAGAAAGTTGTTCTTGGATGGATTCTTTTAGGGTGTAGTCCATTATTTCCTGACCCTTGTCTGCCAATATTCTTGGCAAACAAGGGTCATTGTACTTAATAGTGTTATTGAGCACGTACACTCTTCTTGTGAGGTCCACATTTCCCCAGGCATCTCAGTATTTCTGGGATGAGGCAAGAGAGGCTAATCAGAGTAGGGGAGAAGTGAAAGTTGAGTCAGATCAGAACTCAGGTTTTTCCTTTTCTTTTCTTAGATCAACTTCTGCTGTGGAGTCCTCCTGCTTTTTTGCATCTGTGTGGACCGCTACAGGTCCATCGCCCACTCCACCCAGGTGTACACCCAGAAGAAGCCCATGTTGGCTCATATCAGCTGTCTGTTGGTGTGGCTCAGCTGCCTGATCTTCACCATCCCCGACTGGATCTCCCTGGTGACTACGGAGGAGTCGCCAAAAACACTGTGTCAAGTTCACAGCCTCTCTCAGTCGAAAACTGGCTGGCTGGTGTCACGCCTGATCCACCACATGCTGAGCGTCCTTCTGCTGGCGGCTGTCCTGATCATCATCTGCTCCACTGTCATGCTGAGGCTGCAGCGCAAATCTAAAGACCTCCAGAATCTGAGGTCCGTCAAGGTCATCCTGCCCCTGGTTGTGGTCTTCTTTGTCTTCTGGTTGCCATACATCGCCACACTCCTCACGGACACCTTCAGAAGCAGCTCTAAGAAAGTTGCCGACAGTTCAGATCAAAGTCCCGAAGGTTCCCTGAAAACCATTCTGGGGGTCACGTTTGCTCTGGGCTGCGTGCACGCGTGCCTCAGGCCTCTGCTCTATCTTGGCCTGTGTGGGAGCTTCAGGACGCAGACGCTGGCCATGCTAAGATGTGCTCCAGCTCAAACTGAGAGCTTGCCACCGTGGGAGTTGGGTGTGGGCGAGGGCACTATGCCTGACCAGAGTCATGAGGCTGAAGAACTGAAACAGATGAAAAGTGATGATCATCAGGTGCAGTGCTAATGAGAGGCTTCTCGTGACTCAGAAGGGAACCTGAATAATGAAACACTCAAGTGGGGAAGTAGCATGAAGTGTCGTGGGTTCAGGAAGTGGAGGACTGATGATAGGAAACAGATATTTATGAAGAATTTGACTGTGATGTTTTCAGAGCCACGTCATGGTGACACACACTGTTATTTTCTAATTACTGTTGCTCAAACTTAGCCTGTCACCTCAAATCATGAGTTTTTTATTCACTCGTAGATACCTGTATTTTATGTATTGCATGGTAGATTTTCATCTTCATAATTGTTATTATTATTATTATTATTGAAATCAAATTGTTTTATTATTATTTTCTATACATTGAGGGTTTCAGCATTGACAGTCACAAAGCTAATGCCATAATGTTGGAAAATGGAAGAAATATAAGCTCTTATTTTTGTCAGTGTTACTGCGATCTTCCATTGAAGTGTCTAATACAGTTTATGACTTTATTGCTGACAACGTATCACAGACCGTTTCACTTCTTCTGTTTATGTTATCTTGTTATCTTCAGTATAGACTCTGTGAATTCCATGATTGCAGTGTGCGGATGTATGACCAATGCGCAGTGAGGGAATTTCCCCTCGGCAAATCCCATATTTTTTTGTCTTTTTCATGTCACTGTTGCAACATGGGTGACTGCAACACTCAGGGTGATATAAGCAGGTGGTGATGTCATTGGTCAGGTGACAAGGAAGAAAGACAGAGTAGGCGGAAGGAGGGTTGGCATGAAGCTCACTGTGCTGCTGCTTTTCATAGGCCATTGTTTACTCTCATGCAAAGACTCGTCTGTTTGGGGAGGAGGGAACAGTGGCATGTTTTGTGCGTGAGGGCAGTTGAACTGGAGGACAGAAAGAGCGTAGTAGGTGGCAGTTGGCACAAGAAGAGGAGTGAAAGACGATTAAATCTGTATTTTAAACATGCCAGCATACATGTCTGTGGTTTCAGCTCCCAGTTGCTGTGCAGGTCGCGGCCTGTCAGAAATAATTGACTTTCTGGGCTCAAGGCAAGACAACAGTTGTAACACGCATTAATGTAACCTGAAATAAAGTGCACTTTCACAACTAGGCGTTCTTTTAGAAACAAGACAAGAGGTTCCCCTCCCTTCAAGTCACACAATTTCCTGTTTCTTGCCCCTTTATTTAGAATCCTATTGAAGTTCATGTAGGGCTGAAGAAAAATCTGGTCTAATTGGAGAACGTCTGGTTTAACAGTGGCAGCAGCAACACGTCGTGTTCATAGCATTACTGGCTATAAGTAGTTCCAAGTATTTCATCAAAGAGAGGTGTTATTTCCTGCTTCAGAGAAAGATCGAGAGGTTATCCGCTAACTACTAACAGACAAGCTGATAATCAGGACTTTTCTTTAGTGTGTAACAAATCCATTATCTGTATAAACGTAAAGTTTATTGTGCCGTCAATAAAAAAAGGGAATTTGCTTGCATCAAATTGCTTTTATCTAAATGACCGTGGAAGAATTAATGAGCCTGCAGTGACTAACCAGAGGAGCTGCTGCTTCTGTGGTTAACACTATAGATACACTGGTTGCTGCCAGAATCAAACTTGTGCCACTCTAATGGAGGATCTCTTTTAACATCTCCACAAACAGGTGGACTTGTTGTAAATTGCACATGGTTGAATAAAGTCATAATAATGGCACATTGTGGCTTTTTGCTTCCATTATATGTGTGCTGGTCAATGTGACTGCACTACACGTCACAGCGTTTCTCTGTGCTCGTTGCTTGTCTCTTTCTAGTCTTTTAAGCTTAAACCAGCTGTATGAGGATGTGTGGCTTTTTTTGTATGGGTGACTTTGTCACAATTTCCTGTAAAAAAAAAAAACATTTCCACTGAAACTGCTGCAGTGGAGATAGCAGCTTTTGATGTCATTTCTGCATCTATCACAATGTAGAAAGTGGTTAATATATTGAATGTATCAGATGTTTAATATGCACAGAGAGAAAAGGGCAAATAAATTGTTGTGCAATCTTGTTCCCCTAAATCACCCATTTTGAGATTTCAGGTTTCATGCTGCAAAGCTGAGTTTTTTTTAATCTCTGTCATCTGAGTCACCACATTCATTGCAGTGTATACTTTCCGATCTTTTCTCCTATCTTTGAGTGTAAAATTGCGCAAATATCAGTGTCTGTTAATTACCCTTAAACATTACAATTCATAGGTAAAAACTTCACAAGCCAACACAATTTGTTTGCAGTCCACAAGAGTTTTTAAACCAAATATATGTGTATTTTAATTATGAAACTGTTACATGATTACAAAGGAAACGCATAATATAACAGGAGATAAATGACATCCTCACTGCCATGAAGCTGCATGACACGGAGGTCATTCGAACAGCGGGTCTGTTTGCAGTGAGCAGAGCTAAAGCATTTGTAAACAAGAAAGCCCCCTCTATACTGCCAGCTGAGTTTTATGCCTTACAATACTGACATGTTCATATGTTTACTCCAGAAGTGATCAGCATTGTTTTTAAAGGGGTATTCTGGTACTGTCACTGTACTCTAACATTGAAAACACACTGGTTTATGATTCAACAAAAGCATAGTTTTATTTTGTATTTGAACAATATAAAAAAAACAGTAATATACACAATAATAAACAGCATAGTTGTGGTATAAAATGTCTATATGTAAAATAGCAGATATATACAGTAAATGTTTTATATGTTGATTGTTGGCTTGGAGTCAGAGAAGAAAAATACTATAGGCCTATTTCTGCTATAGAGTAAAACTAAATGTGCTGTCTACAAGTACAAGTGTATGACCTCAAGCCCCAGATAGAACAAATGAATTTTGTCCAGCGGTCATATTCAAATGCTTATGCTCTTTGGATGGCAGGTAACTGAAAGGAAGCATAAGTTTTTACATAGGCAAGAAATGAAACACACCGTATGATCAGGGGCTCATGTCTCTGTCTTCATGACTGTAAGCTCGTTCAGGTTTGTTTTCCGCTATCAGATAGCAAGCGAGTTGGAGGTGTCGGCAGACTCAGACCAAATAGAGCTTTTCCTGCTAACAGCAGAATGAAGCGTGGCACTCATCTTCACCCTGCAGCCCAGAGACCTCAGGATGTCAAAGAGCTGACGGCGGAACTTCACACCCACAAAGGCGTACAGGATGGGGTTGAGGCTGCAGTGCAGGTAACCCAAGGTCGAGGTGACAGTCATTGCTGTCTTCAGAGATTCCACTCCACAAGTGGCATTGTTGCTGGAAAGCGTATCCACCATGAGCGTGATGTTGTATGGTGCCCAGCAGATAAAGAAAACCACCACCACAGCCATGATGACCCTGAAAGCTTTCTGCTTTTGGAGGCCCTGGGTGCCGCACCGCAGCCGGCGCAGGATGCAGGAGTAGCAGAAGACCAGGACGATGGAAGGCAGCAGGAAGCTCACGATGCTGTACAGCAGCCGGAATCCCAGCTGCCACTTATCTTTCTTCTCGGGGTGAAACTTGAAGTAGTTGCGAACGCACTCCGTTCTTCCTCGTCTTTCATCCGTGTCAGCATACAGAAAGATCCAGTCGGGGATAGAGAGGAGCAGGGAGAAGAGCCACACTGCTAAGCAGCTGACCTGAACGACCCAGGGCTTCCTGCGCGAGTACATCTGGGTAGCGTGGACGATGGACAAGTAGCGGTCCAGGCTGATGCAGGCCAGCAGAAAGATCCCACAGTAGAAGTTGATCTGAGGGAACATCAAAATCAGTGCTGTTTAGTATCACTCACTTAATTGAAGACATTTTAGAGCATCTTTTGTGCCGCACACTTCTTACCGTAAAAACAGCCCCGGTGATCTTGCAGAGTGGAGTGCCAAAGGTCCATCCACCTTTTTGTGCAGCCTGTGCAGCCCACAAGGGTAGCGTCACCAGCAGGAGGACATCGGCAATACCCAGGTGGAGGATGAATGTGTCTGTCACACTCCAGGTCTTCCTGCTTTGGACCAAAACTCCCAGCAGCACTCCGTTCCCCAGGACACCGATAACAAATGCCACCCCGTATATAACTGGGATGAACACTGCGCCAAAACGCATCTCCTCATTGAGGTCGCACAGGCCCTCTTCGTACGCACAACAATCATAAGAGGAGTTGTCAGTGTAGTTATCAAAATAATCCCCCAGTTCAAGTCCGTCAATTGTAAAACTGGACTCCATGCCTGCAAACTGTGCAGAAAGAAGATGAAGAGGAGGAAAATTAATTACAGGCATTTGACATGTGTGGTCTTTAGCCACATGGTGGCGCTGTGTAGCTTTAAACAAATTAATCTACTCTCAGAACCTATTTTTTCCACATCTGATCTTTTTCACCCATGACTTTTATGCACATTTTTCACAGGTCAATTAAATGCTCTGCGCAGTACACAACATAAAATAACAGAATCAGACCTCATAAGAAATTATTACAAT
>JBAJHX010000036.1:14160228-14179391 GCA_037176925.1 Amniataba percoides
TGTGTGTGTGTGTGTGTTGCCGCCGCAGGATGATGTTTGTGCTGAGGCGCTGGACGAAAGCATGTGCCTTAAGAACCCAGAGTGCAGCTGGTGTGAAGGCCGCTGTCGAGAGTACCAGCCCACTAATCCGGTAATATCTTGTTAATATCCACCCACTTTGAATACTTTGTATTTCAGCAGTTTATAACCCCTGTTTTGTGCTCACAGTGTGGCAGCACTGGTTGCCTGGGCCTGGCTCGCTTCCTGTCCGATTGCCAGTCCTGTCTGGTGTTCAGCGGCACTCCGGCATCTTTGGCTCGCGCTCCTGGGGAGTTTGGCTGGTGTGTTCAGAATGAGTCCTGCCTACCAGTGTCAGGTGAGACCCAGGGAGGGAGGAAGGAGGGCAGAAAAGAAGTGCTTATCCTCAGACTGAAAAAAAAGAAGACGATAAACATGTTGGGAGTTGACATGGGAGGGACTAGACTCATGTTGGGCGTGTATCAGAGATGGAGCCCAGTGACTTGACTGCACCCAGCTAGAGATTTGACAGGCTACTCAGACATGTCATTTGACTTGCCTGTCTGATCGCACACTTGCTCCGGTGCAATGAGGTCATGTCCTTTTGAACTCCAGATTTTTTTGGACACACGTCACACAAAAGTCAAAGGTCACCCTCGTTTCAGTACAGTGGTACACTTCAGGAAACTGCTGTATAATGAGATTTTAAGAGGTCAGATGTGTTCTTTGTGTGCTGACCTCTCCCTCTCGGTCTCACAGAGCGAAGTGCGTGCCGTGTGGACCAGATCTCAGGGGCGTACGGCTGGTGGGGGGAGCGTACCCTTTTCCTAACCTCCCTCCACTCCTGTCGCACCGAGAACTATGTCCCGGGACTGCACCTGCTCACCTTCCAGCACCCCCGCAACGACTCCCAGCCTGACAAGGTACGGAGTCCTAATCTCAAGTGCTCACTGTACTAGTTGTGGTTGTAACTACTTCCCTCTCTGCTTATACTTATCCCTCCTTCCTTCCGCCAACATTGCTTTAACACTTTGACTCCGCTGCAGTTCTCCAACTGGAACGTGACGATTGCATCTCCTTAATCGTTCATTTCTACTTTGTGCTCTCTGCTTTTTAACATCTTCAATGCCCACTTCTCTTTTGTTTTTTTGTTGTTGTCTCTCGCTGTCTGTTTAGCAAATTCGCTCGTAGAGAAGATTCCCCTTTCAAGTAGTTTGTCAAACTTATGGAGCAGTTTGTAGAGAATAGTGCTTCTGTTGATGTGTTTCCACTTCCATCCATCCTCCACTATCCTCCGTCCTCATCACCCCTTTTTGCCAGGTGTCCATCCTCCGCAGCACCACCATCATCCTTAGCCCCACCACAGAAATGGACGTAGCCCTACAGTTCAGGGGCTTCATCCACCCGCTGTGGGGGGCCCCCCCACCTGCGCCTGCTCCCACCGAGACGGTGTCCATGTGGGCTCGCATCCAGAGGCTTCACTTCGACGCTCGAATGGCATCGGGGCCCAACTCCAGCCAAATGGTGAGGCACAAGTGCATATCAACACTTCATACTGCTCAGTTCAAGAAATGATTTCTCAATAAAGTGCTCATTTGCAATCGGAATTGACAGGATTAGTTTTTCATGCTATGTTCAGATGATGTAGTTTAGTGAATTATAGTCCCATTTGGAGTAACATTGTGAATATTCTAAGATGGGCAGGACAAATAACCTCTCTGTACACCTGCTGTGGCCTGCACTGGCTGTGTGTTTGTCATAAACTATGTCTGCCTCTGTCTGTTGCATATTTCCCCTTTTAAATTAAATTGCTCAATAGAGATGAGAGAGATTTGATAAATTAGTAATGATTACACATTGCCTGTTTTATGAAAGTCTTCTCAGCTTTTTCTTTCCCACTAATTCTCTATGCATGTCTGGATGCTTTTACTTGAGCAGGAGGTGGTGGGTCGTTGGGCAGCCCAGCAGGAGAAGGAGCTGAAGCTGCTGGTTCGCCCGGATGGAAGCAGATTGTTTTCTAATCTGACCAGGGGAAATCATTACCTCGTTCAGGCTGAGGGCTACCTTAACAACTCGGGCTCAGGACAGACCAGCGAGATGGCCCTGATATGGAACAGAACATTGCCTGGAGGGAGTGTGAGTACTGGCACGATGCAACCTGTCCTTCGGTACAAAAGTAAAGATTGTACAAAAAGCCAAAGTAAAAAAAGAAACTTTCTTCCACGAGAAACAAAGTCCTAGCTAAAATCTTCTTTTCCCTCATATTTTGTTGTTATTCTAGGAGATCTCCTTTCTGTTCTTGGAGCCGTACCGCTCAGGCTCATGCTCAGGCTACATGTCCTGTCTAGCCTGTCTGTCTGACCAGTCTTGTGGCTGGTGCCCGTCTTTGTCCCGCTGCTTGCTGCGGGACAGCCCGGACCTCGAGCCCTGCCCCGAGGGAGAGAAGGGTGAAGGCAAGGGAGATGTTCAGCGCCATCTGCTGTTGGCACCGCAGCACTGCACCCTATGTGAAGAGTACAGAGACTGCTCCGCTTGTACTCAGGTGCATCACAGATAACGAAATGCTTTAACATAGATTGTCACTCTGCTGCTAGCTTGATTAGGACATGTTGTATTCCCGTCTCATGCAAAAGTAACTTTCACCTGCAGGACCCTTATTGCGAGTGGCAAATAAACTCCAGCAAGAAAGGCGACTATCAGTGCAGTCGGCGGGGAAGACTAGATGGATCCATACGTGACGCAAGGGGATGTCCTAAAGTCTGCAACCAGTGAGTTGGAAAAACTGTATTTTTAAACGCAGGTAGTAGCAGATCGTATATGACTTAAATGAGAACCCACAGCCCATCCTCACTGTCCTCTCTGGTCATCTCTTTGTATTGCAAAGGAGAAAGACGTGTGGTGAGTGCCTCTCTAACTCCAGCCAGTGTGCATGGTGTGAGTCAGCCCAGGCCTGCTTCTATTTTGCTGCCTACCTCACAAAATACCCGTACGGAGAGTGCAGGGACTGGTACGACAGGTAAAATAAAGACATTTTTATTGTTGTTTTTAAGCTGTCGATACACATAATAAGTATTTGCTGTTGCGCATACATCTTTCCTGATAGTTTTGGTAATTTGAATTTAAACACTGATAGAATTTTGACATTTGTGAGTGAAATTAGCCAGTCAATGAGATGACATGAACTTTAGATCAATAATCTAATATTCTCCTTCTTTTTCTCTTACTTGTCAGTGTTCATTCAGTTCCTCAGTGTAAGCAGTGTTCAGCATTAAACACGTGCACAGACTGCTTGCGGACATTCCAGTGTGGCTGGTGCGGTGACTACAACAATCCTACAATTGGAAAGTAAGTGCTGCACGGCAACCTGTACAGAGAAAGTGCTAATAGTGACAGCAGTCCTTATTTGAATGACTAATTAAGAAGTCTGTTTTGTTGTCACAGTGCTGATATGTTAATAGTAATAGTGTTAATTGAGATGTTCTTGTATTTATTTTATATTTTCCACTACTTCAGATGTTTGAGGGGAGACTGGGCAGGAATGGATGACCCCTTGGTGTACAACTGCAGTGTGGCTGTGGCTGAAGCTTGGGCAGCAAAGTAAGATATTTCGTATTACACTGTCTTATTACACATGATACAGTAAGCTGTTTGTGAGCACATGCCTTTTACTCATAAGACTATGGTTTGTTATAGTGTGTGTTTCTCACTGGTTGTATATCTAGTTGTAGTGGTCCAGTCATTGCAAAAGGAAGTGGGTCTTAACTGGTCTCTTATGATGCAAGTCTGCCACATTTACTAAGACAACATTAATAAGTAAGATTAAAACAATAATTAGTTAATAGCTCATAAGAGAGGTTGTTCATTTGTACTGCCCCATTTAAAAGAATGCTGCATATTGTGTGTTTAAGGTGTTTATTAGGTATTTTAATAAATATTTGCAAGACTTATAAATAAATAAAATCCACATTCTTGGCTGTCTTTGGGCAGTGCTTAGTATTTTTTTTTATTTGTGATGGCTGGGATTTGCTTTCTGCTGACTCTCAAAGCAACAACCTTACGTTACAAAGCACAACAGAACTTCTGTGTAGAGCCACAACTCGGTGGACAGATGGATACAGCACATACCTGTCAAGGTTCATTTATCCTTGTCTTCCTCTTCCAGCCCTGAGCCTCAGACCTCAGCCCCGCCTCGACCCCTGGAAATGGAGATGGAGCTGGAGCACTTAAATGACGAAGAGCAGGATGCCATCTGGTCCTACCCCACCTGCCCCGATGTAGAAGAATGCAGGCTGGGTCTCCACCGCTGTCACCGCTACGCCACCTGCATCAACACTCCCACTTCCTACGAGTGCCACTGTGAGAGAGGATACACTGGGGATGGCACGCTGCACTGCAACCAGACGTATGTGTCTTCACCTAAAATGCTTCAGCTCTCTTAACCTAAAACTCTGCTTCACCTTTCCAATTTAGTCACCAGGATCGCTTATGTAAATCTGAAAAAAGGACATTTTGACTCCCACAGGTGCTACAATGAGTGCCGTGAGGGCCAGTGTAGTGGCAGCCCACGCTTTGAGTGTGAGTGTGCCCTCGGCTGGACATCTGACCCCGCCACTCTGGTTCTCAGTGGTGTTGAATGTGATGTGGATTGCGGCTGCAACTTCCATTCCACCTGTATTACTGCGCCAGGGATCTGTGACGAATGCCAGGGTGAGACTTTAAGATGTGGCTTATTTTAACAGCTTGTTTTCAATCATCTTTTTTGTTTAACTCAGGCCAAAATATGCTCTGCTGACATCCTTCCCCTGCTTTTCAGATTGGACCACAGGGCCCCACTGTGAACACTGCCGTCCAGGTAGCTTTGGTTCAGCTCTGGCTGGTGGCGGTGGCTGCGTGCCGTGCGAATGCAACGGCCATGGCGACCCTCTTCAAGGATACTGTCACAACCAGACAGGCCAGTGCTACTGCACCCACAACACTCAGGGACCACACTGTGAGTCCTGCCTGCCTGGTTACTACGGAGACCCCAGGTAAGAAAATTTTAATCATATAACTTGAATTTAATGGATGCCTTTCATTTCTTTGAGTCTGAACTGATTGAAAACATTTTTAAATGAATAGAAATGATGATTAATTATATATATTTGTACATTAATATCTTATAATTATTATAAAATATTATAAGTATAACATGGAAATTGTGGAAATATCCTTGGTTGATTGTTGTATTTTCAGATCCTTTGATCACAACCTCTCTATCGCGACACCTTTCTCTTCTCCTCAACAGGAACAATGGCACATGTTACCGTCAGTGCCAAGGCCGTTCTGTGCTGCTCTCCTCCACCTCCTCTTCTGCCATGCCTCTCTCCTCATCTCTCGGATGGCGAAGCGGCACAGAGGGCAAAGGAGGGCTTTCCCATTGTCTGTGGGTTCTGTCAGTGACCGAGAACTTGGCACCTTGTCTGCCCAGGCAGCTGTGTCCCCCTGTAGCCCTCACTCTCCACCCAGACTCCCACACACACTGTAAAGTGAGTTCAAACTTGGCCTGATCGTGCACATTAGCACATGCTCACAAATGAACGTGTTAGCTATGCTGTAGCATCAAAGATTATCTGTATTTCTCTCTGTACTCTCCCACTCATATACGCTGTGTTTTGTTTTGCAGAGCTCCTTTGTCTATGTGTTTGATGGCCTTCCTCGTTTCCTCGGCAATGGAGTCGTACATTCAGATCACAACCTCATCGGGGCATTTTGTGGCACCACAAGGACTCAGCCTATCACAGTGGAGGCCACCTCAGGTATCCAGTCATATATTCATTCACTGATAACCATTTGTTTTGGAAAAACATGCTTTGATATAAGTTCTGTCGATCATTGTCAGTCATCAACACAAACTCTTACCCTAATCTAATATTTAAAGTAATGGAGTTATTTCATATGTATATTCTATTTTCTCTCTTAACACCAGGTGTGATCTCTGTCTACTTCGAGGCCAACGTCTCCTCAAACAAACCTCAAGGGTTTAATGCATCCTTCTGGGTGCGGCGGTGTCACCAGAGCTCTGATGAGGGTGATGACGGGTCACCTGTGTGTCCAGGTGGAGCGCAGTGCCAAGGGGGGCTCTGTCAGTGCCCTCAGGGATACGGGGGACCCTACTGCAACCGGCCCATGTGCCCTCAGGATTGTGGAGTAGCAGAAGGAAGAGGAGCTTGTAATATAGTAAGAGTGACGTATAGAAAGTTGCACTTCAGGCCCTGGGATCATTTATTTCTGGTACTGGGGAATTAAGAAAGAATGGAAATTGTGTAACAACATATTTTTATTTTGAATACGAACTCTCTGCCATTTGATTTGTTGTGAGGAGTTCATAACAATCTTCAGCTCAAAAATGACAGCTAGAAAATAGTCGATGATAGTCAAGATACAGAGCTGGTATCACATCCTACTAGTTGTTCAAAGAGAGGAGAGAGTGACTTTTCCTTGATTGCTAACCACCATATTTTGTTTGTGTCAGTCTCTGGGAGTCTGTGTGTGCTCAGAAAGCTGGGCTGGCTCAGACTGCTCTCTTCACCGAGACCCCAACAGCCTGGTCTGGGAAACACTGCTGGACACGCAACTTACAACGGTAGTAGTAGTTTACATGGTTCTTTATTTTTACACCCCAGCACACACAAACACACATTTACATGTGCTGTTATTTTACAGAACCAGGCCCACAGATTCCTCCACAGGATGGGCCACTCTCTGGTGTCTGGACCTCAGGGCAACCTCTGGATGTACGGAGGGCTCTCTTTGTCAGAGGGCATTCTGGGAAATGTCTACAGGTATGAGCAGATACGAGTGTGTATCCTAAGACTGTACTGAGCAGTATTAATGTCATGGCACTTTGTAGGAGTTTTACTTTGTGTACACGCTGCATGTATTGTCTATAAGGAATTCTGATGCTGGTTCCCTTTAGATATTCTGTGTCGGAGCACCGTTGGACTCAAATGTTGACTAGCTCCGTGGAAGAAGGCTCGACTCCGAGTCCTCGCTATCACCACGCCTCTGCGCTGCTGACCAGTCATGAGTCCGGCTCTGGCAGCCACGGAGCCAGTCACAACTTCATGGTGGTGGTTGGCGGTATCACTCAAAATGGTGTCGCCATGGACACCTGGAGTCTCAATCTCAGCAGTTTAGTCTGGAAAGAGCACAAGGTTAGATGTGTGTAAAATAATACAAACCTTTTGAAAAACCTTTTTTTGGAACCTCTGGCAATAATATTTTTTTCCTCCTCCTACAGAGTACAGTGCTGCCCCCGGTGGCAGGTCACACTTTGACTGTACGTCGGGACTCCTCTGTTCTGTTGATTGGAGGTTACTCTCCAGAGAACGGCTTCAACCACCATCTGCTGGAGTTCAGCCCTCATTCTGGAAACTGGACTATTGCCCCCCACACTGGCACACCACCTACAGGTATTTGAGGCCTTTTGTTTCTCTCATATTCCGTTTATAAGTCTACCCCACCATGAAATTTAGTATTACATTTTGAATATATGGTCAACACACTTTCCTTTTGGAGTTTAACCAGTTTTACCATTTGTGTTCTTCCTCCAGGTTTATATGGCCACTCAGCAGTCTACCACGAGCAGACTGATGCCATCTATGTCTTTGGAGGCTACCGCTTTCACGTGGAGACCGTGGAGCCCTCAGGCGAGCTCTACAGTCTGTATTACCCCAACCTCACCTGGTCCCTGCTGGTCCCCTCACAGGGTAGCAAGGTAAGAGTCCTCACTCTCTCTCTCCCTCTTATAGGCCAGTAGACTAGGATAAGCCAAGCATTTATTTTGCATCAGTGCACTGCAGAAAGATAACTCATTTGTTCTCTCTGTATCACGTCTTTGCCACACAGCCCCTGTCCCGTTTCTTCCACGCTGCAGCCTTGATCAAAGACACCATGGTTATTGTTGGTGGGAGGACAGAGGCAGAAGACTACAGTAACTCAGTGTCTCTGTATCAGATCAACTGTAACACCTGGATACAGCCAGGTGACTGTCTTAATGTCTTTCTGCAGATTCACTTTTGGTCAGACTTACCACAAACTTACCACACGATGCTGTAACAACGTTTCATCTCCTTCCTTCAGTCTCAGCTGTTGGAGATCCGGTCAATCGTTCGGTGTCTCTTGCCATGACGAGCTGGGGCGGCCGTCTCTTCCTGTCAGGCGGCTTCAACGGCGTCACGTTAGGCAGAATCCTCACCCTGTCTGTCCCCTCTGACCCCTGTGCCCTGCTGCCCACACCAGAGGCCTGCAACACCACCACAGGCAGCTGCATTTGGTGTAGGGGAACCTGCGCCTCCTCTGATACCGCTGAAAGGTAACTCCAAATAGACAGCGCTCTTCTATTCTATTCTCGAACTTAAAGTGAAGCACAGCTGCTGAATGAAACAAATTTCTTCATCTCCATCAGGATGGGCTGCCTCACTGGCCAATCTCCTTGTTCACCGACCCCTCGCCAGCCTGACCAGTGTCGCAGACTGAAGACCTGCAGCGAATGCCTCGCACGACACCCTAAAACATTCTCCAGTCCGTCACAGGTAAGGTGCACCACCCTGACTCTGACTCAGTCACGAGCTTAAAGAGAGATAACTACAGTCTGTCATCTAAAATCTGTTCTCTACCACCTTCCCCAGCCTGCCCTACAGTGTAAGTGGTGCACAAACTGTCCAGAAGGCGCCTGCATCAGCAGCTCTGTCAGCTGCACATCTGAGCACGACTGTCGGATCAACCAGAGGGAGATTTTCCTGTCCAGCAACTGCACTGAGACCAGCTGTGAGGCCTCTGACTGCCCCAAGTGTACGGCGTCTGGAAAATGCATGTGGACTCGACAGTTCAAACGCACAGGTACTGGCGGTAGTGTTGAACGGGCTTGAGGGAATTGTGATTTTCTTTAAAGATATTTTTTGCAGATAAATGTATGTTAAAAAAAAAAATTTTAAATCACATTAAAAACGGACTCTTACTCAAACTTAAGTGTGTTTTTGTTCAGTATGATGATTAATATGATTTCTCCAGGTGAGACGAGGCGCATCCTGAGTGTGAACCCCACCTATGACTGGACGTGTTTCAGCTACGCCCTGCTCAACGTCTCACCCATGCAGGTGGAGTCCTCTCCCCCTCTGCCGTGCCCTCCACCCTGCCACAGTCTCCATAACTGCAGCCTCTGTCTGGGCTCCAGAGGCTCTGACGGGGGCTGGCAGCACTGTGTGTGGAGCATGGCTCTGCAGCAGGTAAGAAGAGAGAGAGGGATTTTTAATAAAACCGCTTTTGTACACAGCTGACTTCTCCTCTCCCTTCCTCCAGTGCATGAGCCCGTCTTTTGTGTCCCTGCGATGTGAGGCGGGTCAGTGCGGTCGCCTGCTCTCTGGCGGGGACTCTTGCTCCCCCCAGTGCTTCCAGCTCACCCAGTGCTCCCAGTGCATTTCCAGGCCTCAGTGTGGCTGGTGTGCTACTCGGGGGGGCAACGGGGCTGGACGCTGCCTGCAAGGAGGACTTGACGGTGAGAAATTACATTCAGCGGATGCGTTCAAGAAGCTGAGCGTTGTAGGACGTGTTACACTGAATCCATCTAAATTTTTGATTCATTTTCCCTCCTCTACTCTTTCCCTGCCAGGTGTGAGTGAGGGCGTTTGTCCACTGAGAAACAGCAGCTGGTCCTTCCTTCACTGTCCAGAGGAGGATGAGTGTGCCAATGGCCATCACCACTGTAACAGCACCCAGGACTGCCATGACCTGCCCCAGGGTTACCACTGCACCTGCAAACAGGGCTACATACTCAGCAGGTAGATCAGGAGTCAGAATTTAAGCCTCAGACACTTAATGCACAAGGACAGTTAAAAAAAAACTTTTAAAAAACTGTACTGCGTTTCATAGCAACTGGAAGTTTACCCAAACCTCTTCTCGTTGTTTTTGTCTTTTACAGTGTTTCTGGTCAGTGTGAGCCAGTGTGTGCACAAGGCTGTGTGAACGGGACGTGCGTGTCTCCTGGAGTTTGCCAGTGCCACTTTGGATTCGTGGGGGATAACTGCTCCTCTCAGTGCAGCTGCAACAAGCACAGCAACTGCGCTGGTGTTAACAAACCAGATGTTTGCCTTGAATGCCACAACAACACCATAGTAAGTGCTCGTAGTGAAGCACATGCACGCACTGTAAAGTAAATTTCTTTCCATAGTCACTGATGATTTTTCCTTTTTCTGTTTCTAGGGTAAGCACTGTGAGAAGTGTAAGCCTCTGTTTGTGGGCTCGGCCAAGGGGGGCGGGACTTGTCGTCCATGTCGGGAGTTCTGCAGGGGAAACAGCGATGTGTGTTTATTCCAAGACGAACACAAGAAGGCTCTCGAGAACCCACGTCTCTTCCCTCTGGACCCCAACAGCGTAAGTGTCCGCCATCCCTAAGGCCACATTCTGATTTGTACATAAAAACAGATACACCAGTAGTGTTCTTACTCTTCTGTCTTGTCTTTGTTCTTTTGGGTCTCCATCTCTTGTTGTGCATTTATCAGATTCAGAACTGGGTGTCTGAGGGTCCCACAGAAGAGAAAGCTGTGTGTGTGAATTGCCAGAACAACAGCTTCGGGGACAAGTGTGAGAGCTGCCTCAGCGGCTACTTCCTGCTGCAGGGAAAGTGTGAAAAGTGAGTAATGTTTGCTGCTCAGCACTCGCTGTTCTCTGGTATATATGCAACAACATGAGGCTTTGAAAAGGCCTCTGTACTAAATGATTTGGTAGTGTACACAATCATTATTATTCTAATAGAAATTATCTACTAAATGATGATTATTATGTTCATGTATAAATCTGCTCATGTGTATATATGATATGAATAGAATATGCAAATGTAGCAAAAGGACAGTGACTAAAAACATTTATGTACTCGGGCTCCTCTTTAATGTTAAAATTGTCTAATTTTCATTGCAGGTGTCAGTGTAATGGCCATGCAGATACATGTAATGAACACGATGGTACAGGTTGCCCCTGCCAAAACAACACAGAGACCTCCTCCTGTCTCAGCAGTCAGACTGACCGCAAAGACTGCTACAGGCAACAGGTATGCACATGCATCTAGTCAAATAAATATGCAAAATTGAGAAAAAAAAGAAATCTTATAACTGAATTTTGCTCAACTTGTATTTGTTGTGCTCTTCTGTTCAGTGTGCCAAATGCAAAGACTCCTTCAATGGCACGCCGGTAAATGGGCGTCAGTGCTACCGTCAGTTCAACGTGGACACCGAGTGCTGCTTTGACCCCACGTCCCAGACCAACTGTTTCCACGATCCCACCATTCGCAACCTCCCCAAAGGGCGCACTGTGTTTTTCGCTGCACAGCCAAAGTTCACTAATGTGGACATTCGTGTCACCATCGACGTTACCTTTGGAGAGGTGGAGGTGTATGTGTCCAACTCTCATGACACCTTCATTGTGGACGTGGACCGGTACACGGGGATTCACACCATCAAGATTGAGGAGGAATCGGTGACTCGGGGGACAACGACCGGTGCAGATAAGGATTCGCCTCCGTCCCCTATAAAGGTATTTGCCAATGCCTCGTCCAACCTCGGGCCTCCCGTACTCCCTCCTAACCCGCAGCAGCTGCAAGCAAAAACCCCCGGGGCGGACAGAGAGATTCGTGAGGAGCGAGCTGAGGGACTCATAACCTACATCACTGTGTGGAAACCGCAGACGGTGCTGATTGTCCGCGGTGTTCGAGATCGCGTGGTCATCACCTTCCCGCATGAGGTGCACTCGCTGAAATCCAGCCGCTTCTACATCGCTCTGAGAGGTGTCGGAGCCGACAAACAGGGAGAGTCACAGGGCCTGCTGTTTCTGCGACAGGACCAAGCCCACATCGACCTCTTTGTCTTCTTCTCTGTTTTCTTCTCCTGCTTTTTCCTCTTCCTATCTGTCTGCGTCCTCCTGTGGAAGGTCAAGCAGTTCCTGGACTTCCGCCGGGAGCAGCGCCGCCACATCCAGGAGATGACCAAGATGGCGTCGAGGCCGTTTGCTAAACTCACCATATACCTTGAGCCGGAGGAGCCTCAGCTCATCTACCTGCCTTCATCTGGCGGAGGGGTGGGGGGCAGCACTGTATCGCTTGCTCACGCCCGCACGAGCAAGTTAGGAGGAGTGGTGGTGGGCCAGAGGGGCAGAGCAGGAGCTGTCTCCTACAAACATGACCCGGGCTCCGGACCCACAGCCCACCACCACCATCACCTCACCCTGGGTGGAGGGGGCAACGGCGGCCAGCACCTGCCGCTGCACTACTTGAACACCCACCACTATGCCAGCACCACAGCTGGCACCCCGGGCTCGCACCATCACCACCCATCCACATACAGCGGCTACCAGCACTTTTGCCGCTCCGACCCTTTCCTCTCTCAGCTCATGGGCTTTTCCTATTCCTCCTTTAAGGTAGGGCCCATCACCCTCGAGCCCACAGATGACGGCATGGCAGGGGTGGCCACTGTCCTCTTTCAGCTGCCCGGGGGTGTCCTGGCTCCAAATCGTGCCTGTCTCGGCTCCGCACTGGTTACTTTGCGGCAGAACCTGCAAGAATACTGTGGCCACGGCAACGGAGGAGGGCACCCGGGGGCGGGAGCGGGGCGCAAGGGGCTTCTGGGGCATCAGCACCTGACCACTATGGCTATGTAGGGAGGCAAAGATATAAATTATAGAGGACAAAAAAAGATGGGATAAATCTGTAAAGTGTTTGATATGTGATAAATTAATTTAGAAAGACACAGCCGCAAGACAAAGTCCAAAACAGTCATGACAGAGTCCATTAACGTGAGCGTTTTGAACAGAGTTGTACATACACTGTATAATGAATAATTAAGTGTCTTTTATCGTATTATCTATTGCTATACTGTATTTCAGTGCTTCACACGACCAAGCCGGCTGTTTCTAGAATGCACTACAAACGCTATACGTATCAAAAAATAGATAATGTGGCATCCTGTCTGTGATCACTAAAGAGGTATGAGCGCTCTCCACGCTCAGTCATGTACACAGACTGAAGCTGGACTGTTGTTGAAATTCTTCTCAATGACCAACAGGGGTGCTTGGGGAGAAAAAAAAAAAAAAGAAGTATACATCTGCTCTCTTTGGAACCAACATGTGCTTTATACCCCAAAAAGTGACAATCAAAATTGCCATTGAGAACAAAAGACTTTTAAATTGGTTCCGCATAATGTGCACGATTTTGATTGTCAGCTCAGCGCAGGAAAAAAAAAAAGTCAAAGTTGCTTGTGAGATGGTTTTTATATCATAGTCAATATGAGTGATTTATAATTGTGACTCAGTATATGGCAGGCTTCTAAGCTACATGTGAAACAGACCCCGAGTGTGTTTTACATATTCATTCACCTGCTCTGTTATGTTGTTTGTTTTTTCTGCTCATCTGCCTTCACTTCTTGCCTTGTCCGTGAGTCGACTGGCTTGCACTTAATTACTTGTGTTTAATGCAAATGTGTAGTGCAGCTCCCGGAGAATGCAATGACAGTAACATATTTGACATTTTCAGTTTCATGAATAGTTTTCGTAAAGCCATGAAGGATAATGCTTTCGCTCTTCAGTTCCTGACGCTGAAATGATGTAAAACGCAACAGAGCTCGTCCATAAAAATGAAGGATTTATGTGTCCGTTCTGAAACATTTGATTACATTTAGCTGACATGAAATGTATGTTGGTGTTTGGCTAGTTTTGCTGGACTGCTTTTTTTCAGGCCTGCCTAGATGATTGTATCAGCCAATCATAGCTATAATTTGATTTAAAAAATTTAATGTATAAGGAAAGACAGTAAGAAAAAAAGTCCCTCTATTTAAATAACCATGATCGTGGAAAGAGTTACATTGGAAAGTTCTCCTGGTGAGAGGTTTTGGGAAGACTTGACAGCATTTTTATTTGCAACAAGACTGAATTACTTGTTCACTGGTTGGTGTTTTTTTTCTTTTCTTTAGTTTTCTCTTCGTTTTCCTTTTTGCACTACTTGGAGGCAGATAGCCCCATTATTCATGTGAAACACTAACGGGATGTTGTCCAGCCTCAGGTGGCACACGGTGTCATGGATGAACTCAGAATGGTGCTACTGGCTTCTTATCAAATGAACAAAATCCTGAGAGGTTTTGTCCTGAACTTACGGTGCAGTTAAGCAAACTAAAGCTCCGATGAATATTGTCACTATTTATAGCAGCCCTCCACAAATAAGCATTATTTACTGTTTTGTTTTTTGTTTTTGTTTTTTGTATTGTATCTTTGTGTATGTTTTTTTTTAACATACTTTATTTTTGTACATAACATTTGTTGTGATTGTTTTTCTTTTCTTTTTTTTTTTTCAAAGAAGGGAACAGTATTGAACAGAAATGTGCGTCAAGATTCTTTGTCCTGAGTCGGCTGAAATAAAGTCTGTGGAAAATGATTGAGTGTGTTTTGTACACAAGAAAAAAATCAATTAGTTCTACTGATACTATAGTGAGGACATGACACACATGTCTACAAGTGCTGGGATTTAAGTGTAAATTATGTTATAACTTATTTTTGACATAAAGATCATTCATGTAGATCAGAATTGTGAATTTCAATTTTATTGAAATGTTATTTTCAGTGAAACTGATCAATAACTAAGAGTGACTTTGTGACAGTTTGCTACTCAACACATAAACTTCAACGCAACATCACAGGAACAACTTGAAGGACTTTCTTGTTGGCACAAATGTTGGTTGCTGTGACCTCAGGAAATGAATTTTTGGCCATAACATGAATTCATAAGCTAATTATGACATAATTTCACACGTCTAAGAGGATAAGATGATGACATTTGTTACCTAAAAGCTCTAAGGCCAGTTTTACAGTGACTTTGTGATCACATCCTTTCGACACCATCTTCACTTCCTCTCCCTGAATGACAACCAGGACTTCTTTCTGTTCCTCTGGTGGTCTATGACAAGCTGCCTGGGTTCACTGATACTGAGTTTCAGGTGACTGTCGTCATGCTGTGTGGTGAAGCTCTCTATCAGTGTTTCTCACTGGAATCACTAAAATATTGTGATAATTTCCGTAAACAAAAATAAAATAGTCTTGATTGCCTGATAAATTGAAAGATTTGGACATAAAAAAATTCTCTCTCTGATATATATTCTTTTCAGATTTTGGACAAAAGGAAGACGTGATACATTTGTGGCAGATTTAAGATAAGATACGATAAAGTAAGATAAGATAATCTTTATTAATTCCATATGGTGGAAATTATTTTGTTAAAGCAACTAAATAGACAAATATGAAAGAAGTGCAATATGTATGTGTGTGTATGTGTGTTTATATGTACATATAAAATCAAGATGACATAGATACGCTATAAACATCCTCTATATATACAGATTGTTACTGCACTAGACAAAAAAAAGTTGCACGTGATATAAGTGAATTGATAACAGCGTTACATTTTATTTTTACCTCATCTTATAATGGTATTAAACATTTCTTTAACTTAATGACAGTAAAGACCTGTCAGATCAGCCTCGTGAGTCGCAGCACCGTGTTAAAGTGTGTTTGAGAAGTTTGTTGGGGGAGTGTGTGCTGCTGTCGCTTTAACATCATTTAACATCATGTCACCTGCAACATCTCTGTCTGAGCTGGTTGGTCGGAGCCAGGAGGAAGTGCTGAGCTCTTCCTGTGTTATTATCGCTCTCCACTAGTGGACCCAGTCGGGAAACGACAGCTTTAATGTTTGGAAAGCCGTCCCGGATTATATTTACCCCGGTGAGTCCTCTCCGTGCGGCGGGGTAAAGATGAGTGACGGCCGCCAGGCTATAGGAAAACTGCAGTAAATTAGCCGCGGTGCTAACGCGGCTGCTAAGCTAACGCTGCTGTGGGTGCAGCTTAGCCGTGATGCTAGCGTTAGGAGACAAAATATAACTAACAATTATGAGATTTTCACGTGTGTTTTTTTGTATTATGTCGCTCACATTGCCTTTCATACAGCCGTCTTTGCCCTCAAAGATGTCCACTCTTAATAAATGTGTTTATCTGGTCCACAGCTCGGCGCAGAGAGTCTAATGGTGTAAAAGATAAAAGATGAAACCTGCCAAGAAGAAGTCTGCGCGGAACAAAGCCAAGAGAGCAGAGAAACGCTGTGATGTGATCAAAGCTGAGTCTGAATCAGAGGGGGGGGCCCATGAAGTTTACACCAATGGAGGTGGTCTGGACATCCGGATCAAGGAGGAGCCGCACACCCGGGAGATCAGCGAGGAGCAGGGCGAAGACCCGGCGAGCTGCCCGGACACGAAGCCGGACCCGGAAGAGCCGGAGCTGCAGGCGAGCATCAAGGAGGAGGCAGAGCTGGAGCATCAGACAGCATGTGAATACACTGCTGTCAAAGAGGAGTCCGAGCCCTGGGTTAAAGAGGAGGAGGAGGAGGCAGCCAATCTCCAGGGGGGCTGTGAAGAGGGACAGGAGGTGTGCACAGGTAGGAGCCATGAAAAACACACCGATCCTGGGTCTTATTTGCTTTTTGTTGTTTGGGTTGGTTGGATTTAGTCTCTTTTAAGGGCTGTCACATACCATGGTGGTGGTTGTTGTTCAGAAAAAACAAGTTTGCACAAGTGTCTGGTTGCAGTCTGTGGTTCCTTTTCTTGATGTGTTGTTTGGTCCTGATATCAGAAAATGGTGAGAAATTTTGATCACAGTTTCACAAAACCCAACGTGTTGTTATGTTTGGTCCACAACCCAAAGATATTCAGTGTACTGTCACAGAGGACAAAATAAATCAGCTCTAGTTCCAGTAATACTATGGCAGACTATCTGATGTATGTAGTTTGCAGCTATAAAAATCATATTATGTAGGTTTTTATCAGTGAAAGAGAGGTGACAGGGGGCCAATAGTAAGATAAGATAAGATAAGTAGAACTTTATTTCTCCGGAGGGAAATTGTGCAGCAGGTGCAGTGTAAAGAGAGGAGTGGAAATATATAATGTGAAATATCAATATGGTGTAAATCCAAAGTAAGCATGATGCCAACAGGTTACCAGTAAAGATAATATATTATATGAGAATTGGGATATAACTGTGTACAATATTACAATCTCAAGGAAAGGATCACGTGGTCAGTTTATTTCCATGATGTTATCCTTTTGTTTCTACACAAATCTCAGTGTCAGGTGATATGCTTGGAATAGTTTGGGTTTCTAAAACTGCATTTCTATCATATACAGTTGCTTCCACATATTTTAGATAAGTACATTTTATTTTTATTTTATATATATTCTGTGTGTTTTCATGTGCTCTGCTTTCTGTGTGTGTCTTCTTCTATATACAGAGCCATCGTCTGAGTTCTTTCCATGTCCTCACTGCGACGTCTCCTTTACTGACTTGGACTTCTTGGAAAAGCACGTCAAGTGGGTCCATCAGAAGGAGTATCTTGCCAAATTGAAAGAATGCCTCTCGAGTCATGCACTAAACCTCATCCCTAAGCACACCTGCACTGTCTGCAGCAGCACCTTCAACTCTAAAGTACACCTTAGGATCCACGTACGTGAAGCCCACCCCTCTGCCCCTCCCCGAAGGCTCTACCCGTGTCCGACCTGTGCACGCAGCTTCCAGTACCTGAAGAATCTGAAGAACCACTGTCAGCGATGGCACAACATGTCCGTGATGACCAGAGGGGGGCATCTCAGCTGCGCCGACTGTGGGAAGAGCTTCAAAGCCACCTGGGGTCAAGGCCCTCATTTGTGTCACGAGCCGGACAACACAGAACCCGAGGACAAGCCGATCTGTCTGGACACTGGTGTGCAGTGTCCAGAATGTGGCAAGAAGCTACGCACGCCCCAAAGCCTGGAGGATCACATGCGCACCCACACAGGCGAGCGGCCGTTTGTCTGCAAGGATTGTGGTCGGAGGTTCGTGGAGCGCAGCGGCTGGCGGCAACACATGAAAATACACGTGGGGGAGAAGCCGTTCAAATGTCAGGTGTGCGGGAAGGCCTTTTTAAGATCACACCACCTCAAGTGCCACTTAACCACGCACTCTGGCAAGAAGGAGTACTCTTGCTCTGAATGTGGAAAGGAGTTTGGCTTCAAGTCAAGTCTTGATCTCCACCTGAGGACGCATTCTGATGAGAAACCCTTCCACTGCAACGTGTGTGGGAAGAACTTTAACACCCAGAAAAACCTGAGGGTTCACACCAAACTTCACACCAAGGAGAAAGCTCACCAGTGTGGGGACTGTGGTCTGAAGATCGGGGATCTCGGGGCTTTGAAAATACACCTGCGGACACACACCGGGGAGAGGCCTTACCACTGCACAGTCTGCGGCAATAGGTTCATTCGCCTCGCACACCTGCGAAACCACCAGCGCACCCACACTGGTGAGAGACCCTACAAATGCAACGAATGTGACAAGAGTTTCACACAGTCCGGTGACTTGGTGAAGCATAAGAGGATACACTCTGGGGAGAAACCCTTTGAATGTCCAGAATGCCACCGCTGTTACACCTCCTCCGGCGATCTGGGCAAGCACAGGAGGAGTCACACTAATCTGCGGCCCTACACATGTCAAGAATGTGGAAAAAGCTTTCGTTTGTCAGGCCATTTGAAAACTCACATGTTAACTCACACAGGGGAGAAGCCATATTCATGCCCCAACTGCCTCCGCAGGTTTGCTCGCTCTCACCATCTTTCCGGGCACATGGCTAAATGTCGCTGAGCTTTCTTGAGAGGAGTGTAAATACGCTAGGATGACTTAAAACTGGGGGTTGTTCCCAATCATCGTCTAGATTTTTTTTAAATGAATGTGCTGAAGTTAAAACTCATAGATATAACTATTTATATGAACTTTCTGTAACCCTCTTGTCTCAGATGTTGTTTTAACTTATGGAAAATGAACGCATAACTCACGTTTGTTATTGCATGGAACTTTTTTAACAGCACTATCCCAGGACTTGTATGATTCTTACCCCAGTAGGTCTAAACTGCTTTAACAAGACACTATTATCATGAAGCCTTGAGGAGCTGTGAGAAGGGAGAGTTCAGTGGGATGTGCAGAAAAGGAATTGTTTTTCTCCACTTATCAATGCTGTACTTTTTGTACAAAAGACTTAATGTATTAAATTACTTGATGAATGCATGAACACTGCGTGTATG
>JBAJHX010000036.1:14179491-14205749 GCA_037176925.1 Amniataba percoides
TTATCAATGCTGTACTTTTTGTACAAAAGACTTAATGTATTAAATTACTTGATGAATGCATGAACACTGCGTGTATGCCACTGTGTGTCAAGATGCTGGGAGAGGCCAAATTATTTTTTAACCTTTGTGCACAGGTCTTAAATGCCTACAGTAAAAGTCACCAGAAACAGAATACTGGAGAATTGGCTTCTGTAAAAATACTTGATAAGAATTACAGATTTTAAGAGGTGTTTTTGTTTCAAAGACAGAGCTGGTGCAGGATTAACACATTTAGCTGAGTAAAACTTTTGAACAGGGACTTTGGTAAAATGAATTTAATTTATACAGTACAAAACAGTCATTGTGATGGGTTATGATGTTTTCCAGTTATTCCTGTTAAAATGGAAAAGAAAGTGATCTTTTGTTGGTCTTCCAGCTGTGAATTTAACTCATAAGTCTCTTCGTTCTGTGTTCAGAGGGTTTATTATCTTGCCTATAATAACCGGAGTGAGTCTAGATCCTTGATGGTTATTTGTTTGATACCTTTAAATAAATCATAAATCATTGTATCACTCTACTGGGCGCTCCCTATCTGTTCTTTAGAATGAGTCAGATTTATTGGCCAAGTTTATTTATGCAGATTACACACTGATACATAAATATCCATTGTAGTATAAAGTTTGATATTGTCGGACAGGAGTCTGACAAGTTTCAAAGCATTCTTCTTCTCATTTAAATGGAGTAACAAATAATCATTTTGTTAATTAGGACAAATTCTCGTTTTTTGGGATTAACCAGTCAAATGTTCCACAAAGGTACTGGCAAATGAATATTAAATTGTTTCGATGTTTTTATCACAAAACCAGGCTTCAATTAAGGGCTATAAAGTGGACTTGGTTGACTTTTGCGGTAAGTAGAAATCTAATTTTAAGCCTGATCAAAGAAAACACATTTTAAAATGTTGTATATAATCCCAAAACAAAGAGTCTCCGGATAAAAGTGGTAAATGTACATGAAAGTTCACCTGTGGCTCTATTTCCTTACACTTCAGCTACGTGGGCGCTAATGCAAAACACGGCGTGTCCCGGTAAGGCGGATCGCTACTCTTCGTCAGCCTTGCGTTCAAAATAGAAGCTCCACCCGCCAGGGGCAGCGGAAAGTATTAAACAAACATACCTTTATTTTTAGCGGGCAGAGCAGAGACGCTCCTGACGCACAACAATTTAACAGTGTTTGTGTCGGAAAACAACCAACTATTCGTCACATTTGTTATGTTATATTTTAAATACCCCCGCGTTATCTTAAAACGAGGAGTTTAGGGTTTCAGAGACGTTTAAACATTTAAAATCCGGCAGGTACAAACAGACTTGACCGACCGAAGTGTTGGTGCAGAGCAAACTCAAGCTAGCTTGCTAGCAAGCGAAGTTATTGTAAATGATTAAAAAAGTGGTGCCTTCAGGCGACAAGTTTTAATACATTGTTCAAGTGTATGTATCCCGAAAGCACTGCATGAAGTTGGTTTAAACCCCGACCATGGTACTTCACTGGAAAAGGCCAAATCCATGTTTAGTAGGTAAGTTCAGTGTGTTTTAAATGAGTGTTTACTCATGTATTTTCACTCTGTTTTCATGATAATTATATGATACAACCTGGCATCTTATTTACAAAAACAACCAGTCCCTTCTAAAGAAATAACAGTAGCGCCTTTACTTTATGAAACCTAAAATAAGAAAATATATTAATTACCTCTAAATAGTTCAACTGCCTTATAGACAAACCAGTCTGAGGCTCGAGTATGTGTCCATACATAATGTGTTTAGTGTGGATTGGGTCATACAGATTCAGGCATATAATCCAACAAATATATGTGTTGTATGTGAATGTGCTATGTTTTATAACAGAGTGAAAGAGCTCTGTTTTAAAAACAAATCGAGTAAAGGTGTCACATATTAATTGCACACTGATACATTTAATGCACAACTAAGCAAGCAAGCATGATGCAGCATGTAGAAATGATCACAGTAATACTAACAAACAAAAATGAGCTTACAGCCAGATGAAGGTAAAACTTCAGATCCAGAGACAAGTAGTGGCATGCAGGTCATTTCCATGAGACAAATCAAGGAGGAGATCTGAATTAAATCACAGCTTTTGAGCATACAAGTTATTTTTCTATTTGTGTGGTAGCAAGTGTTTGGCAAGCTTGCATTAACTTCTGTCTTCTGTCCATAGGCAGTTTCTTCTACACTGAAGAGAAAGGCAGCAGGTGAAATTTCCCAGTCTGCAAGAGGGGACTTCAAGAAGAAGAGAAGTCTCCCATTTTGTTAAAATGAAGATCCATGCTTTTAAAAGGGTACTGGGTCACCCTAAAAGGACTGAAATCACACTGTCGGATGAGAAACAACTGGGGTTGGACAATGATAATCTAACTCTTCAGCCCAATAAGAGACACACAGTTATTAACATGTTGGGGTCTGCAAAAAGAGAAGAAGAACACCCTAAAATCTTCCTTTCACAAAGTAGAGAGGAGTTGAAAACAGGAGGACGTGAGCTGGACTGGTGTTAACTGTAAACAAGTCAAAGAGGAGCCAGCAGACCCTGAGACACATGAAATCTGCCATGTAACAAAGTTTGGGAATTGGGAATTTGAAGGCCTGGAGGCATTCGTTAAGGGAGAGACTGGGCCACGCTTAACTGGACAGCATGAGGAGACGCCACAAGCTGAGGCAGCGGAAAGCAGCACAAGTAAGCCGCCGCACATCTAATCTCTTACTGATCCTCCTCAGTGCAGCTACATGCTTCATTTGAAAGGTTTCTTAAAGCTCACTTTTTACCCATTAGAGTATGGTTCTCACTCAGACCAGTACAGATTTGTTTGAGCTGTTTAAACTTTTATAGATCTCTTCTTTGTTTTTTGTTTTTTCATCTTGAATACCGGTAACTAAATCTGAAGCATGTTGTTATGGTAATTTAACTCTCTTGCGCCTTCATTAAATGAGTTCTGAATTAATAAAAGAAACAAACTCTAGTAGGTAAATAAGCAATTTCTGCTTTTTTGCTGTTTTTGATTCTGTAGATAATCTCTGCATACTTAAATCTACCCGGATTCAGATTGGCTTGTATATGTCTGTTTACGGTAGCCTGCTGCTGACCTTAAATTAAATCAGAGGTTTTTCTTAAAGGCTGTTATTCTTAATACCGCTTTTGTTTTTGATAGCTATAACTGACAGTACAGTTATTGCTGGAAAGTCCCTCATCCACAACTCTTCCATCATCATTAAACCCTGCAGAATTACCCAAACAAATATTTTGAGCACGAGAGATTTTGGATTGTGTGTGGTCCAAAGTTGTTTTTACAGTGAAGGTTCAGCATGGATTGTGTGGACAGTCACATGATTTATTTCTTTTCTATTTATATGCTCATGTCTTTGACTTATTAGGCTAAATATCATAGTTGCAAAAAGGAGAAGTCCCAGCAATGAGCTAGTATTGACCCAAAAACAAGGATTTGTCCTGTAAAATGCTTTCCTCGAGGAAAAGGCTCCGACTGCTCCTGCTGTTGTTAAAAATCAAAAGACAGATTCTTCAAAGTTTAAGCACTTCATCGGGATCATTTCGCCATCCCAAGGTTTTCGTGTTTCGTCTTAATAAACAACAGGTAAGCAAATTTGCTTGCGTTTTCCCAAAATGAAAATAAAGGTGGCTGTGTTTTGTGAATAATAAGTTTGAAACGCCAATTATGTGATATTTGATTTAAGTTTTGAAGTTTGTTTTTTAGGTGACTCACCAGCCTGCCGTCATAGGCACTTTTAAGTCCATCAGTATTACTAATAAGAATAAAATAGTATTTTTTACTTAATATTTTTAGTGTCTATAAGGCAAAGAATTATATGCAGGAAGTGCAAAAATGTGGAAAAAACACATTTGGTTAATTTTTGGTTAGATTTTAAACGTGTATGTTTTTGTGTATGAATACAGGACGTGTTGTCTACCTGGTGATTTACCATTCATTCAGTGATTACCTGCCTTCTGAATTCTGTCTAGTTGTTAATTGGCTCTTTTCTCTCCAGGTTTGTCTCTGCAGGAGCCTCCAGAGTGGCTTCGTGCAGCAGCATGTGAAGTATCATCACTGGGATTAGGACTATTGTATAGTTAAGACAAGTGTCCTCTAGACATCAGTCCTCAATGCACTCCCCAGTACTTGACAGTTCTCAGTGCAGTACTACTTTCCAGACACAGTCCATAAGAAACGGGCCCATCCCTCTGCTCCACACAGGGAACTCTACACATTCTCAGTTTGTTCTCACAGTCTTGATTACCTGAAGAACTTGAGGAATCACTCAGAGTTGACATGACATGTTAATTCATATCTTCAACACTGTAGACAGAGTTTTTGTGTATCTTGGGCCCGTGAGTCACGTCAGAGTGTTGGTAAGAAAACATCAAAATTAGTTCAACCTGAACAGGCAACATCAAAATCCCTTGTAAAGTTTACTCATATCTTGTCACACTCCTGACCAGTTTTCAAGTTTGTGGTAGCACATGGCTCAACTCACAGATGAAAAGTGTCAAACATATGAATAATCTGGAAAGGCCTCGCAGACATCAGTAAATTCTGTGAAGGCAGGAATATGCAAACAAGATTTGAGACCTATAAATGTGGCTTATATAAGAAAAAAACCCAGTATTTTGCATTAACACATGTTCATACATACAGGCGAGAATCACAAATGAATATGCAATGGCTTTTGTATTCAGGACATATATTAAAAACTGACATTTTTATTTACTGTCAGACACAGACTAAGCAAGTTTTAGTTGTAGCATGTTTACATGGTTATTTACTGCTTTTGGAAAATTGTGCTCTTAAAAATGCTAATAAATACTTTATGTACTTAAGTGTGTTGTATTTGTCTTGAGTGTGTTTGTAGGAAAAACATGAACAGCTGACATGCAAGCAGACGTTAGGATACAAAGAATATACTATTGGGGAAAAAAATTGCTTCCTACTTTTTTCACACAACAAAAGAAACCCCAGGAGGCTGAGGAAATATCTCAAAGAAACACCTTCCAAAACTAAATCCAAATCTAAATTCATGACAAAACTCTAAAGAGGAAAACACAACTTAAATAATGAAGTTCCTGAAAAACAATATTGGAAAGGATATAAAGAGCCTTTGTAGTGTTTTGCATTACCTTTGAAATGCATTGTATTGTTGTTGTTTTGTTTTTTTTTCTTTTTTTTGTCCCTCTTGCATTTCATTTCCCGTTTCAATGGGAACAGTATATCTGCCTCTAGTAGGGCAGTCATCAGAGGAAAACCTTGCTCACACATTCATTTACACCCAGGATATGCATCACTAGGACAGGGGCCACAACCAAACCTGTCTCGGTCAATTCAGTGGGAATTGGTCTATTATTTTTATGTCCGCAATTACGAGGACAGAGCAGTAACTACGACTCCAGCGCAGATAACAAAGATATATTTAGTAGTAAATAATATTGACTGTACCTTTGTTTAAAGCTGGAATCAATACTTCTTAAAGCGTGTCCATTTTTCATTTAGCCGCGTCATGTCTGTGCGGAGGAGGGGCAGAGAGATGAATGGGTGGATTCTCTAATTCCCCCTGTTGCAGTTATCATAATTGTTGAACAACCACGGTTTTTAAAGATCGGGCTCGAGGAGAGGCAGGCCACACAAAGAAAGTTAATAGATTTGGAAAATTGAGATAGATTGCACAGCAGCCGTTTTTGGAATGTTCCATCGGCGTGGCAGGCAGATGGACAAATATGATCCGGAGGATGAGGAGGCGGGGGCGGACCGGGGTACGCCGCAGCACACAAACACGAGGCGGCAGAGAATGCATCCTGACAAATAAAGGTGTTACTGTTTACCCTTTCCGTGCAGTGTGTGTATGTGTGTGTGTGTATCATCGTGTGGCGGGTGATAGCCGGATGCGTCACAGTTTGAGGCCTGCGTCGGCTTCAGAGGAGATGAGTCGGCCGGTGGATTCTTCCTGAAAGGCCGCAGCAGAACGGCAGTAGTTCCTCTCTTGAGGCACCAGGGGGAAATGGATAGCTGTAGAAAGGAGGCTTCGGGGAATAGGGGAGCTCTGGAAATGTCTCTCACTCTGAAGTTTGGGCCCATTTGTTAAAACTAGGATGTGGAATAAGCCTGTGGTCAGCATTGCATATAGAAAATATTTTTGATGTCCCATTGTAAAACAACATTACACCTCCTCCTCCATCATAAACAGTGTTGTTCCAGCTGATAGTACTCCCTCTGCAAGACCTCTGACCCTGTCATTTGTCTGCTGACGACGGCTTTTAGAACCTCCTAAAGGATATTTTACAGCGGTGATTTATCCGGAGGGGCCTATATTTGTTCCATCCGTTTTGATACCGGTCATTGTTTTCACATTTGATGCATTCAGGCTTTTCTCTCCTCCTCAGAAATCTTTCCCATATCCAATTTTCGCCTTTTCCCGTGTCCAATTTTCCCTAATATTCAGATGATTATGGCACGATGCTTTCCTTTCCCCCCTTTCAGCATTCCACTCTCTTCCTCTCCTGCACCTATTTTCCCCTGATTCTCTTTCGCTCTCTTCCTTCGATTCTGACATCCAGCTACATGATATGAATGTTTACAGTGACATTATGTTTAATCAGCGCAGATATAGATACACTACGGTGGCTGAGAGTCGACTGCAAATCATCCACAAATCGAAACATAAAACCATACATTTACTTAGCCTTTCCTGTCCCAAAACCAAATGGCAAACACATTTTCAATCTGCCCCCTTTGACAGACAGTTGATAGTGTTTTAGGTTGCCGTCTGAGAATTAAATTACCCCGTATTGAATCGTATAAAAGTCCAGTTGAGGGGATTTTCTTTTTGTGATGTAATTTGAGCTATCCAATTTTCCTTGTATTTACTGTCTATATTTTTGTCAATTTGGCAGAGGAACACACTATGTGCGTTGGCGCTGGGTGTCACTGGTGTCGTCACGCTACGGCGGTTTTGGTGTTGGCTGGCCTCGGAGGTCAGTGTGTGGGAAGAGATGGTGGCTCTGCAGGGCTTTGCTGCGGCTCTTGGCCTGTCCCTTTGGGCTCCGGCAGGCCCACATCCACTCCTCTTATTCATGAAGGGGTCAGCGCACGGGTCAAAACACACCGTTTGACTCCCCGCAACACACTGGTGTGTGTGGGCGTAGATGAAACCGGGTATTTTGTGGGCCTTTGGTAAGCTGCAGCTCGTAGCGGCTCTTACTTCTCTCCCTCTCAAGTCCAAATGTGCCTAAAAGCGAGGCTCACACAAAGGAAGGGGAGAGAAAGCGCCATTAAATTGTGTTGTATTGAGTGCTGAGAGTGGGCTGCCGAGTTACACATAAAGAGATGGAAAGACGCTGTTTATTCCCTATTAGTATCACCACATTGACAGGTTGGTCAAGAGGTAAGGAAGATTTCTCTCTGCCTCAAACACCTCTCATGCTAGCACTGTGAAACTACGCTGGTCGAGACTAATGTGTTCCCCGCCAAGCCGGCCGCTATCATGGTGACTCCTGGAGTGGATCTCTTGACCACGGCCTCCCTCCTCCTCTCATCCCGCTGTAACCTCTTGCTCTCTCTGTCTCTTTAGTGGAGGGATAGAGATGTGGAGGGCGAGAGAGACTGACAGTGTGCGCTCCCCTGCTCAGTAAATATGAACTGCACCCAGCAGACAGACTCATTCATCACAGGGGGAAAGAGGGGGGAAAAGGGGGCGGAGAGGCAGGGTGGAGGGATATCGAAAGGACTAAGAGAAATGTCCAAAAGACAGAGAGAGGGAGGGAGGAAGGAGAGAGGTGGGAGGAATAGGAAGCAGATGGAAAGAGGATGAAAGAAAGGAAAGTGTCCAGGGTGCAATGAGTGGGAGAAAAAGATAACAGTCTGAAAAAGGGGTAGAGAGTCTCGGATGATTGAAAGATGCAAAAAGGAGAGTGGATGTGCATCGGGAGGGGAAAACTTCAAGCACGGGAAAGCTGATGAAATATCTGAGGACATTTTATATCTCATCACCAAGAGATCTTGTGTTGTGATCGCTGCCTTTAAGCGTCTTGTTATGAGATCGGCATTTGTTTTGCTGCCCTACAGTCAGGAAGCTCTGGTCTCACACTGACTTGTTGCTCCTCACATTTTGACCTTGAATATGTACTCTAGAAAATGCTTTGAGATCTGGAGGTCAGGTTGAAATCCTGCAAACTTAATTCTAAGTGCAACTTAGTCATGTGGTGACAAAATGTTATAGCTGTCTAATCATAAATTATCGTAACATTTTATGCTATTCTAGCTCCATGCTGGCAATGTTCTTTCTTTTCTTTTTTTGTCCATAAATCTCATGAAAAGAATATCTGTCAGGCAAACAATACTCAAACACAAATAAATAGGATGTTTTTGGGTGGCATAATACTCAGTAGTGAATTTGGTGCACTGGTGAGTACTTGCAGCAGCACGTCTGTTTGTATTGACTTTAAAGAACCTATTTGTCAATTGTTATGACGGAATATGTTGTGGTGCGAAAAGTGTGGTGGTTTCGTACTACAATGGAACAATGTGTTGTCCTAGGCCGCTCTAATTTCTAATTCGTCTAACTTTGGCATCTCCAAGTGGAAGTATCAAAACTGCAGCTGACGGCAATGCAAAAGATGCATTTGATGACTGAGTTACAAACAGTATTTACTGTGTATTGATTATTGAGTCATGCCCAGTGGAAAACAGATCAATATAGCTTTTAAGATTGGTCACAAATATTGATATTAAAACTGCAGCTTATATTCTTGGACCTCTTAGATACTGTAGACATTGTTACGCACTTCATGGATATTGGCTAAACACTGATGACAATTATCCCTCACTATCACTTGTGTTCAGTGTCGCTTCTGTCAAGTACTTGTAATATGTTTTTTTTAGAAGTGCCCTTGAAATACCATCACTTACAGCTGTCCTTCAGATTTATTTATATTTTTACTAAAGGTTTGAATGCTCCAAGTGAATGCCACAGCAAATGAAAGGAGACAAAAACAACCAAATCTTTCTCAAAAATCCCATAGTCCTTTGCCCTTTCCGGTCCATGTCCTCAATTTCCAACAACTTCCCCCTCTTCACTCCCACCAAAACCACCTCCTCTCTCCATCTTTTTCCACTCTGCAGAAAGACAGGAGAGAGGGAAGATGATGTGTGACAGATGCCATATTTCGACTTTCTGTCAGAGAGATTAATATTGACACAGTGTGTTTCTTACCAGGGGCTTCTTGACTGTGTGTGTTGGGCTTTGATTTCATTATCCTCTGCTCAGCCACTTTTTTCTTAAGAATCAGACAATAACAGATGTGGCGACTGAAATAGAGACACTGATATTGGAGGGGCTGACTGAACAACTCATATTGCCCGGTGGGTCGGCCATCAGTCCTGTTTGCTGTGGAAGTGTAAACCCCCCAAGGATACCAAGCGCGCAGAGACCCTTCAATTTTATCAACCGCTTCAGCTCGACAGTAGCATGAGCCGCAAGCCACTGTACATGGTGTACATGGAAATATGTTTGAGCTAGTTTAGTATATCATTATTATAGTGTAGAATGTACATATACTTTACTTGAAATACATTTCAGCGTACTCATTTTTTCCCACCCTAAATTTCTTCACACATTTCTACCAAATTTTAGATGCAAATATATATGCGTTACACAAAAATATCTTTGGCAGAGTTGTGCTGCAATCGTTGCTGACATTGTTGACACATACACTGATGGAGATCTACAATAAGCTAAAATCAGCTGTTGATATTGTTCAAATGAAGTCTACTTCTACTTGGCTCAACATTCAAAAGCTTCTTATATGTAAACTGGTTAGTAGTTAGGGATGCATTATATATTTAACTGATATTTTTGTCAAATAGTTGTAATTATTAATTTAAAAATAACGAATTAAAAAATTAATTATTGTTATTGTTCTGATAATGTGGACTGCAGATGTGGCCTGCAACGAGATTTTGAAAGGTGTTCCGTTCTCATGGAGAAGACAAAAATTGAAACATCCAGAGTCTGGAATATTTATAGAGTGGATAATCAAATGTTTTTTTGCAAAAATGAGAGATATGATGTTAATAATTCCATATTTTGAAATGAATTCTATGGTTATATTGTTTGTTAATACATAATTAGGAATATGCAGATGGTGAAGGCCCTTTATACACTGAGTACAGAACTAATATATTTAACGTACTATAATATTGGCATGCCACAAACGGATCAGTGCATCTCCATCAATAGTAGAAACCCAGACATATATGAGAAATTATTGCTGACAGAAGCCATTTTGCCTGCATGATGAGTACTGATAGCTTTACTGATAGCTAAAGTACAGAAAGCACCTTTGCTCAAATAAAAGTTTGAATTTGAGACTTTCAAAGGAGTATCTGTCATTATTGTGATGCGCTGTAGTTTAGACTTTTGCCATCTTACAGATAACATTAAAGGAGTATGCATTTTTAAAATTTGTTAGACTGAGCCAGAATGATTCAAACTAACATGAAAACACTTTTTTCCAAAATGGATTTATTCAGCATCTGCACAGTCTCTAATTGTGAAGGATATATTGTGTTGTTTGGATTAGGAAACATGCTGTATGTGAGAGAGATTGTGTGGCACAGATTTCAGGACTTATTTCTCAGTCAGATCTTCTTAGGTGCTAGGTGCTTAGGATGATACTCAATCCTCTCCTCCCTTCATTGTCTTTACCTGTCTGTTTGGGCTGTATTTGGCTGAATGTAATAAAATCAGATTGATTCAAATGTAATTCCTTTGTTGATCTGAGAAAACTACAAGTGGCTGCATGTCTGCAGGCCAAAGCTCACCGGCCTTCATCTCCAACTTGTAAGCCTCTGTAAACTTTCCGCCGTTTATCGAAACATTTCTGAGGTGGATACAAGAGATGGATCCTACAGCTTCCTGATTTTGTAATTTCAAAGCACGGGGCTCGCTGTTAGTGGGAGAATAAAATCAATAGGCCTCTCTGGAGAGGAGTAGGTGTAGCTTGTAGTCCTATGATATGAGAGAGGATCCCAAAACAGGAAACACAGCCGATGGAGGAGGAAATGGGGAGGAGCAAAGCAGCTTCAGCGCATAAACAAATAGAAAGCAAAGCAGGAGAGATAATGCAAGAAGGAGACAAGAGACCGATGGGGGAAACAGTTGTCGCCAGAGACTTTTATTGACTTTCCCCCCCTCCTCCTCTTCTGTCCACGTGACTACCAGATAAATTCACACAGAGAGAGAGAGAGGGGTAGTGAGGGGAGAGAGAGAGAGAGAGAGAGAGAAATGAGAAAATAAATTACTCTGGAAAGATATGACGATAGGCTACACGCGGCTTTAAATCTAAAAGGGAATTCGCGACACACTCGACCAATTTGTCACTGTGCTTTTTGCCTCTTTTCATTTCTTTTTTTGGTACTTTTCCCCCCTATTATTTTTCACCCCCTCAATACACCGATGCCCCTAATTTACCCCACTTTTCCTGTGTAGGTCTGTCCAATTCTTCTTCACTCCATGTTTTCCAAATTTATTCTTGAGGACTTACATGTCATGCAGCTGTCATATGAGGATATAGGTTTTCTTTCCTCCTTTCTTTCTTTCTTTCTTTCTTTTGAACCTACCTGTCATAAAAAAGTGTTTCCCCATGTCCAAGTCTTTACCTGTGTGTTTGTAATTTATGACAAATCCATAAATCCATCCACCTGAGCTCCTCTTTCAATAGGTTTCCCTTCATCTGTAACTACAATCAGATTTGTGCCTCCTCCTCCTCCACAAACATGGGTCTATCAAAATCTGAGAAAAAGGAGGAAATGAGATGCATCGTAAAAAAAAAAAAAGAATGAGCTGGCCTACGGTAAAGGATGTCTGGAAAAGAGGTGGAAGAATGGAATGGAAAAGAGAAAAGAAAGAAAACGCAGACTTAAAGTATACCCCCCTCTCTTTTATTTAATTTAGACGCCAGGCGAAAATCGATCCTGCCATTCGATACGCAATCCGAATCAAGGCGAATTAAGCGGGCGGAAATTAACTCTGAAAATATTTTTGATGGAGTGGCTTGTAGTCTCTCGGCCAAATGGACTGCAAAGTGGAACAAATGACAGGGGCCTAGTGGTGGAGACAGCGCCGCTCCATCTTCCATTAGGCCGTAATGGGATAGGTCCAGCCCCCTAGCTCGACTCGGCTGCATTAATCAAAACAGCCGCTATATGAAGATTTATGGTTCTCCACTCCAGCGAAGCCGGAGCCGGAGCCAGTTCTCGGTGTGTATGTTTGAAGGAGGGGGTCGGGAGTACCCCCCCACCCCACTCCCCTCTCCTGCCTCTCTCGCTCTCCATCCATCCTATAGACTTTGCCCCTACCTGTGGGCCTATTCACAACATGCGTGTCGCGCCGTTACGTGCACACACGCGCACCTTTAATCCAGAGACTGTGTAATCTCATCTTGTCATTTTTCGTCAACAGGCGTGTCAAGCCCTGATTCTTTTGTTGACTTGGTAATATAATGGCTGGTCTATATGCACATGAGTATTGCACTTGATCACACATTATGTTAAGGGATGTAGTGGGAAATTTATAAAAAGCTTCTAGATGACCTTCAGATGACATCAGACATTTATCCTTTCCTTTAAAAAAGTGTGTGTGTATATATAGATATAGATTTAGATATATAGATATGATCACGTTTTCATTAGTTTAATGCTTCACAGATTTATGTGCATGAAATGTCAGTCATCTCATCTGCAGGTACAAATAACATGCCAGCTCTGTGGATCTGCCCTCCACACAGTCCTGATTATGTGTTTTTGATTTGCTGTTTTGTAGTTTTCCAGTGTTTTTTAGGGGGAGGAGGGGACGTCCTCCCCCCGAGACTCTGAGCTGTATGCTTCGCCCGTCGTCACCTCTCAGCCGTCCAACATAACAGCCGGCAGACAAACAAAATGGGCATCCTCTGGCGTTCAGTAGTGAGACTTTAGATTACAGCCCGTATTGCTGCGGCTCCTCTCTCCATGGCAGCCTATTAGGAGCGCATAGCCCGGTGAGCAAGCCGCCGCTGTGACGAGCCAAAGGGACAGACAGGGGGAGACAGTGTGACGGAGAAGAGTGCGGCAGCTCAAGTAGATTGGAGCTGGGATCCATCCAAAAAACTTCAGCCAAGTTTTGATGAGATGAGACTGATCGGACCCACTGCTGAGAGACCCTGTTTTACTTTCTTTCCCCTCTCTCTCTCTCTCTCTCTCCCTCTCTCTCCCTCTCTCTCTCTCGTTGTGTGTGTGTGTGCGTGTGTGTGTTTCACAGGGGGAGGATGGATGAACTCTTCCCAATAGATGGATCACACCTCTATCTATTCACACACACAATTCTCTATTACCTAACTTTCACAGCTCTTTCCTATTCTCCCCTCCCTTAACCCCTGTATCTTGTCAGTGTTTTTGCCCATTATTTGTGTCCCCTCTCTTTCTCCTCCATCTAGCTCCCTATCTTATTCCACTTCGCTCTCTATATTTGCCCATTCCCCATTCTCTGGCCTCTAACTCTCCCATGCGGATAAGCAAACCAGCATGGAGACATCTTTATATCCATCTATCTATCTCTCCTTTCCTCTTGCCCTCCCCCTTGTCCCCTTCTCCTTTCTTCTCCCTCTTTTCCTTGCGAGCAGAGGGGAAGCTCACTGCCAGTTTCAGTCTGCCAAAGGGTTTATTTAAATTAGAAACGCTTCAATCTCCTCACTCCCCCTCTTTCCTTTCTCTCTCTCTCTCTCTCTCTCTCTCTCTCTCTCTTTCTCTCTTTCTCTCTCTCTCCCCTCATTCACTTTTCTTACCCCTTTCTCTCGGCTGAGGGCGACTCCCACCTTTCTTTCCTCGCCAGCAGCCTCTGGGGTCCCGTCAATGCCAGACAACTTTGTTTTGTAGATGGAAGTGGTGGAAAGCAGGGTTGGTAGGAGAGAGGAAACGAGGGAGAGGAAAAGTAGAGGTGGGAGAGTGGGAGTTTGAGAGGGGTCAGGGGAGACCTGTTAGTCAGTGTACTTTAGTTCCTTCTCCCTCTCACGGCTCATTCCACCCAGATTAGGACCTGTAAATGGCTTTAGGGTACCTCACCTGGCTTTGGATCTCCCATTCTCGCAGGAATACACCAAACTATTACCTTTTACTCTTTCATTATCACACTGTGACATCTATTTTGCCCTGAAAGATCTCTCCCCTCCCCGCTTTTGTTTATTTTGCATCATTTTCTTCCCCTTCTTTCAGAGCGTTTGTCCCTCAATTACAACCACGCATCTCCTCCGCTGTGAAGGGTCGGTCATCACACCTAATCATCTCTTCTGTTAACAGTGACCCTCTCCCCGATAATCCTCCCTCCTCCTCTGATCCCCCCCCGCATATCCACCCCTCCTCCTTACCCATTAACAGACAATTATTTTGGAAGGGGGGGTGGCGACATGGGCGAAGGGGGAGGAAACGAGGTGTGGAGAACACAGAGAGACTGTCTCTCTAATGGCTGAGTGACACCAGACGAGCTCATAGATCATGGAGATTATTAATACCACTGTTAAACACCCCGTTCAAGGGCCGCCACCATCCGCACATGCAGACACACACATGCGCAACCCAAACGTGCGCACACACATCCATCCAGCCCACCCCACCCCACCCCCCCCCCAACCCCCCCACCCCCACCCCACCCCACCCCAATCATAACTCATTCGCAGCACACATCTTCATACGAGCTGTCATTCATGCTTGGTGAATCGGCATCAATTTCGTTTGAGTCATTTAAACAATGCCGGGTGCTCATTACAGCATGAGGTTGAGGGGTAGAATCAGATTTACAATTACAACTCTCATTGGCAGTGTAGGCTATTATTCACCAGGTCGTTTCCTTATGACTCGCCTCCTGCAATATTTCTAATGACGGTAATTCCAGGTTTGATCTGATTATCGTGCATACAGTGAGGTGAGAGATTCCCTGTGACTTGCCGGTAATGACCAGGGAAATGTGGCCTTTATACGGCAGTGGGGGCCCATCGAGGGAGAGGAGATTGAAAGGCAAGCAGGGAGGGAGGGTGTGTGTGTGTGTTTGTGCGTGCGTGTGTGTGTGTGTGTGCATGCATGACCTGTCCGTTTAACCGTTGGGGTTCTGGGGAGATGGCAGGGGGAGCCAGGCGTTCCCCGGAGAGCGGGGTCTGGGGAAATCACACTCTCACTTTCACCAAACAACCTGGAGGCTGCATGGCAGCTGGCAGCAGCCAATACACACACTCCCACTCCTCATATCCTAGTTTATATGCAAAGAGACTCCTAAACACACTGGACCTGTGGTGTACGGCCTGCATAGAAATTCTAAATTCAGTGAGAATCACACATCCAGCTCCTATAGCGAAAACAGCCACGATCTGTTAACGAAATACGTTAGAGAAAGAACTCTTAAAACAACTCAGCGTTTCATCCATTTATAATATTTATTAAGTTTTGTAGAGCACTTGAACTACTTTAACTACCCCCCCTAACTTCCTGAATTTGAAGGTTACTCTTGCAGGAAGCGGCCAATGAGAAAAAAAGGAGCTGTAGTCCAAACGGAGGGTGTAAAAGCTTACTTTAGTGTTCTGCTGCTCCATTAGCTGCTCTCAGGTCTCCCTGTAAGCTCTGCTAGTGCCAGCTCATTGATTCCTTAACTAATCACTCTAATTAAAATGCCTTTTATTCATTCAATGGTTTACATGGCAGCCTACCGCTTGCATTTAAGGATCAATTTCCACACAAATATACAGAAATTTCTGTTAACAATTTCAGTGCGTCGCCTGCTGGTTTTGCCCGAAATTTGTACAAAAAAAAGTTTCAACAACTTTCAGCGTTAATTAAGCAACATGATAGTGGTTTGAGCAAGTTCAAAACGGCTCCAATATGTGCAGTGTGTGGAGCTACCAGGCTGACTGCTCCTTGAAATACTTTGTCACCTGAGGAAATTGGTTTCCTGTTATCTTGCATGTTATAAATCGGTCTCTTTGTCTATGAATGATTCACGCAAAAAGAATTTACACCCTCATTATTTGGAGAAATTAGGATGGTGTAGTCATTAAATAATTAAAAAAAAAATACTGCCAAAGAATTATACGTTGTCTCAGGCTGTCCCATGTTGATGGATGTCTGTTTATGACTCGTTCCGCCTTGAAATTCCTACAACATTTCTTTCCTGATAATATATCAATTTATCAGCAGAGATTTTTATGTTAATTTCCTTCATCCCCCCACCCCCCTCCTCCTAAAATAAAGTATCTCACTCCCAAACGATCTCGAACTAATTAAGCAAGCGTTAATTAAAAATGCGGGAGAGGACAAACGCGGTAGAATTGTTATGGAAACGTTGAAGTTAATCAAGCTTTCAAATTATTGATAACATCCTTAGAACAGTGATCGATCGGGAAGACATTAAGTGGCAAAATAAAGCAGCCGCATTCAGATTTGATGGGGCGGTGTGTGTGTGTGTGTGTGCGTAAAGCAATGTGCAAAAACAATTAGCTCCATAATACATAATATTAGTCCGCGTGACAAATAGGATATCTTTTGTGTCAGTTCAAACTTGCCTGGGATGCGCGTGCGCGGCGCGTGCGTGCGTGACGGAGAGGAGGGGGGGGCGTCTCTTCATCACGCAAACGCCATTAATCAAATGTGTGCGTTCAGATTGCATTGTGAACTCCAAGAGACCGAGATATTGACGTCTGTTGATATGAATATTTCCCTCTTTGCGGGGCTTTGCGCTTATTTTAAAAGCAGCCTGCCCCCCCCCCTCCCTCCTCACACACACACACTCACTCACTCCCCACGCGTGTTTACATGTTTGCCCCCCTCCCCGCACGTCTGTTTACGCCGGTGTCAGAGCCTGTGTGGCATGTACTTACAAGGCGCTTCATCATCCCACCAGCGATAGCAGCAATTCACCCATAAAGTGGCTCTTTCGCCCATAAATAATATTCAAGTCGCTCTATTGTTAAGTGAAAAGTTGACTGGTGTTTGATTTTTTTTTTCTTTTTTTTTTTTTCCTCCTTCTTCTTTTCCGCGGCGACCTCGGGTTAGGACTCATACATCACGGGATGACAGCTATAGAAAGGCCCTAAATTAGCAACTAAATCGAATATTGATCAGCTATGTGCGGCCCTGCGAGTCGCGCCTCCTTGCCGTTTTTTTTCCAGAGAGAAAGAGAGAGAGAGAGAGAGAGAGGTGGGGGTGGTGGGGTGAAAACGAGAGATAGAGAGGAGGGAGGGAGGGCGGTGAAAGGTGCTTCTCTCTTTCTCTCTCTGTTTGAGTTTAAGTGTTTCTGTGTGTGTGTGTGTGTTTGGACTCTGAGTTCAAAGCGTCCTTCTCACTCAAAACTGGATGTTTATTTCTATTTATTATTTATTATTTTTTGCATTTTTTTGCGCCTTCATAAGCAAACGAGGCATCGATATGACACTAGGTCTGTTCATTTTATCCATCTGTAGGTGACACACACACACACACACACACGCACTCTCTCTCTCTCTCTCTCTCTCTCTCTGTCTCTCTCTCTCCAGCAGGCCAAGCGCCGCTCCTTATTGTTTACATAAAGTTCAAATGAAGTCCCTCATTACACACTCGCCTATTGGCTCCTGTTTATGGATCAGTGACTGTGTTGGCGCTGTTGCATCGACTTCCTCTTCATCCCGGTGCGAGCACGAGCGTGTGTGTATGTGTGTGTGTGTGGGAGCGCGCACGGGCAGCGGGGGCGCGTTTGATGAAACGATCAAGAGCTCTCTCTCTCTCTCTCTCTCTCTCTCTCTCTCTCTCTCTCTCTCTCTCTCTCTCTCTCTCTCTCTCTCTCTCGGGAAGTGTTGTGTGTCCGGGGCGGCGTTAAACCAAACCCAAGGCCGGCGCGGGGGTGTGCGGGGTGGGAGTGGGTGGCCAAGGTTGCGTCGGGTCAGTGAGATTAGCCCCGGCGAGCTCTCTAACAAAGGGGGCCGGATCGTCAGGTGACGCCGAGTCCGGATCAAAGTATCGGGTGTAGGACAAGCGGGGCGTAAGACAGGGATGAGCTGCGGATTACAGCGGGCTAATTGGAAAGGATGCTTTCACTCCATTAATGGGTGCTCAAATATAGGCCAGGGTTCTTCAGCTGGTGTTGTTTTCTCTCTCTCTCTCTTTTTTGTTTTTGTTTTTTTTTACCAAGGTTTTGATTTCAAGTATACACTGCTTTTAAAGGTACTCAATACAATACAAACCCAAGTATAATCAACAACAAAAGTAGAAATACTCATGAGCACTGCCCTCTTTCAGATTATTTTGTTAGATAACTCTTGTTATATTGTGTCACTGAAGACATAACATATGAGAAACATTTAGATAATTGTAATTACTTTATATATACTGATGGATGGATTAATTTGTAACTAATCATATTTTAAGATATTATAGCATGTTTGTTTGATAATTATTAATTCCCAAAGTAAATTGTTGCCACATCTGTCAAAATAGGTAATAATAGGAAAGGGAATAAAGACACTTAAGTTACTTCCAAAACACTGTTAGTAGGTAAAAGAAAAGACAGCTGCAGGTCAAAACATTTCTTATCAGTTATTAGTTTCAGAAATAAACAGTATTCTCTTGCATTATACTGATATTTTGTGTCCTCTCCATTTAACCATATTTCACAATATCAAGTGTGTTGTGTGGGTTTTTTTTTTTTTTGCTTCGCTGTCCAAGGTGCTGAAACCACACTGATTCAGATGGACCATGTTCGTAAACTACCCTATCAACACACTCATCCTTGACCGAGGAGCAGACCAAAATGCCACAGTTCATCCTGTCGAGGTCACTGGCGACCAGGTCATTCAAGTTCTGCAAGCTTTATCATATGAACAACCTGCAAACAAGCACTTATTCCCTGTCAGCCAGTCTCAGCCTGTGACTTCAGCTCATAATCAAGAAATCAGCATGAATGGCTACGGTACCGTTTCATCGTGAGAACGTGCAGTGAGTAAATAATGAACTTAAGCTACTTTAACTGCTGCCGAGGAGCTCCACTGTTTGACAGTGTAATTATATTGAACTATTATTAAGTGTCCTAATCGAGCAGGAAGACGGAGAGCTACAGCGAAAGAGGCAGGCGAAGTTAAGTTTGTCGGAGAGGCATCGCGCCCCTCCCTCCTTCACGTGCCTCTCGGGCTACTCGCAGCTCCTCAGAAGACTGCTCGAGGACATTCCGGGAACCATCTGTTTCCGGCAGAGCACCGAGCGCGGGGCATGCAGGAAGCGAGGCTCGCAAATTTGCGCGGAAAAGTGGTTGTCTGCCAATGTGCTTGTTGTGAAATATCACCCCCCCCACCACCCCACCCCACCCCTCGCCCTCTGCTTGAATTCCTATCTGTCGTGTTGTACAGCTAACAGGAGAAATGAAGTGTTACAGAGCACAATGAAACACCCACCTCATAACTCTGTGTGCAAAGGGAGTGTCAGATTAGTGTACTTTGTTTAAGATATGGACGGGGGACAAATCAAAGGAAAAAGCTGGATAAACGATTTGGAAAATGCAGATGGTTATGTAGGTGAGAATCACTTTGTTGCCATGGTTTGGGTCCACTTGTCTTAAAAAGGTGGGTCATCGCAAATCAGTACAAAGTTGTTCTTAAGATCACCTTTATCCTGTGATAAAGAAATGACATATGAGACAGCATGGTCCACCACCACCATCAAAACAACAAATGAGGGGATATCTTTTGGGAGAATGGTGTTCATCCCTCCTGTAGAGTCCAGAGACGTGGAAAATTGGAGAATCAGTGCTGAGGAGCAGTGAAACTCTTGGTGGTCCAGCACCTTACTAAAACACTTTATGTTGATTTTATTTTGGTTTATCCTTTCATTTGTCCTCATAACACAGAAGAAGGGATCCGGAAACTGGTTGTTGTAGGGTTGCCCGTTCACATACCAATCCACAATTAATGGCAAACACATGGCAAACAAATGTATGTGAGTGTGAGAGTGTGTGTGAGAGATAGAGATAGGGAGAGAGAGAGAAAAAGAGAGGGGGGAATGATGAGAGTTAGTGTCAAGGTAAATTGGCAGAGAGACAAACCAATCTCCACCTCCGCTGCAAATGCCCAGGGCACTTCATCAAATGCTGCGATACTGTACTGTGTAGAGGACATGATCTTTCCATCATTCTAGTCCATCAATTCTGGCTGTAATCTAATTTAGATCAGATAAAATTCCTCCTAGTGGCCCATTGCTAATTTTATTTTAAACAAATTAATTTCAGGATCACCTTTATTAAGTATCATGTGTCTACATATACAACAAGTTTGACTCCAGATTTAAGATGTACTTACACAGAAATATATATATATATATGTACAGCCCAAATTAAGAACAACAAAGATCAAATATATTTAAATGTAAACACAGAGCTATTATATACATAGAAGTAGTCAGAAAACAGTGACAAACAGTTTATAATGTCTAGATACAAGTCAAGTGTTTCTGAAGTTGTAAAAAACATGAATAGTACAAAGAACTAAAGCTGAATGTATACATATGCAGAATGAATTAGGGGGAAATGTCTATCACTGTGGTTGAAAGAGTGTTGTCATCAACAGGGTGACACTGTTGGTGGCTTTGGGGCCAATCCAGAAATATAATGAGAGCTCCGTTTGCTGCCATTTTTTGGGGGAGGGTGTGTTTTCTCCTACCCCTGCAAAGGTTAGAGTACGAGTCCTGCAGACACATCACCTGAGACCAAAGGAACCTGCAGACACTTCACAGTGAGTGGAAAGTGTTAACAGGATCATAGCCTGAGGCCGAGGGGAGAGGTCTCTATTCATCAGTGAACAGGACATCATCTTTCACAGTTTTCCCTCTCACACTTGCTCGGTGTTAATTCCCACTTGTAACGGATGACTGTGGAGGCAAGCCATGCTAAATGTATCTGTAAAATGCACACAGGGAGCAGTCCTTTAATTTATTTTGACATTGTAGAAAGATCAGCAATTAACAGAACACAATGAAAAAAAAATAATATTGTTAATATCCAAACAAAAGCTCAGTAAATAATTTTAACAGAAATAACTTAATTTCAAGTACAAACACTGTTACAAAAAGTGAACTGTGTGAGACACCGTGCCAATCAGCAGCAGTCTTCAGGTAATAAAACAGGTCTGGCAATTAGCACTTTGATCCGTGAGTTTTCAAAGTAACATGAGGCAACTAACAGCTCAAATGAAGACGAGTTATTTTTGAATAATTGCAGGTCTGTCTGTCAGCAAGGCTGCTACATTATTTTTTCAGCTTTTCAGAAAAAGTCTTGAAAATCTGGACAAAATATGTAAAACAAATTTAATTAACAAATTGGAATTGCACCTGTATTATATTTACAAATACTACTAATGGCTTGGCAACAGATAATAACCTTGTTACTGTCTTTGTCTCTGAGGATGCTTGTTTTTTTTTCTAACCCCTGTATTTGTTCGCAAGTGTTATGTACGTTTCTCTCTGCCATATTGCAGAGGCTTGGAGAAGAATGTTATCACATTTGGAGAGTGATATTGATTAATGAGAACCTTTTTGTCACACGCCGAGGCCACGGGAGACTGATCACTACAGATCAAAACAAAGGAGAGAGCCAGGTAAAAGCAAACAAGGAGGAACAATAAGTACAAGTGACAATGGTAGGCATGGTGTTGTTAGCCAGAACACGACCGGCAAGATAACTAAAAATGGAGCAAAAGAAACAAACAAAAATCTTACAGAGTAATAGAGAAAACTACCAATGGGAAGAGAAAGATGGAAGTCGTAGGAACAGAGGGATAAAGCGGGAAAGAGGAAGCAAAAGAGGACTGAGGGATAATTGCATTAGAAAGAAGAGAGGGCCAAAAGGAAGGAAATGATTAGAGGAGAAGGGACTGATATCCGATAGAGAGAAGGAGAGATGGAGGAGGGGATGGGCGGGAGAAAAGGGCTCACTTACAGCCCGCCGTTCAATACATACTGACACTCTCTCTCTGTGTCAATACACAAACACGCTCTGTGTATGTGTGTGTGTGTGTGTGTGTTGATACAGGTCTGTTAATCCTAGTCTAGCATCCTATCTCACTTGTCCCATCCGCGGTCTCGGAGGACCGTTCATGTCAATCTCACTCATTCCCCGCGTTGCACTTCGTCTTGAACTTCCATGTTGCCTTCTCCAGTTTCAAGTTGCACTTACTCGTTTTTCAATGATCTGCAACTACCATTAAAGAAAATTCACATTAGTTTGATCCACTGCTCTGATCTTTTTTGCATTTTGACTGAGTGCCTTTAACTTAACAGCCAAACCATCATTAGTTATCTTATATTTTGGTCCAATAGATTTATATTTCATCTTTGAAATATAAACAACCTTTCGTCATTTATTCTCCAATCTTCACTTCTCTTTGTTCCTCCGTCTGCCATGTCCCTTTGTGCTTTTTCTCCCCCCCTTCACCTTGTATTTATCCTGCCTCAAAGTTATACTATCTCGCCGCATATCTCTCGTGCCTCGCCATCTATCAACTGCCTTCCCCTTCTCTCCCTCTCTCTCTCACTCCTTCCCTCCGAGCTCCCTCTTTCCAGGCGGCCTACCTTTTGTCATTGACCCCTGCCCTGGGTGTCTGGGCATTGACTGGCTCTCTCCGTGTCACTGGAGCTCCCTGTCAATACTTACCAGGTTTGGCCACCCTCTGCGCTGTGGTCAGAGAGTGGGGGAGAGAGGGAGATACACGAGATGCTCCACAGCACCGGGAGATAAAATAAAAATGAATGAGAGGGAGAGTAAAACAAAGAGGGATGGAGAAGAAAATGATGGAGGGAGGCAGTGTGTGAAGCAGCTGGTCAGCAACCTTATAAGGCTGTTACACTTTAGTAGAGCTTTCTTGGGTTTTGGCATGTGAGCCTTTACACTGTATGAGCCCACGGACGGCGTTACACCACCGTTAACTGCCCCAGATATCTGCAATTCTTTACTTTTATCTGTTTGTATGTCTGCGGTTTCTTTTACTTGAATAGACTTTGTGAAAAAAGCCCAAAAATTATACAGTAACTTATAAACAAATTGTGAACTTCTCACACTAAGGTTATGGCCAATATGTATTAAAAATGTTTTAAATTATATCTCATTATTAAAAGTATAGTTGATGAGTATAATTGAAAAATTATGGGAGCTGTTATTTGCCTAAAGAAACTGAACATTAAACTCTACTGTGAGATCCTGTTATTAATTATGTAGTATATCTGTCCATTTCATTTATATGTTTACATAGCCAGTGCGCAAGAATCAGCATTTCTATAAATATGCCAGTGTTAGCCAGCCAGTTCTCAATCTCAGCTGCAGTCTTTTGGCAAGATGTTCTTAAAACCAATAAAATGACAAGTCAAAATCAATACAGTCACAAATACAGCATCATAAGACACTAAGGCACCACGCTGACAGCAATAACGGTGAAATCAGAAATTGTGTCTGGCATATGTCTGTAACAATAATAATAGTAGCAACTTAGAAAATACTAATCAAAAGTTAACCGTTGCCTTTTGTTGATAAGGCAGACTCTTCAATTGAGAATATAAAAATAGCAAATATGACTTAAAACAGCTGAAATAAATAACAGCCCAATTAATGTCAGGTATAAGCACTAACATCACTGTATATTTCTGTGTTCTGAAATATTGTTAGATATTATATCACTTTATTCATGATTTTACCTTCAACGGATCTGAACTGATTTACCATGCATATCCTGTTTTTATAGGCTTTACATTTTATTTAAAATATTATATGATTGTATGATTCATTGACAAAATGAATATGATATTTGATTTTTCACAGCCCTTTAGTAGCTTCACATCTTAAACCTACTTTTTAATAAGAAGCACTGGTCAAGCTTTTGTACCAGCAGAACACTCTTGAGCTGTTAATAATTATAAGCTGATGGGTTTATAATAACGTCATTTTCAAGAAACCATTGCAGAGAACAAGAGGAGGCGTCACTGTCCTGATAGCTTGATACTTGTTCATACTTAGTGACAAATATGTATTGAACATTACCAGTATACGCTCAGGTATATAATGATGTAGGTGTTTCAGGCTGTCATCATATACGTCATTCTGTACATCCTCATCCAGAATTCATACAGTATCATGTGTAAACTTTGTGTGAGCGTCACTCCCTATTTTACAGTCTACTCCATCTGCAGCACGCTCGGCCTCCCATTCCCTCTTTCCCTCTTTCCTCTTTACTCTTTTCATTTCCTCTAATCTCTCACTCCCCCTTGCTCTACCTCCGTGTCACTTTGATTTCCCTATCCACTGGCCTGTGGGATGTGTGTGTGTGTGTGTGTGTGTGTGAGCGCGCGTGTGTGAAAGAGAGAGAGAGAGAGAGAGAGTGTGTGTGTGTTGTCTGTTAAGAGAGCATGACTTAATTGTGTAAAGCAGTTTCACAATCGTTGTAAGTGAGTCAGTGGATGTGGCATTGGAATTACATGGGATGTCTCATGTAATCCACGTGCCTTAGAAACATGCACACACACGTTTTCTATTTTGGTTGCAGGTGTCCCAATGCATTCACTGCTTTGTTTAAACTATATTTATATGGATATCAGCATGAGGTTTTTCATGCATACGTATATGGTTGTCTAAGTATATGATTGTGTATATAACTGTGTCCATGCATGCACGCACACATGTGAGCATGGTGTACGTTTCACAGGCATGTCTGTATTTGTGCATGTGTGTGTGCATGAGTAAATATATGTTTTTGTACTAGTGTGTATGTGTGTGTGCACAGACGCCTCTGCGTCTGGGCTCGAGCCTGGATGGGCCTGTCTATATGAGAGTAGACAGTGTGTGCGTGGAGAGCAGGGGAGTGAGAAGGACGTAGCGGCAGTTGGGGGGGAGAGGCAGCGCCAGGCCGAGGGGCCCCCCTCTCGTAGACAGTTTGACTGATGACATGCATTAAACAGTTAATCTGTCTGATTGAATGTTTGCTTCCTCCAAATTGAAACATTAAACAACAAGGCGAGAGAGAGAGGGAGGGGAGAGCCCGAAGAGGAGAGAGGGATATGGCTTCATCTATTGCCCAAATCATGCAAAGCATGAGACTGGAATATATAATACTGTCCTGTGATCTAGAGAGAGGGGGAGCGAGAGGAGAGAGATTGGAAGGGACAGAGAGAGGAGTGTGAATGAGAGAAAGAGAAAACGCGTGAGCGAGAGAGATGAGAATGGAAAGGCTCTGGGTAGATGGAGGGGACGAGAGGAGAAAAGGGTAAGCGGTGGGGAGAGAAAGGGAAAAGAGAGAAAGGGATCAGTGAGATGTAGAGGATACAGGAGAATAGGCCCATAGAGAGAACTATAGAGAGAGCCAAAGTTCCCCTCAGCTGACAGTCAAAACGCAAAGATAAAACAGCATCAGTTTAAAAGGATTATGTTTGCATTTTAAGGAGAGGATCACTTTAACAATTAAGACAATTTTGTCTCTTTTAAACCTCACACAGATTCAGCCTAAAATAAACTTCTCTAAATCATTGATCAGTCCTAAGAGCTTTATGTTCCAAACAGGAAGATAGGAGGCAGTTGTTACTGTTTACTAACCTAGTTTTACTTCCTGGGGTCATGACCCCTCTCACAGAGCCTGGAACCTCCTTATGTCGTCAGCTCTCTCCCACTGGGACTGAGACAGAAAGCAAGGTGCACCCTTTCAGACTACATCATTGTGTGCTCACAGACGACACGCATCTCCTGATAAATTCATCAGTATTTCTTACGGCCAGGACACCTTGAGAAAACACATGTACACACTAATACTGACATATTAAGTGTTCTTAATTTTAATATTTTTATGCCTGTTCAGTGTTGAAATAAACAGCATCCTGGATCAAAGAGTCTTTGATTGTCAATATCAAATTAAAGGTTTTCTGATTTTCCACATATTTTGTGAAAGAAAATATAAATCATGATTTTTTTTTTTTAACTTACTGATATGTAATATCAGTGTTTTAGACTTTAGATGTGTTCCTGGACTGACTGGATAAAGTCTTACTGTTTAGACTATGCACATTTGTGTTTTTTTTTTTTGTTTGTTTGTTTTTTTTTTTTTTTTTTTTTTTTTTTTTTTTTTTTTTTTTTTTCCCCAACCCCCCCTTTCCCCCCCAAAAAAACCACCCCCCCACCCCCCCCCCCCCCCCCCCCCCGGGGGGG
>JBAJHX010000036.1:14235182-14253405 GCA_037176925.1 Amniataba percoides
GAGAGAGAGAGAGAGAGAGAGAGAACAGATACAGGAGCGCTGTGAGGCAGATGGGCACGCGATGGCTGGGAGGTGAAGGGGGTCTGAAGAGTTGGTGAAAGGGAGAAAGAAGTAGACGTGGCTCAAAGCGAAACTGGAAAGTGAACAAATTCGCCCGTGTTTGGAAATGACAGATTCTCCTTTCCTCAGTCACAATATCAAAAAACAAAGACACAAAAAAAAAGGGGGTGGGGTGGGGGGGGGGCGACTTTGCGGCTCTCAGATCATCTAATTTGCCTCAGGCTGGACAGGCCAAGCACGCGCCTTCTGGGCTGACATAGAAATCCTGGTTCGCTCTCGGTTATGGCTCTGCTGCTGTGTGTAAAGTTGAGAAAAACCTGAGGAAAACAAAGGTGTATGAGTGGTTGAATTCTCCTGTGGCATGTTAGCCCGCCTGCTGCAGTGTGCAACCAAGAGGAAAATGAGCTTTTGTCCACAAGGCTGGGCTCTTTTTTCCCTCCGTTTTTTTGAACTGCAGGGGTCTGGAAGGTGGCACAATTTCTTTGCCCTTATACCCTTAACAAGGATCACCTCAGTGTGACATGGGCGACAGTTTTGTATTGAACTGTAATGCACTTTTTACTCCTTGTTGTGGCTTTATCGGCATTAATCCCATTTAGTTTAATGATCAAAATGGTTGTCCACGTCACCAGAAACTGATTTCTTGGACGCCTGTGCATGCATGTACCTCCTGCCCGCGTGCTCTCTCACATGGGTGCCAGAGAGCTGCTTGAGCAATCACACAGACAGACACTCATGTTCTTTATCTCCATCTCAATACAAGTTCAGTGTAATTCGATTGAGATTAGTTGCACTGGCATGACAGCAGATCCTGAGTATTGCCAAAGCACTTAGGAGGCAATGACAGGACCACATCGACGTGTGCTAACACATACACAACACCCTGCGACTGGCCAACCTTGTAGAGAGAGAAAAACAGAGAGAGAGAGAGAGGCAGAGTGGAGGATGGAGAGATGGAGTGACAGCCGAGTCAAAGAGGTTTTGGCAAAATCTCAGGATGACGAAGTTAGGGGATGATAGAAAGTTGTCGAAAGAGCGTGAAAAGAAGAGGAGAAAACTAATGAAGGGACCCGGATGACGAGCAGAGCTGAAGCATGACAGGGTGCGTCCAAAAAGATGAAAGAATGATTGACTCGCGGGGAGAGTGACGGAAAGAGAGAGGGAGAGAAAGAGGAGAAAGAAGTGGGTGGGGGTGGTGGAACGGAGAAAGGAGGTGACAGAGCGAGGCAACAAAAAAAAAAGAAAACAAAAAAGGTGAGAGATGCCGAAAGTGCAGGAGAAGGAAGGAGAGAGACGGCGGGAGCGGAAGAGGAGGCTGAAGGCAAAAGAAGAGAGGACAGGAGATAAAGGGGAGCAAGAGAGGATAAAATGTTTAAGAGTGATGTACGAGAAGAGGGGAGAGGAAGAGATTTACTAGAAGAGAGATTAAGTCAAGTTGTCCCCGGTCAGTCATTAATCCGATTTAAGAGCAATTAAGGTGAGACTGATTCCTTCCGAGAGAGAAAGAAATAGATGGAGAGGGTGAAGAGAGGGGGGAAGAAAGAGATGAGACAGCGAGCAAGCGAGAGAGGAAAAGAGTGATTGAGAAGAGGAAAGAGGAAAAATAAAACAGGTGTCTGAACTCTGAATGCCCGTTAGTGGACAGAGCAGAAGCAGTGAAGCATGTGCAGAAAATGTGGTGAAATGTCTCAAATTTTGAGATGCAATTATTTCACACAGTTTTCATATGCAACACATGCATGAAATATAACTTAGAATTGGATCAAACTACATGTAAGGTGGCAAAACTAGTAAAGGTCAAACAGAGGTTAGGGTGAGAAGTAAAATATCTTTTTTTAAGAATGGTGGTAAATAGCATTTTTTTTTCTTCCTCCACACTTCCATTTTTTTGAATAGCAGACCGTCTTGATCAAACACAGATTTCCTGTGAGATCCGGATCATACGGCAGTGAGTCCTTGACACTGCTAACAGAAGCTTAATGTGAAAGCAAGCAACCGGGACCTCCGCATCTGCACACGAGAGCACCACAACCTGTGAGAGTATTCCTCTGAGAACAGGGCAAAAGTTGCAGAGATGAGTTTGAGGTGACGGCACAGCTGCCGAGCAAAGAAAAAGAAAGACGGAGGAAGGGAGACGGAAAGTGAAAGACAAAGTGGACGAATCTCCTTTGAATGAAAATGGAAAAAAAAAAAAGCACAGAAGCAATGAAGGTACCCCTCCGCCCCCACTCCTCCTACTCCTACTCCAACAAACCCCTCCAATCCCCGCTCGGTGCGCTCTGTTGTTCCAGATGTGTATCAGGGGTCTCGGGGTCGACAGAGGGGTCCCTCCACTGCTGTAGCGTTTCTGTGTCTATTGGGAGATGGTGGTCCTGATAGCTCGGCCGTCTGACACGTACACAACAGTACATAAATCAAACGCACACATACGCGCACTCACTCCATTTATCTCCCACTCAAGCAGCGCGGTGATAGCAGCCAACTCTGCATAGAGTCAGAGAGAGGGAGAGGTTGTGGTCTGTCTTGTTAAGTGGGAAAGTAATGGGTAGCTGTAAAAGGTTTACTTCTGTTGCTGCCGTCTCTATTGTTCAGGCCTTTCCAGTGTTTGTGCCTCCTTTTGTTTGATGTGCTCGAACAGCATATAGCACACTCGGCCGCGTCCATAATTGCTGTTCCACATAACTGCAGGACAACAGCGTGTTATTATGAATCCTGTTAAGGCAAAGAATGGAGCAAATTGAAAGCAGAGGTCATAGATTTTGTTGTGCAACATTTTTAGGCAGCTGAATGGAAATGGTTTTACATGATTTCATTGACTTGCATCAACGCTGAATACATCTGCTTTTTTAAAAGTTGCTCACCATTATAGGGAAGATTACCTTATACACATCTCCTTATTCCATTTATTTTTTTTCCCTTTATACTGGCTGCTCTCCTATCAAGATTCTGTCTTATTTTTCTGTGGCGCATCCATCGCAGTTTGTGTGTACCAATCTGTAGCCCATCACAAGTCGCAGATTGAGAGGCCATTTGGCTGCTGTTGACAGGAGGGAGCAGCTATTGACAGGGCCCTGCCGGGGAGGCGTGTCTCAGGCCCCGCGTCCAAAGCGTTTGTGGCGTTTAATACACTGTAGCAGTGGTCTTCACAGCCCTCACCCTGCATGCTACTGCCATAGGGATCAATATGCACTGGGTTAGAGAGAAATGGACCATCTGATGCACACTCAGAGAGGGGGATGAGGGAAAAAGAGTGAGAGAGACAGAAACAGCAGGGAGGGGTGGGTTAGCAAGGGATTTAAAGGGGGGGAAAAAAGAGGAACAGGCTTGAAAAAGGGGGAGATGGCGAGACCGAAAGCAGGAGAAGAAAGGAGAGGAAATGATTAGAGGTACAGTTTAAAAGACATGGAGGCAGAGTGCGGCCCAGCACAAAGATAGATAGCAGGGGAGAGAAAGTGGTCAGTGGTTGAAAGAGACATTCAGCTGGGAGAGAAAACAGATTGGAGTGTACGGGGATAGACACTGAAAAAGAGGAAGACTCTAGACACCAGGGAGGATACACACAGGAAAGGAAAAAAGACATAAGGGAAGAGAAGAGTGGGAGAAGGGAAGGGAGAGGAGGGGGGGATAGACGAAAGGAGGGGGGAGAAAAACGGAGAGAAAGCGAGAGAGAGAGAGAGAGAGAGAGGTGCGGGGGAAGGATGAGGAGGAAGGGAGGGGAGGGGGGTAAAATTTCCATCAGGTTTTCAATTGGGGCGGATCAATAGTGTATTAGAGCTCACCTTGACCCCGTCTCTCCCCCTTCTCCCCGGCCCAGCACACAGGCCAAGCTACTCTCACTCACAGCAGGGGACGGAGAGGGGGAGAGATTGCATTACGGCCTCCCTTTCTTGGACCAAAGTGGCAGAAAATGGCACAATAAAAGCAAGAGCGGACAGAAAGAGAGAGGAAAACTAAGTCGCGGCAGGCAGAAACGGAGAACGTGGGAGACGGGGAGTGAGGGAGAGCGGAGTGCGCTGGAGGAGACACCAGCGGGTGTCGTCGTGCTTGTTTTTGGACAGAGCTTTTCTGGGAGAGGAAACTGGTTGGAAGCCGGGGCTGGCGCATGCGACTTATGTGTGTATGTGTGTGTGTCACCAAAATACTCCATAGGCTTGGTTGGAACTGGTCAAAATGTGGCGTCCACGCAAAACCAAATGCGTGCTGCTTACTTCCATAGATACATGCAGAGTGCAGACACACGTTTATACATAACATTTATAGAATCAAACCAAATCACACACACACAGTCAGGCATAAACCTGATCTAGTGTACTTCACATTTCATGCTCATTTGTGTTTGTTTTAATTTTATAAAGTCACAAGGTGTGTCTACTCAGGAACACATTGTCTACATCTCTATTTGAACCACTACAGCTGTATCCACAGGCCGCGGTTCACTCACACTATATGTGTATACCTGAAGTAGATTTTTATGCTTTAAGTCTACGCACATGAATACAGTGATTGTGTATTTGCTTCTGCTGTCATGCTGTATTCTGTACACAGTACTTGTGACATTGTGTGAGGGTGCAGAACATGGGAAGGTGGAATGGCATGCAGCACATTTGAATCCCTAAACAAGACTAAACTAAACTGAACCACATCTGATATAGTAGAAAGACATTATTTTAAGAACAGCATTGGTTGTAAAAGAAAAAAATTAAATGTATTCCCAGGTTTCACTACAACAGCCCTCTCTGGTGACAGGGTTGGATGTACAGAAAGCTTTGCAAGTAATGATAGCTAACCTTTTATCAAACATTTGCCTTTTTATACATCCAGCAGCCATGGAGAGGCAGTGACCCCATGAATGCCTTTCTCGTAATCACAGGCCATTTCGCTCCACTTTGGTCTCCACCAACCAAGGATTTCCTGTAGCTTCATGCCAACCAGGCAGCTTACATTAATCATATCTGCACATACTAGATGGAAATATCTACTCATGATTTTATTCCGAGGTTGACGTGAGTTGTGACACTCAACCACCCAGTCATTTGTAAATCGGAGAAAACAGAACAACGAGCTGAAAGCGTGGAAAGCTGCTGTAGTGCTTCAGACTTAATTGTTGATCTTCAGCAGGTTTGACACTTCAGATTAAAAAAATAAAACTTACCATAAAAGCAATCGCAGTTTTTTTTTCCCTTGACTTTTCTTTGTTTTGTTTTAAGTTTTTTTTGTATTAAATTTAGGAATGAAACTACAAATTCAGCACTGCGAAATCAAGGTCTGTCATTTTCAATGAGCGATTTGAAAACTTTTCTCAGACCTGCTGTGAGAATAACACACACACAGAGTGATACACACAAACCTGGCAGGACACCCTCCATCACTGGAGGACAACACAACATGAAGCAGTTTGAGGAGGACAGAGGCAGGGGGCAGAGGGAGAGCGGTGATGGGGGTGAGGGGTGGGGTGGGGGGGTTGAATAAAAAAAATTGATCTGGGAATTTAGCATTTAGACACAGTTTACAAAGCGATATAGAGGGGAGGCACAGGGAGCAGAGGGGACCGCGCAGGGGGAGGACACTTAACTTTACAATAGGTCAGCTCTGCCTATTTGACTAACTGTAACCCTGACATCCTGCCACACACACACACACACACTCAGGTGGGGAAATACATGGACCAAACTCTCAGACGCTCCCCTCGACGATCCGTCTTTGGGCGAGCGTGTGATTTAGCTGTTTAGACAGGAGCTTGTTTGTAAAATCGCAGACCTACTAGCAGCACCATCCTCATCTCTTCCCCACATTTCCTAATGCTGTTCCCATTGTCACCCATCCACACTCCGGTGCGCACGCACACACACACACACACACACACACACACACACACACACACACATACATACAGGCGCAGGCACCCTATCTCCATACACACACACACACACAGAGTAACACACAAACTCTGTCCCACTCGCTGAGGGGGAGAAAAGGAAAGAAAAAAAAGGAGAGAAAAAAGAAATCGATCGCCGGGGATAGCGGTGCGCGTCGGAGAATCGTATCTTGTCAAAATAATATATTACCCTCATCCCCGCCTGATCGATGCGGTGGATTAGGGACGGAGGGCTCCCTCTCTCCCCTCCTCTCTCTCCCTCTCTTCCTCCTCGGTGCTTGGTGCAGTTTAATATTTACCTCCGTGAAAGAGCGGCCGCGACGGCTCTCAGCCCTAATTGATTCCGACACATGGGGCTCTGTGCTCAGGCTGCGGATGAGAGAGGGAGGGCCGGCTGGAATGCAGAGGGAGAGGGAAGAAAAGACAGAGAGAAAGAAAGGGGAAAGGGGTGCAAAGGAACAGAAAGAAAGGAGGAAAGGGAGATTAGGAGGGAGGTGGGAGCAGAGGGTGTGACAGCAGTGTAAACACCGACATAGTGGAAGATGTGATGAGTGAATATGCTTATTTGAAGGAGAAGACTTGTGTAAGGAAAAAAGACAGACTGCAGGAGAAAATGGAAAGGCCGAGCTGAGGTGTTCAGCTCAAAGAAGATGGGATAAAGTTCACGTGGAAAGTGGCCGTGGAGGAAATATAGTTGGAAAGGTGTGAGATCAGAGAGCCCGGGGTGGCAAAGGGATGAATGGAAAGGATAGAGGACAGGAAATGAATCAGGAAGAATGAGGGGAAACGGAGAGGAGTAGGTGGAAATGGGACAGCGCGCGGAAACGGCAGGAAGAGGGACGGGGAAGGAGGGATGAGGGCCGAGGAGAGCAAATGAGAGGGGATTAAGAGAGCGACATGAAGATGGATAGAAACGGAGGAGTGAAACATGACGGGTGGAATGTAGAGCGCCAATAAAACCGCGAGAACGGGGAGGAAAGAAATGGGAGGCGAGAGAAAGGAGGGGGGGGGTGATGGAGAAAAAAAGGAGCCTGGCGCAGAGGTGACAGAATGATATCAGGTGGGATAGACAGAAAACAGGAGTGATAGCGGAGCGAGAGGCGGGAGGGGAGAAGAGGGACCATATTTTCCGTTGAAGGAACTGGCCTGTCACGCTGTTCCGCCGGCGCAGAGCAGCTCTATAAAATACAGAGAGCAGGCGGGTCGTGTCGGGTGACTTATGTGTATATCTAGGCTTTGTCAATATGTCTTTCTGTCTTCCTTCCTCTGTGCTCTCCCTATTGCTCCATCGCTCCTGTGCTCCCTTTTTTTCCCCCCAACTCCAATTGCGCCTCCACTCCCTCTTCATGCGCCTCGTGTGTGTCCCACTTCAGTGCCTCTCCTTCTTCTCTTTCCTCTTCTTCCTCTTCTTCACAGCAACCTTGTTCATCTTTGTTCCCTCTACGTCGAGGATGCACACACACACACACACACAAGAAGGTATACGTTTAGGAAGTCGCCTGCTCGCGAGCCAAACACGATTTTGGCGCAATGGCTCGAGGACTTGGCAGGGCTCGCACGCCCCTAATGATCCTCAGTTATGGCGCAACGCAGGCGGGGATGATGAGCCTCGCGGTGAAATTGACATCACTGACAGAGGGCCAACACAAATATTCTCTTCTGTGTTTCGTGAAGTCTGTGTCAAACCCGAGAAACCGAGCAGACAGCTGCCGGCGTTTCGCAGCTTTACCACACCCTGAACAGTCCGTGTGGTGTTTTTTTTCCCCTCTGCATGCAGGGATGTATGAATGAATGCATGTGTTTGTGTACGTCTCTCTCTCTGCGTGCATACTCCTCCTCGTCGGTCTTTGCCCCGGTGCAGAATCACCGGGTGGTAGGCTGATTTATTCATGTGGTCCCAGGGAGGATTACACCTCCTCTTCCTCATTTGGCATGGTTTAGTATCCTGAGCACAAGCCTGCGGAGACCTGGGTCCGTGGGGGGGGGGGCCCAGACATCCTGCAGATACTCTGCTCCGGTCTACCACTGGTGGACACTCACAAATTACCCTGCTCTACATTTCATGTATATTCATTAAGAAAAGCCGTCAAAACTTCGCAGATCTGTTCTGTCTGTGAGGCTGCTGCAATGTTGTCTTTATTTTCCGTCCAGGTTTTTAGTTCTGCCTGATGCCTTGACCACACTGCAAGGTGGTAAAGTCCAGGTGGAACCCTAAATATTAAGGCGGAGAAAACAATAGGTTTTCCCTTTATGCTGTCTATAAACTCTCTGAAAAAGCTATTTAAAAAAAAAAGAACACCTCTCATTTCTGATTGTGATGTGAATCTGTTCTGAGCTGCCACCATAAGTCCATGACAACTGAGCGTCACCGTGGAAACAGAAAGGTTGGGGGGTGTAGAGGACAGAGAAGTTGCACTTGGATGAAACAGAACTTATTTATTTTTACAGAACAAGCTGAAAATTCTCAATCCATCTCCATGACTTCCTCCGTCTCTGGTCTATTGTTTTTCTTTTCCTCCTTCTCACCCCCTTTCCCTCTCTCTCTCCCTCCCTCTCTCCCTGTCGCTGTGTCTGTTCTTTATTTACACCTCTCCCCTGCTCTCTGCAGTGGCTCAGGGAGCGGTAACAGAAGTGTCACTTGTCATTATTGGTCTAATTCAGTAATCCGTCATCGTGCACTCACTGTATGCAGCGCATTATACGCCGGCACAGCAGGTGTACTACGCACTGAGGTGGAGATTCGATTTGACACGCGCACACAGGCGAGAGGGCCGACGGGGGCCGGGCCGGGGCAGGCGGGCGCTGAGTGTGTGTGTGTGTGTGTGTGTGTGTACAAGTTTGTGTGTGTGTGTCTGAATAAGAGTGGGAGAGGGAAACACGGATAGAACGATGGAGAGATTGGATTTTCGTGCATTTGTGTGTGAGCATGCTGGTGTGTGTGTGTGTGTTTGCACATAGATATATGATTTCAGTAGTAATGCAACAGTCAGAGGTGTGTGTAATGGGAAGAGACAGAGATAGTATTAACCAGAGACAGCATAGACATTAGTTGTAAATACGGAATCAGTTATATCTGAGGAGACGATGGTTGTTTTAAGAAGAATATTCTTTAGAGGTGTCACCTTATTTCATGAAGACTTCATATCCATTCATTTGGAATCTGCACTCGTTGACCTCTGTGCTGTGTCTTGTTTTTGTTTGAAATATGTTTCTCAACTTCAAAGTTTGTGTTCTTCTACGTGGTGAATATGTTCCACGACCCTAAAGTCCATGTAACCCAGTCAACAACCAGCAGGGAATATAAAAGCACCTGAAAACAAGCCTATAATACGATCTACAGCACAAAACGAGACTGTTTCTAAATATGCCTTTAAGTGGCATTGATCCTCGATATTTTTTTTTTCAGGACTGCAGGTTTCTCAGTACTATTGTATAGTTTTTGAAGTTGTTCACTATAATTTGTTATTTTAGAAAGTTTCAAAAGAAATGAATAATTCATAGAAATGGCCAAAAGATGTTAGCAATTGAGGATTATAATTAACAACCCAATCTCTAAATCAATCAGTTCAATCTGATGTATAAAATGAGCTTTGAGAAATTGTACTTTTTGTCCTGCCAATAGTTTATTTACCTGTCTCATCATCATTTCAGTCGTAATAGAGACATCAGGACGTTAGGGGAGAGAGAGAGAGGAGGGATGACAAGCAACAGCAGGGACGTTGCATTTATACACCGAAACCCTTCAGCCACCCAGACGCCCCTGCATTTTATTATTAGATCATATGGCCACACTAATATTGGACTAACGGGGAAAGACACGAAAGAAGTAATAATAGACGCCCTTAAGGGATGTAAGAGGAGGGTTCACCAGCCAGGCGTTAACCAAGGTTCCTCTCTGTACCCTCTCATCAGTCCACAACAACGACATGCCACTTTGTGCCGTCTCAGTTTTTATCTAATGCATCCCATAGTGGTGGAATAAATCCACAAACGGGGAACATTCAGTCTTCCAGATCTTTGGTGGGCCTTTTTTGTGAGGATTAACTTTCTTATGCAGCCTTATGGGATGTATGAAAATGATTATGTTAATAATCTATGGATAATTGTTGTGTGGGTTCTACTTGGATGTAGTAAGGTTTAATAAAATGTTGCTGTGAGGGTTATGTTAAGATGGCAGAAGATGTGGCACCATAAGCTTTAGGTACATATTGTATCTGCTTCTGGTTATCTTGTATTATAGCTGGTCATTTGTAAACATATATATGCTTACAATTAGCTAATACAGAAGAATTTCTCAGAAAATGTGACTTACCATAGATATCTGGTTATGCTAGCTGCTGTGGGACATCCACGTTACTGCAGACTTCTTAAATTATCTCTGTACAGTCCAGTGGTCAAACACTTCAGACTAAATCGTCCCAACCCAAACAGTCTCACTGTCTGTAACAGGCTTATATCCAGGACATCATACTGACTTGATCTTATTTCGTTCACACTTATTTTTAAGTTTAGATTGAGTCCTAATTACTTGTGCTGATGTAAACGTGATCATTTGTTCTATTTGAAGGGTGGCATTTAGTCTTGTACAAGCATCTTGTGTGGTTGCTGTACTCTCTAATTAACTATGGTGCATTTCTGGAGTTTTCTGACAAACAGGCTCACAGTTTGTCCTCCATTATTGATGGCACCTCTCAGCAGCTCCACGAGGCTCTCAAAGGTCAACACTTCAGGTCTGGAGTTCAACAAAAGTGAAACCCCCCCTCAATGTCACACAGTACTGAATGCATACATTGTAAGAGGATGATCCCTGGCCAAAAATGAATCGCTCCATTGAAAACAATTACAAAAGGGAAAAAAAATTGTGCAATAATTTCAATCTCACCACCCCCGAGGTCACAGATGGTGTCAGCTACAATGCACTCAGGGTGAGTGTCTTTTTTTTTTTTTCCTGAACCAGTGTGAAAGGGGGTTTAAGGTTCGTGATGGTGAGGCTTCCTTTTCTCTCTTTATCAATGGCAATTTGTATGTGAGCGCTCACCTCTATAGTCCCAGCGGGCACGGTGGATTTCATCAAGTTCTTAACCCCACAAGGCTACAAATCCGGTTACCACTGTAAGTGTTTTAAACTGTTTAAACTATCAAAATGCTCCACACTGAGTCCCAGGCTGTGTACGAGTCACGCCCAGACCACACATATAAGTCTAACTGCGTTTACTTGGCTCTTTTTTTTTTCTCTCTCTTATGTTATTTTTGCTTCATATAACACCTGCCATTTCCACCGCTTTATCAAACTCCAGCTCTGAGCGCGCTCCAAGGGGATTCAGTACTATTGGTTTGTGATAGTCTCAAGTTTTTACTGCTGGTCTTATCGATTCATTCTCATCATTCCTTTTTTTCATTAACACCAAGTTAGCAAAATATGAGACACTTGTATGTGATCCGACTGTCTTCCAACTTTTTAGATTTGGATTTTTACAATAGTTGCACTTTGTGTATCAGAGCAGTTGTATTATTATAGCCTGAAATCCTTATTATAGGAGCATTTTCATATTTATTAGAATCAATTATTATAATTGAGTAATTACATAATTGTAATTAGCATAACCTGTTATTCACTTCACATAGGCATTTGGTGAAACTTAAAACCACCATTGTTTTATGCCCTCAAGAAAATAATTCAAAGTTTAAATGAGAGTGAGAGCCAATTATTGCGAGAAGAAAGACTCAGATAAATGATTTAATGAGAGGAGCCTTCAGGCCCACTCAGACAAGCCAAACACCAGAAGTGACAACTTTACTCCAAGTACGCATCGGGACTCATTTCTCATTTTAAAAGTGCAGTGAAGACACTAATCCATCGCGCCATCCTTTCACTTTTTTTTTTTTTTAATCAATCCTCCCCCAAAGTTCTGTTTTCCCCTCAAACATCGCGATAACTCTGCTCGCCCTCATTAAACCTCTCTGTCAGTGCTCATCAGAGAAAGTGAAAGGCGAGACTGATGGAGGATTTTTTTTTGTTTTGTATTAATCCACTCCAGTCTGAGTTTTTTTTACCAAAAAAAGCCTCATGAAATAATCTTTAATTTGTGGCTTATCAAGTTCTACTCGCACAGAGAAAAATATTAAAGTGATCGCCGCCCATCGACTGGAGGCGAAACATGCGCAAACTATGCGCACAAAACTGCGCACGGTGCGGACTTTTCGCACACATTGATCCTGGACCGAGTCACGCGGTTTGATCTAATTTTTGTCGCCTTATTGTGTCGAAAGAGACTTTGAGATAGATTTTATCCAGCTCTTTCGCCTGATAATGATCTGGTGGAGCGGAGGTTTATTTTCCATTAATATGATCAGAGGCTGTCGATGCCGCTCAATGATCCTCCTCCATCCTTTCAGCGCCACGATGTGTCCATCCCCATCCGCCTGCAGGTCCACATCACTACTCTCCCCCTGTAATGATCAGAATAATCCACGTGACTGGTCTGAACACACTGATTTACACTTTGTTTCAGAGCTTATTTGTGTTAAAAACAAAAAAAGATGGACAGCATAAAGTGCTTTCCACCAAACCTGCCTGGAAATACTTAAGATACTTTATTGTTAAAATACACACATACAGGAGTGGAGAGACAGAGAGAGAGAAGAGTTTAAGGGAGGGAAATAAGTTAAAAAAAGTTTGAGGGAGAAAAAAAGGACGAGGAGGAGGTGGAAGAGGCAGGAGGGAAGTGAGGAAGGACCGAAGGAAGGAAAGCGTTTGAATTATTATCCTGTATATGCCTGAGTGGACATGAGACAGAGAGAGAGATGAGGGGGGGCGAGTTGTTGGAGAAAAAGATGAGAGGTGAGCCCGAAGGTGGGGACGAGAGAGAGAGAGAGAGAGATGGGAGGAGGCGGGGTGGTGCTGGTGGTGATGATGAATGGATGGAGAACAGGGATGAGAGACGGAGCAGCATGAAAGAGCAGATCCACGGCGCGCGGCCCCGCTCCGAGGATGATGAAACGTTAATTAAAGTAAACGAGCTACCTGAGCTCCCCGGCTAACCCCCCTGTCACACTGTGTCAGGAGACAGAGAGAGAGAGAGAGAGGGAGGGAGAGAGAGAGAGAGAGAGGGAGGGAGGGAGGGGTGGAAATTTGATTGAGAGCCACAGAAGTTGGATAATCCAGCTGTGGGTTTAGCTCAAGGTTGATTGCTGTCACAGCTTCAGCGACCAGAATTAACCCAGAGAGGGGCAAAAAAATAAAAAAACAAAAACAAAAAACTCTGATGCCCACACTGCTACTTTTTACGACTTTTCTTTACATCTTCCGCAGCATCCTTTGTTATTTTCGTGTGTGTTTTTTTCTAGCATCATCGGGGTGAACTTCTCAAAAGATTTCAAATAAATTCATCAGAGGCATCAGATGCAAAACAAATCTAAAAAGAAAAAAGAAAAAAAAACAACACTATATTTACTATAATAAGAGGCAGGCTCTAATTTCCCCGCTCCTGATGTGGCCTTTAGAGGAAAACTCTCCATCCTCCGTGTGTGTATTATCAGCCTGATTTCCCCTTCAATCCACGCAAGCTTTATCCGCCAAGATCACCTTTGTTTCTTTTTTAATGCTCATATTCATTCAATTAATCTGGCCTCTAATTCGTTTATATATTTATTTACCCGCTCTCGCTATCACTCTCTCCTTTTTTTTTTCATCTCTCTCCAACGATTATCCTGGCGTCTAATTAGAAATCGATGCAGCTGGGCCGGCGGGTATTTGCAATGTGTTTGTGGACGTTGAGAACAATTCCCCGGACAGCAAAGACCGAGAGAAGAAAGAGAGAGAGGAAAGAGGAAACGCTGCACTGCACTATATGCACGCACACAAATACACACACACACACACACACACACATTCTGACAACCGACTTTACTGCTTGAAGCTATTCTTCTTTCAAAAAAGCAGTAAAATAAATAAATAAAAAAAGAAAGAATGGAAGGAAAGGAAAAATGAAAAGAAAATCATTTTTTAACGACTGACGCCAGGGATTTCTGCAGAATTGTTGAGGAGTGTTTCCCCGTCTTTTAGGAAAACAAACAAATCTCGAAGTGGAAAAGCACTTTAAGTGTGATGGCCTGCATCTCACCCCAGCCTGCGATCTGCCAAAAGTGCAGGCAGCCAATTCACCACAAAGTTCCAGCATGCACTCCTCTGTGGCCCGAGACAAATGATATGTTATTATACTGATTATAATAATACTCATTATTTTTATTGTGATAATAATGAGTGCATCGTGTCGTCATCATCAGGCCTCCATTTGCAACATCGCACGGGCTCTAATTCGTGCACTCGTCCAAATGTCATCTTTTATTTTGAAGGGATATGCAGTTTAAAAAAAAAAAAGTAAAACAAAAAAAGTTATGTTGATGAATTACATTTATTTGGGTTTTTTCCTTAAAAAAAAAAAGTTGGTCCAAATTTCTGTGTGTCACCAAATTTCATTTAATTTCTCTCGCGAAGTAGCTACTCTTAGATATGAGGCGGAAGTGTGAAAGTTTTACGGGTCAAATCGCCAAACGTGTTTTTTTTTTTCCTGCTCCTCCTCCTCCTCATCATCATCATCACCACCTCCATCTTCCTCCTCTCCTCTCCTCTCCTCTCCTCTGCTCTCCTCCCGGTGTGTCTGTGGCTCTGACGCCGGGCCGGAGTCGCCTCCTCCCCGCCGCGTCCTGCGGAGACGAGCCGCTGCAGAAGCGACGGTTTAGCGCCATTACCGGAGCCAATCGAAGCAAACCGGATTAGCAGCTGCCAGATGAAAAAAAAAAAAAAGAAAGTGTTCCAACCAAGTGAAAAAAAAGAAAGAGAGGAGGAACATAAGGAATGAGAGGCTCGCACACTTTTATTAGTTCAGCTTTACACCACGGTGTGTTTACCGTCTGCGCTCTGCGTTTTATTGGCTCGGCCCATAATCTGTTTTTCAGACCCTGATTCTCTCTGTTTGCTCTGTTCATCAGCCCCAACGAGATGCATCACTTTGTGCTTGTGTGTGTGAGTGTGTGTGAGTGTGTGTGTGTTCATGGACTAGTCAGGAAGTGTCATATCGGGAAAATACAGTGCTGGAGTGTCACCCTCTTCTGCATGATGAGGAAAACTGAATAACTTGCATTTTCTCCTTGTTGCTTCACATTTCGTCAACCCCTGTGATGCTTTGCTTGTGCCAAAACCATCAGTCTGGGCTCCCCTGTGTGTGTGTGTGTGTGTGTGTGTGTGTGTGTGTGTGTGTGTGTGTGTGTGTGTGTGTTTGCATGCCATTGTCTGTGTGTCTTTGCAGAAGAGCAGTAAGTCATATTTGAGGCTCCATCCTTGCATTTTCTGTCAGTCTGTCTTTCCATCTCGCACACTCATTAAACGTCCCTCACACTCACACTCACACACACACACACTCTCTCTCTCTCTCTGTGAGTCTCCCTCTCCTTCTTCTTCTTCCTCCGCGCCTCACGCTCCCCTTGCCCGTGGCTATATGATCGTGAAAAATGTGTTTACAAAACTCGCTCTCTCACAGATCAAACCGTGCGGACGAATCAAAGACTTTGGAGAGAGGAGAGAGAGGCAGAGAAGAAGCGAGTGAGGAGAGAGAGAGGGAGAGAGAGGCAGGGAGAGAGAAGGGGTACAAGCAGAGGGTGTGTAGAGGCCTTATAATTTTAAAATTCTCTGTGTGTTATTCGCTCTTTTTTTTTCCTCTCCCCCTGCTTGTGTGTGTGTGTGTTTGTGCGTGTAGATGTCTGCCTGTATCTCCTTTGGTAATACAATATCTTTAAGGCCCCCAAAACAACTATCTGTGTCTCACAGTTAAACATGAGATAATGCAATATTGATGTCTCCTTGTCTTTGCTATAACGCAATACTGGGCCCATTCTGGCTGGACACGCTAACATGGGCCGATAGTGCCCTCGCTCTTAAAAGAATTACTGTGATCCTGTAATAAATTTTGGAGGGATGCTACACAAATATTAAGTCCCTGAAGGAATATAGGAGGGCTACTGAAACCATAGGAGTTAGAAACACTCCCGAAGTAGGGTCAGGTCGCCGTTCAGACTAAGTATTCTGCGCGGGACGCACAACAAGTCCAGACTGGATGTGATTATCGCTGCCCGTCTCGGCCTCGATAAAGGTTGATGGACTGTGCGAACACAAGGGACAGCAATGGAAATAACTATAAGACTTCATTGTTCCACCTCCGGCAAGGTCTTAAATGTATTATAATTTTATCTGTAAACCAAAGCAAAGACAGAAAGTGTGATCATTTCTAAGTCTTACATAGCAAATGTGACAATTTATTAATGTGACATTTTTAGATTTGTCAGGTATGTGCAAAAATAAATGGCCTACGTAGAAATGCAGAGACATTTAACAGAGTATTTCTTAGTTCGGTCACGTCAGGGAAAGGTTTCTGTCATATGCTGCTGCTTTTGTCTCTCAAAGAAAAGAAATTTCTTTTCATATAATGATGTCAAAATTGCACACGATGAGGCTCTTGGAGAAGTTGCATGAGCAGCAGCGGTGTGAGGACTTTTCTTTTTAAAGAGCAGGATTTTGATTACACACCCCCTCCCCTTTTTTTGTGCTCATGACAGATGCTCGATGGTTTGATACGAGAGGAGAGGTCGTCTAAAATAATTATGAAAGGACGGGATGAAGGCGCAAATAAAAAAAAAAAAAGACAAAGACAATCGTTGGGACACAGGAGGACAGGAAGAGGAGTGTGGGTGAGGAGCTAAAGGGGGTAAAGGGTGAGAAGAGGGAGAGGGAGGGGGCAGACAGACAGGCAGGGGGAGCGATTATAGCAGGGTTTATGTATGAGCTATTGATTGAGTCGGTGGTGACTTCTTGAGTGGTTAATTCGGGAAGTGGGAGCGATAGAGAGAGTAACTCACTGACCAGAGGAGGGAGGGGTGAGTGTGTGTGTGTGTGTGTGTGTGTGTGTGTGTTGGAGGGGGGGTAAAGAGAGAGATAGAGAGAGCGTGATGAGGATGAGTAGAGAGAGAGAGAAGCACATTTCCTCAGGTAAAAGTGCAGAAAACAGGTCACGGTTGTGCGAGGAATTGTGTTTTTGTTCCTAGTGACTAATAACTGTTAACCTTTGTGTTTGGTTAATGTTTGTTTTTGTTGTTGTTGTTGTTGTTGTTTGGAGTCCCACTGAGCCCACTGCTTCCTCTGACCTTATGGAGAGCGCAGATGACTAAATAGAGAAATACAGGGGAGATCCTACAACACTTTTATGACACCAGACAAAGAAATGATTGGTGATTTATTTGTCATAAGGGCTCAATCTGAACAAATACAGGTTTATTTTCTTTGACAAAAAGAATATGTTACTTCTCTCTGGGGTCAGATTTGTTGTTCTCTTGTATAGTTACAAACTCCAGTAACTCAAATCGTAGACTTGCACTTACATTTAGTTGGAATTAGACCAGTGAGTGTTTGGACAGAGCCAAGTTTTACAGCTTCTGCTTCTCAACTTTCAATTATATTCAAATACAAGTCTCATTAAATTAGGATTCCCATTCAATATAAAAAGTCAAGGTAATAAAATACTATTATGACAGTTTGTTTGTTTTCTGAGCTTTTAAATAAATTTTAAGAAACAGGCAGCATTGCTGTAATATTCACACAGTGTGCAGATGATTTTTGTCTCTGAGGGATTTGCAGACACTCGCAGCCTCCTGCTCAAGTTCATCACAAAGAGCCCACATCTGAAACAAACCTCGGTCCATTTTAACACAACTGCGTCGTCTTTTTCCAACAAACTGCTCTTTTTTTCTTTTTTTAAAACCACCTCCCCCTCTTTCTCTCTATCACTTCATCAAACACACATAAACAGGCGCGCGCCCTCACTCACACACACACACACACACACACACCTCTTCCTCTCTACAGGCGTGAAGTTGAGCCCACAGGACACTCGTCTGCTGCCTGGAAACGACAGATGGTTCGCTTGTTCTCACTGTATCACCTTGTCTGAGGAAGTCAAAATGAAGAGCAACACCTTGGACTAGGAAACACGGCGGCGCGCGCGTGTGTGTGTGAGGGAGAGAGGAAGCGGAGTGTGTGTGTGTGTGTGTGTATTACAGCCTATAGATAGACTGGTTGTTATTCTAAATGTGCCCTGTGCATATTCGTTGCGCGGTTTCGTTAGCCATGCACCTCTCATAGTTTGTTTGCTGGTAGGATATCCTGCAGTCAAATTCCTAAAAGCTCGCGCGCGTGCGTATACGGCTACGTGGGGTTTTTGCGTAAATGCGTGTGTGTGT
>JBAJHX010000036.1:14253505-14284231 GCA_037176925.1 Amniataba percoides
GGCTCCCCAAAGCTCCTCCCGCGCGTCCGGAGAGAGAGAGAGAGAGCGAGCAGGCAAAGGAGGGAGGTGTGTGTGTGCGCGCGCGCGTGTGTGTGTTTTTCTACTGGCGCGGGCAGAGCCAAACTCGAGCTTTTTCTTTGCCGCGGGACATGAAACAATGAGGCTCGAGCCGGTTTTAATAAAGCGCGCTTTCCCTCCTTTCAACTCTGGCGCGAGGCGGACGAGCCGGCAGCGGAGAGCGATCGATAATTAATGACGATGAATAATTTAACCCTATCGATTGATACTTTTTTTTCCTCCCCTCTTCATCCTTTTCCCCTTCTTTTCCTTATTTTCTTAAGGCCGGCGTTTCATACCATACTAATACCGCCGTTTCGCGCGCACGCACGCGTCCTCGCCTCCGCGCACCTCTTTAAACTTGTTAGTTCTCCACCTTTCATGGAAGTGTTCAGAAAAAAAATAAAGTTTCCGTATTTATCAGCAGTTATAGTAGCCTGTTTCTGACCCGAGGTCGACTTCACCTAACTGCAGGAGTCACAGGAGCTGTGAAAGTTAGTGGGATAGAGGGATTGATCTGATTAAAGTGTGTGTGTGTGCGTGTGTGTGTCAGAACAGGTGAACCACTCAGGTGATGTGAGCAAAGTGTCCCTCAGTTACATGGGCGCTGTAGTTTGTTTTCAGCGAGTTCTTCATGAGCCCTCCTGCTGCCACAAACACTCACAAATGTGTCTCAGTCTGCAGCTGAAAATAGTCCAAAACAAACGTTTCCTCAAAATTGGACTGTTTAAAGAATAAATCTGTTTCATTGTTGATGGTTGACACTGTCAGTGGGGGCAAACAGCCATTCAGTTACAAAAAAAGTAGGAAAGTTGGAGACCTTATGACCTTAAGAACTAAGGCTTTGTTGGTTTTGTGTTTTTTCTGGAAGAAAACTACAATGCAACACCAGCCTTATTCATTCAGCCTTCAACCTGAGATCTGTGATTAGATCGATGTAATTTATTGTGGAAAATATATATAAAATGTATTTAACTTCAGTTTTCAGGTGTCCCACGGCCGTGATTTTTAAAACATTTTTAAGCTCGTTACTCCGACTCCTCGATCTCCCCACTTCTTCCATCACACCGGCCTCACAATCACTGCACCTGCTGGTGCACGTAGTGCGAATCTCAGACTGAATTTCACTGAGAGATGTTGTGGCGTGGCGGCGCTGTCAGGTGATAGCCCGGCTCGTGGTGTGAAGGACTCAGTATTAGCTTTGCCCCTGCAGTGTGGAGTAATGGGCGCTCTGCGGGAAGACCAACAGAGTCACAGAGCCTCAGTGCTGCTGTAACTATACGTCTTGGTTAAACACACTGACGGTACTGCACCGCTGTCTGTTCCTGTTACAAACCCCCGTGTTGATTTCTCACTCGTTCATATGACAGCGTGATGGGCACACAGAACTCGAGGTACATGTGGAAATTCAGCTGCAACAGGAGTCGTCATGTGACTGTTGTGGTGTTAGTGTACGCAGCTCTGTTCACCACAGTATTCACTACAGCACTGACTGTTTTTGTGGTGTTTCATCAAAGCACACTAATTCGAGGGATAAGAAAAGGCAGAACCCTTATTTTTAACATAGTTGAAGATGTTAAAAGACACACACGTGACACATAATTAAGCAAAATCTTTCAACTAAAGCAACCCTACTGCCCATCTAATGACTGATGTTTTAATAGTGTCTTCATATTCTAGTATAGTTTGTGTAATATCTAACAAAAAGCTCCAGGTTTTATATCGTATTTCATATAAAGCAGCAGCTTGGAACAACACATTGAGTTGTGAGTGAAAAATTGTGATTGCGCTTTTGGGGATTAAAGGTAAGAAAATGTATGTTGGTTAAAGTCGTAAGGTTTCGAAGTTACTGTTTTCATCATTGTTTCTCTTTCTTTAATGAAAAGTCTAAAAGCTTTGATATAATCTTCCATCTCGACATTTATAGATCTCATACTCGCATATCATGGGAGAACCATTCTCATTTATTAATACAAAAAAGTAGGAATTTTCTGTGGAAAGATGCTGGTTAGATAGATATTCGCCAGTACATCCCTCTCCCTATTACGCTGCACACTGTAAAATGTGAAAGATACACCATTCATCATTCATGGTGTGTGATGTATTGGAAATGTTATTTTACTATTTAAACAAGACATGTATCTAAATCAGAAGAATTATACGCCACTGTGGTGATAAAATTTGATTCTGCGTTGACTTTTCTCTTTAACATTTGGATGGACAGGTTCTCCTTTCCTCTTCCTGACCGCCCCCCCTCCTCCTCCTCTTCCTCCCCCATCTCCTCTCTCTCTCTCTCTCTCCCCTCCTCGTCTCTCCTCTCTCCTTCGTTCCATCTCCTCTAACAAACCCATAGCAGAGTCCCTCTGTTCTTCCACCCTGAGGCTGACCAGTGTGTCAGAGCTAACCAGGGAGAGGAACAGAGAGAGAGGGAAAGACAGACATAGCGGGAGAGAGGCAAGCAGAGAGAAAGGGAGAGAGAGAGGGTTCAGTTGGGCCTTTTTCAGGGGCAACCGAAAAAAGGAAGATGAGACAGATGTACAGAGCCCGTTTCATCTAGTGGAAAAAGAAAGCGGGAGAGGCCAGACTCTTCATGCCTCTCATATTTTTCTATCTTTTTATATCGTGACCCATCACTCTTTCCTTCTTTAGACAACACTGGAGACATAATGTTGCCTGAATGTCAGGCTGCCTCCCCCCCTTTTCCTCCCTCTACCCCAGTCACTCCGTAGAATTTCAAAACATAGTTGGTACTACAGTATATTGCTCACACAGTTTCCTTTTCAATCCCGTCAATGGCCTACTAACCTCGGCTCCACGAGTGCGCTGCCTCTGCTGACAGGCCTGGTTCTATAGATTACCAGCCGCGTGGAAAACTTGCATCAGTGCGCATCAGCCAGTCCTGTTTGGGAGGAAGGTGTTACGTTCCAGATACACGTTCATATACCGATACCTGAAATTCATTAAATTCTGACTTTGGGACTCTTTTGAAATATCCTTCTAATGGTGTTTTGATCCGACATGATACATAAATATATATAGATAGATATATATATAGATAGATAGATAGATAGATAGATAGATAGATAGATAGATAGATAGATAGATAGATAGATAGATCAGGACTTTTCACATTTTTTTAGACCTGTAACTCTGATCTTATCCTAATTATAAGCAGATTAAAAACATGCTAATTTAAAGTTTGCAAAAATCTCTATTTTTATAATAAGAAAGTGTCAGATGACTACACGTGATGTGAAAAGAGGCCGTATAGTGATGAATCCTTGACCTCTATAAGTATTTTAGTGTCTTTCAGCTTTTTTTAGTTCTAAAGTCCCATGTTTTGACAGTTTTACCACTCTTATCAGAACACAGAGCTGAAAGGGACTGAGTACTCGCCTTGAATTGATGTGGCCAGCGGCAGAACTCCAAGTGAGTTGTAATGTTGCTCTGTGTCTGCTGGATGGGTAAATAAGCAACAGAGAGTTTAAAAAGTTCACCAGGTCAGCTTGTTGGTGATCATTTTTCAGTGCTGGGTTTGCAGTGTGTTTCCATTACTTCCAAGTGGGCAAAGAAAATAAAAACCACAAGCTGCAGGTTTAAAGATTTTTAAAGATGAGCACTGCAGTTTAGCCTCTCTGAGACTTTGTGCTGTTTGAAAGTCGAGCAGCAATAACAGAAAAAGCACCTTTCAGCCTTGACCAGAGTCCTTGCATCTTTGGAGCGTCTTAAAGACACGAGGAACCGTGTCCCTAAAACCAGCATGCTCTTTCAAGTGAATTATCAAACGCGTCTTGACTCATCAGGGCACCAGAGGGTTTGCAGTTGGGTTTTGCTGAAGCTGTGTAGGCCTCCACTCCACAACATGTGGAGGAGAACAACTGAGGCTTCCTTTGAGCCGCGAGGGCGCGTTTGTGAAGATGTGACTGTGTACAGTAACACTGCGCCTCTATTGTATGAATTTACCATTGTCACTGGTAACTGTGTGATCCATCATCCACACTGGCTTTTTCTAGGTGGCCTTTTGTGGGCTAGAGGTCCTTTGTTCGGACTGTGTGTGCCCACAGCCACTCTGTGCAACAAAATGCATTTGTGTTTTTGCTCGTGCACGTCTGTGTGCTCAATCAGCGCCACAGCGTCTTTAGTAAACAAAGTGCATTCTGTCTTTCGGGTTGGTGAGATGTGTGTTAGTGTGTCTACATTGATTCAGTCAATATCTATGGGCTCCATGTCTTATTTTGTGCGCTTCTTCTCACTGTGTGTGTGTGTGAGAGCAGTTATCTGAATACCTGTGTATTTGTGGCATATCTGCTCGAGACTGTGTTTACTGTGCATGTACAATCCATTACAATCTGTGAGCGTCCGTATCTGACTGTCTGTGCATGCGCACGTGTGTGTGTGTGTGTGTAAGAGTGTGTGCGTATGAGGAACAGTATTCCCTCGGCTGCTAGTTATAATGTTTCTGGGGGTGATGGGGGGAACTTGAAAGCCCTGCGCTGCCCAAATCAAAACTAACAAGGAAATGATGGGGGCTCCTTTATCTCCTCTCTGGCCTGGGGGGCCGAGGGGGGCGAGAACGGGAGACTGGGGAGAGAGGGAGGGAGAGAGGGAAGGAGGAGGAGGGAGGGAGTCGAGGAGGAAGAGGAGGAGGGGGAGGGGGAGGAGGGGGGGCAGCCTGGCTTCCTCTTTGATTTGTAAAAAATGCATTACCTCCGAAATCAAACGGAAAATTACTGTGCCGAAGCAAAACACACAGAGCAGGGGAGAGAGGGAGAGAAAAGGAGATGAGTGGGGCAGGCGGGAGGGAGGGAGGGGGGGGGGGTGACAGTGGATAGGTGTGTGTGAATAGGAAGGAGGTGGGAAAGAGGAAAGGAGGTTTCACCTGTATGGATGCACTGTTGGATAGGATAAGGGAGGATGGATATAGATATATGCGGTGCGTAGGTAGCAGGAGAGACCCTGATGGATGGGGAGCGCACATATACATCGTCCTCGGAGGAGACAAGCCTATACACGATGTGGACCAGGAGAATATGGCCAATGAAAAAGATGATACAGTATTGGTGAACTGCAGCCCACAGGGAAGAGGAAACTTATAGATTACTACCTCGCACACAAAGAATATCTTATTTTCCAAAGACCGGCAACAATCTCTGCTGAGGCCTTCAGTCAGGTGCACGGGTTAGATATCAGCATTTTAAAAGGAGGCTTTCAAAGAGAGACGTTTGTTTTTGCATCCTCCTGGACCGCTGAATACAAGATGATCTGCTAATGGCTGCGTGTAGCGTAGTGCTGCATAAAACAGGAGAGGGCTTTCTGTGAAGACTTAACTTAAAGCCGTTACTTGAACCCTTGTGATAACTTTGACTCATTATGAGAAGAGTGAGCGGCAGGCAGTCAGAGAGAGAGAGAGAGAGAGAGAGAGAGAGATAAAAATAAGGAGCCATAACATGAATGGTAAGAGAAAAAAAAATGTGTGAGTGAGATAGGATGAATGCCAACTCTATATTTGAAGACAGAAGGAGCGGCTCGAAAACAAGAAAGATGAAGAGAGGGTGGAGAGAGTGAGAGGGTCCACAATCCAAAGGCTAGAAGCGGGGTGAGACCGAGCGAGCGAGCGAGTGAGAGAGGGAGGGATAGATGGATAGATCGAGAGAGTCGGTCAGAGAGTGAGAGAGAGACAGAGAAAGAGAAATGCCTGGAGTTAGCAATAATAATTTATACAAACACACCTTAATAATTCACGTTCCATTTCAATGCTGGAGGGAAAATCCAAAATTCACAGAGCATAATTAAATAGAGGCAGAGAGTGAAGGGAGAGATAGAGAGGCCAGCATTAAAGATACCAGTGTAGCAGCAGGGCATCTCTTCCATCTAAGCTTTGTAAAACAACCCTGATGAAACTGTGATATCCAAACCAGATCCCGTCTCACGGTCCCCTCACTCGTCATGGAAACGCCCAGCTCTCCGCACCTTCTCCCGTCAGCAGACATCTATATATGTACTCAGTTTAAGAGGCATTATTATCATTGGTCCTAATTTATTTAAACAACGCACATTGTGGTTCAGATCACCTGCTCGCACATAAAAGGAGCAGCGCAACTGATCGGAAATCAACAGTTTGTTTTAAGGCTTTCGTGCTCACCTGTGGTGCTCCCACTCAGCTGCCGCTCAGCTGTGATTGTAACAAGAAATGGTGCAACGTGACATTTGAGATACTGAATAGAGAAATGTAAATATCTTCATTAATATAGATTTCAGTCTGTTTTAATAACTGGAGTCAAATTCAGCTGTTTATTTTATATATTTCAATCATTTGTATATTTGTTGACTTTTACTTTTAACATAACAGTGTCTGAAATTAATTTCTATTTTTTCAAATATAACCTTAAAACTATTACACAATTACAGGCGGAAAAATGGAACAAAGTACATTTTCTCTCTCAGCACAATTCTTAGAATATTTCCAGGACTTTATACACCCTGTGTCCTGCTTATTAGCTACAGCTGGGTAAACCTAATGAAGTCAAGAGCAACAGCCACAGATGAGTTTTACTGCTCCACTTCACTTTGCAGATAAAGATTTTACATTCAAAGCAAACAATGAGCTTGTGAAACATGATGTATTGTTAAATTAAAATTAACAGCTAAAATTCCTAAGATTATATAAAAACAATTGGAGTTAGCTCCACCTCAATTAACTACAACAATAAAATGTTATTTGTCCATTAATGCATCAATAATATAATAACCATATATAAATATACAAATATTCAGGCACCAGTGGGTGCATAGTGGGTGCTTTAACTTAACTCCTTAATTTAACTCCTCTGATGGCATCTGATGGAGCTTTCATACTTGTACTTGCAGAGCTATGCCAAATAACTTTACACAGCTGTATTTTCAGGAGTGTGCTCATTATCATCTGTTCCACCAATGATAATGATATATTTTATACTCTTACTTCATACTATTGTAGTAGTTGTTTTTCTTTATTTGTATGAAATACCAAACTATCATGAATTTTAAATGTAACATATCTGATGAAATGTTTTTCAGTAAAGAACACAACTTCTCACACTTGTGACATGTAACAAAAAAAATACTGCTATTAAATGATCATATAATTAGTGGGGAAAAAAGTAATTTGGACGGAATGTGCCCAAATCACATAAATAACAAAGCCTTTCCTTTTTTCAGCCACTAAACCAATCCGTTTCTGTAACTAATGAGTGACTGAACATAACTCTGCGCAGATCTTAATGTGCAAGTCCTCTAAGGAATTGCCTGTTCATATTAGATAGGAAAAAGTCCTGTTTTTAATGAATAACACAGCCCAACTTTTAACTTGGTTTTCAAAAGTCTATTTAATTCCTCCTGTTCATAAATGCACTATAGGGATGTCCACCATGTTGCATCAGACACAGCCGCAGGTGGCCACACAAGATAACATCCATCAAACACCTGATCTCTACCAAAGACATATGAAACACAACCTTGCCATATTTCACATCGATTTAAGGTATGTTTTTGAACTCAGGTTGCGCCTTCAGACCCTTATGCAATACCTCCATTTTCAACAAACTTTACACCCTTCAACTTCAACTACACTAAACAAACCCGCCAGTTGGCTAACTCTAGCTGGCTTTAGCAAATGATTATCTGTGCGTTTCACTTTTCAGCTGAAATGAACGTCAAGTAATCATCATTTACTGACTTTGTTTTTTCCCTCCACCTCCTCCTTCTCTTTGTTTTGTTCCAGGTGTTGTGGAGGCATGGACTGCAACTGCGTCAGTGATCTGTTGCTCCCCCCGGTGCCCGCTCTCTGGACGCCAGGTCAGTCCCGCCGCCGGGCTGCATCGGGTTCGTCTGAAGTCACATATTTTACAAAATAGAAACGCTCATATACGCATGTGATAAGACATCTTCAAACGTGCCTCTAAATTTAGACCCAGGTCATGTGTGCAACCACACAGCCAAACAAGCAAATTCAGTCCTGAAAAACACAACCATCATCATCATGTTAAAATTCATCTCAAACTTTTAAAAAGAAATGAGCCATGCACACCACACATTGGTAAACAAATTCTGTATCTGGTAGTAATTGGTCGTGTGCCCTAATGTTTTTGCGAGGCTAGTTACTGCCATATTCACTTTGGAATGAGTGAAAAAGCTACTTAACTCCGTCTATGATGTGCATACAGGCGGCTTTTAGAATTCAGGCCCGAGCGGCATCAATCAGATCTCTCCCAGCGAGCTGTCATCATCCCGCTGACCAATCTGTTGAGGCTAGAGGGCATTAGCACAGACTAACATTGCTCAAGGCACGTGCTGTGATATTAAACACATCATCCCTCACCTCCATCACTCATCAGTCATTCAGACAGCGTCCCCCAACCCTCCCCACCCCGACCTCAACCCCCACCCCCCCCGGAGCAGGAGGACAAATGACAGGGCCTAACCCTATCCTTCCTTCTTTCCAGGGTTCGCCTTCCCAGACTGGGCCTACAAGCCCGAGTCGAGCCCCGGATCCAGACAGATCCAGCTGTGGCACTTCATCCTGGAGCTGCTGCAGAAGGAGGAGTATCAGGGGGTGATAGCGTGGCAAGGCGACTATGGCGAGTTCGTCATCAAGGACCCAGATGAGGTGGCTCGGCTGTGGGGGATACGGAAATGCAAACCTCACATGAACTATGACAAGCTGAGCAGGGCGCTGAGGTACGTGCTTGTGTGCGGCACGTTGAATGTCGAACAGCAGCGCTGGTAAATCGAGATGTTTATCACGCTGCAGTTTACATAAATTGTTTACTCTTGTTTTGACTGAATCCTCACCTACGTCTCTCTTTTTCATGTTGGTTTAATGGAAAGATAAAGGTGGGGTTTTTCCTGGGGAACGTCAATACCCTCAATTTCTCCTTATCTGTGGACATCCTAATGGAAAGTTCACCATTGAGCTGCCAAATAAAAAATTCAATAGGGATTTCAAAATTAAGCCCCAGTGTGAAATTGCTTGGACTTGGACAGAGTGGAGAACGAGGGAAACTGCTCGGCATCAAACTTGCCGAAGGTGATTAAAACAACACTGCTCACCCTCCCTACCTTCAGCAGTTTAAACCCCCAAATGCACACACAGTTTTCTCATGCAAATACACACTACCCTGACTTACTCCCCTACCCCACCCCCTCCCTCTGATTTCCTTTGGCCTCTTGTTAATGGGGGCTGTCGTCAGAGTCTAATTGTTATGAATTGGCTGGGGCCACAATTAGCCTTCTTAATTAGCCTCACTTAATTGCTCAATTAAGGGCCACGGCACAATTGCCACGCAAAGCAAAACACGTACACATCATTGCACTGGGCGCAGCCACTGTGGATACATGCTGATACTTACACGCCGCTGTGTTTGTTGATATAGTGCATCTGCATAATGAGCCGTTGCTCACCAGCATTTAATGCTGAGGTTGTCTAATACATTCTGCATTCAGCACACTAACTGCAGTCACTTTAAAACATTCAAAATCTAAGTGCCCGAAGAAATGGCGGCTGAGACTTCAACTTCTGTCTCGCGATAACACAACAGTGGGGTTTTCAATTTTCAGCCTCCCACCTTCTCTCCTCACACTCCCCCACCTGAGCACTCGGTTTCTTTACCTGAGCCAGATGGCTCCATGTTTTGCCTTTACCGCTGATCAGCCTGGCATCCTGGCAGGCTGCACGTTGTGACACCTCTGTGGGTGGCACAGGAAACTGGCATGACGGCGGCTCGACATGCCCAGCGGGAGACACCTGAGGTCGTTACCATGGAGACTTCTCGTGTTGTCCCACCTCCTTGTAAATGTGCTTTGCTGTTGGAAACAGTGACAGCTTCTCTATGTCATTTACATTTAAACTTAACCTGGACTGGATACAGTGTTTCACAGTCCTGCTCGTTCAAATCAAGCACCGCATCTGTTCTAAAATTTTGTGACTTATTTTCACTTTAATTGTAACAAATAAGTGTCGATCTGAAAAAAATCTGTTTGCGTAGTAGAAATAAACTTTGTCTATCATTTTATTTTTCAGGATTTTTTAAAATTATCCTAATGCAACGATATAATATAATCTAATACCTGCGTTATTTTTTGAATACTATTTCTTACTATTTGATAAATAGTCTTGTGCATGATAAAAGGGGTATTTTGTTTTGTTCTCTGTATGGTAAGAGAGGGCCTCTGAGGCTCAAATACATAGATTCAGCTTTTTGACTTTTTGTCTGTTAACAGCTGAATAAAAGAAGCATATCATATTGAATCAAGGCAGTCAGACATGAATTGATTTGAGGAAGGAGGAGATGAATAAAAACAGTGGGAAATCAGCATAGCTCTTGCCCTACAGCACTCAAGTTGTTTACTCATTCTTTTCTGTTAGCGATGAAACAAATAAAAAGAAAACCTTGATGTGAGCATTATATTAATCCTTCCCTCCTCTTTTCCTTTTCCTCTTCCTTTTCCCTTTATCCTCTATCCCCTCACCCCATCCCTCCTTCGATATCCTGTTCTCTTCCTTCGCAGGTATTACTATAACAAGCGCATTTTGCACAAAACCAAAGGGAAGCGTTTTACCTACAAGTTTAACTTCAGTAAGGTCGTCTTGGTGAACTACCCCATCCTGGACATGGCCAACTCTCCCTTCTTTCTGGCCCAGAATCACTTCAACGGGGGCTCCACGGCACCAGACTGCAGCCCAGAGGTACAGAGTGAAAGATGAAGGGACCAGGAGAGGGTGGGATTGATAGGGGGATATATCTTGTTAGATAAATATGTAGATAATAAAGTTCCATCAGTATAGAAAATGAATAGAAATGTACAGCCTTGACAGATTTAAGAAATGAGACTCATGCAATAAGAAATCTAAATTATAACCATATTTGATTTAACCCCTTTAGTGCTAGAGCGTGTCTGTATAGCAGGTAATAAATACACAGGGAACCTAAAAAAAAAGAGAAAAACAGGAACAAAGCAGAATAGAAGGAAAATAGCAGGACACAGTATTCTACACCTTAATTTTTTATTAATAATGATTTAATTCAGGTAACCGAAATCCATTTCACTCTAGGGATTTTGCTGTTGTATTTCTCAGGCCCCCGCTGTGCGTTTTCTTTTTACAAGGGAATGGGTGGTATTCATCGTGTCTATCTTTTATTTACTCTCTAATGGTGAACATAATAGAATACTTATTGTTTGCCCTGAGAGATTGTAAAATTTTTACACAGGTAAATTGTATCAGAACACAGAAAGAGACATGAACAAAAAAAGAAAAATGTGTAAATTCTGTTCCAAAATAATGTTATGTCTTCACTTGTGGGTCCGTTAAAGTGATGAAGATATTTAGAGAAAATAAAACAATGAACAAATCGATTTCAAATGTTTTAAATTCTACACTACATTATAGCTGCAGAGATTGTTGAAGAAGACTGTATTTTTCAGCTTGTGAGCCGTGAGCGGCTGTGAGCAGATAATTTTATTTTTAACAACTGGCGTCCTAGAGAGTGCACGCAACTTGAAAGTACAGTAAGAGAGAATCATCCATCATTTGTCTGTGCCATCCTTAAGATGGGATAAGGAGACACCGACTCTGAAGGAGACAGTGGAGGGGGGACGGTTTTAACTTGTCCTTAAAACAAAAGAAGACGTTATCCCCTCCTTCTCTCATCCCCGTCTCCAATGGCGTATCCATCTGTCATCGATTGAAAATGAAAGAAATAGAAAGCAAAGGGGTCGCGTCAGATCAGATCAATGGCGGGTCATTAATGCGGTTTGTTAAGCAACGCAGATCTCGCAGCTTGGGAGTACAGTCTCGCCTTTCAAACTTGGGGCTGCGGGGTGACAGATACTATTGATCCAAAGTCCTGCTTGGGGAAAAAAAATCCCCCCTTTGTCCCCTTGATTCCTGAGATTCAACTGATCCATTTATTTTACCTTGCCTCCTTCTCCTTCACGTGTTTTACACAGTAAAAAAAAAAACACTCGCAGTCACTGGCGCGCGCGCACACACACACACACACACATACACATACACACACACAGCTGCCCTACATTCTGAATGGATGTCACTGCCTCAGATCTCAGTCCCATTCGCCCCGTGTCCCTTCACACAAACTAGCCCACAATCCCCTCTCTCTCCTCGTCATTTATCCTTTGTGCCCGCAATCTCAATCGCTGGTCTCCATTTGACTCCGTCCTCTTCCTGCCTTTGAGCCTCTGCGTCCTCCTACCTTCCTTTTTTACCCCAGCTCCCATGACACCCCTTTTTATCCCGTCCTTGCTGCGACTCTGTCACTGTTTGCATCACACTCTGCGGGGTGCTGCTGTCGACACTTGACTTTACCCCGCGCGAGGCAGAGACGCCATGATAGCAGATTTGTAGGAATGCGTGTCCTCTGTTTGGGAAGCACACAAGCTAATTTTAATATTCTTCCTCTCTTTTTCACACCCCACCACCCAACCAACCTACTCTCCCTCTTTGTCACACAGGCAATACAGTCCCTGTTTCCTCGCTTGCCAGACTCCGGCAGGGGTTCGTCCCTGTTTGATCGAGGGACCACGGCACCAGGGCCCGAAGGAGACAAGCTGAGACTGGACTCATTCCCCTTCCTCAGTTCAGGTGAGACAACGGAGGGACAAAAGTTGGTCTAAAGCTCACAAGTGCCAGCAGAAAAAATGGGAATCTTTCAGTATCCCAGAGATACAGATGACTTGTGTTTTATGAGGCGTTATAGGGGGTATAAACACAGAAAGCCTGCTTAAACAAGAGGAGGAGGAGAAGGGAGAGAGGAGAGCGGGGAGAGGAATGAGGATATGGGGAGGCATGAACATTTATTGTTAAAGGAAATAAGAGAGATGGCTGTCCCATCGCTGCCCGCAGTGAGGCTTCGCTTCAGGTGAGAGAGGCCTGGTTGGCTTGAATTATGCACGTCGGCAGCGGTAAAAAACAAGTTGAAGGCTGGAGGAATCATCCACCTTTCCGGCCCGATCCTCCCCGTTTGTCCTCTTTTTTTCTCGCGTCACCGAACGCAGCGTGGATTTGTGGGTTTATTTATTTAGTCTTTTTTCCTTGATTGACGTCCGTTAATACTCGCGCCTTTGTCCGGGCTTCTGCAAACGCTCCGTACGTGCATGAGAATGTGTGCGAATGTGCAAAAGCCGGAGAGAGGTGATGTGTAAACAGATGTACTCGCACACATGCACTCCTCATCACACAACCTGCCTCCCCCCTCCCTCCCCGCTCTGTTTGTCCTCAGGTCCTATTCCCCCCTTCTTCCCTTCTCACCCTCCTCTCCCTCCCATGTGTCCCCGCTGTCCTAATCCCTTCCCAGGCAGGAAGGCCCTAATTGAGGGTGCAGGCTTCAGTTTGTGGCCTGTGGGCGCCCATTACTGTGTTTTCATAAGCAAGTGAGGCCTGCCTGACTGATTCAATATTCATGTGTCTGCCAGCTACTCCTGGCCCAGCACGCAGAGACTTCACCACTGTCAAATTAGCCCTGCATAGTAAATAACGGAGTGGAAGAGAAAGAGAGGGAGGGAGAGACAGAGAGAGGAAGACTGGAAGAGGCGCAGCAGAGAGAGAATCTTTGAGTTGGTTGTCAGTTGGAAGGAAGTACAGTAGGTGGAGAGGCGATGCTTTTGTTTGTTCATTAAAATTGCATCCCAGCATCACCTCAAATTTACCCCCTCCTTTTTCTGTTATCAAGCCACGCTTACAAGGAAGTGAATTCGAATTCAGTGCAACATTTAATTTGCTCCGTCTTAAGGTTTTTGCTTCATCTAAAATGATACGGCGACATGTCAAAACATTGGTGGCAGTGAAGGGAAGGATGTTAGAGATCGACAGCTCGCAGGTTTCCTTTCTGTCACCTAACCTGTGGAAGCGCACAGGCCGAGGGTGCTGATGCATTCTCTCATATTTCTTGGCTCCAGCGAGGTGACTGTCACCGGCACCGTGATGATGTGGAGTCTAAACAGACGCTAGCACGTTTCCAGATATTTCCCTTTAAACGTGCAAGAACCACAAACTGTTTGGAAGAACAACTCCGCTTGATCAGTTGTTTGATTTTTGGTTTTCGCTGCGGTGCGTGATTTTGGTGCTCGCATCTGGTCTTCAGCAGTGTGAAGTGGGTGTACTACACAGTACTGGCATGCATAAATGAACCATCAGGTTTTTTGTTGAAAGCAACCGAGCCAGAATTGGCCCCTGTGGCTTCTGATTAGAATTGCTAATACCGCTGAGCATAATTAGCGAACATTCTTGGATGTTGTATGTCAAGAAACCTTTGGCCCTTCTGAGAGCTAACCTCCATCTCTGGATTTTCTCCATCCTAGGTGCCCCGTGCTACTCCAAACCCCCGTCCCTGCTGGGCCCGTACCCGCGCAACCCACCCTTTGACTACCCCTGGAGCTTTAACCCCTACCTCCCAGGGGCCTTCTCTCTCAATAACTGCCCCAAACTGCCCCCTGGCTCCCTTTACCCCTCCCAGTTTTACCCCAACCCTTTACAGAGCAGCCTTTCCCAGCTGCCTCACCCCTTCTCCTCCCTGCTCCCCCCAGGGGAAGCAGGTGGAGGCGAGAGGGGAGCGGCAGGGCAAACCGGAGGGACGAACGGCACGGCGGGTGGTCAGCCAGTCAGACTCTGCCTGCCGCCGTACCCGGGGAGCCTGTCAATGGGTCGGACGGACATTGGCAACGGGGCGTCACTGGGGGAGAGGGAGAGGGTGGAAGCCAATCCTCCGGGCACAGGGATAGGCCTGGGGCTGGGAGGGGTCAGCCTGGGAGCCGGGACTGGGACGGGCCAGCAGAGCCCCTCGGAGAGGAGAGGAGGGGTGAAGCAGGACCCGGAGTCGGACTCGGACCTGGAGATCACGGATCTCAGCGACTGCAGCTCGGAGAACGAAAACGAGCACGAGTTCGGCATCGGCAAGGATTCCAGCCTGGCGAGCCGATCTCAGATCGTGCTGGATGGAAAGAAAGGGAGCGTGCTGCCACCCATCTCCTCTCTCCCCCCGCCGGCGTCCCCGCATCCTCTGAAGAGCCTGATTCCTATCACTCCTCCACCCCCGTCCCTGCCTCCGTCGCTTTCCCCCTCCATGGCTCTGCATGAAAGACACAGGGAGACAGAGACTCTCAAAATGATACACAGCTAATACATTCTCTCCCGCATCCACCATCTTGCCACTCTGTGCTCTGATAACTCTCTTTTTCTCTCCTTTCTTTTCTCAGAGACACTTTTATGCTTTAAATTGTCGACTCCCCTTTCACTCTCGATAGACACTTTTTCCAGGAAAGGCATTTATGTTCTTTACTTCTAAAATTACTGTTTCCCTGTTTGCTGTGCAAGTTTTTAACTCGCCCACAGTCCATTACACCGCCCACTCGTCCGTCTTTGACGGGGCGTACAGGTTTTAGGGTGTCGGCTGTCTGCATCGCCATCTTGTCCTTTCTGTTTTGATCTCTCACGCCAAATGATCGCTCCATGGTTTTCGTGGACTCGTTTTACGTGTTGCCAGCAGTACTCTACAATTTGCTGTCTGCAGCCGAGCTATGATAGAAGGCAGTGAGGTGGTAAATTACAACACAGCGACGCCTGCCTCGACAAACATTAACAAACAACATCCCTATACTAACAGAACAGAACAACAAATAATGCTCAGATCGATCCAATTTTACAGATTTGTCCTGTAATTCTTGAGATTTGGACTATATATAATAGCTATGACTTTTGAGACGTAGTCAAATACTGCCACCTAGTGGTGCTTTCAGTCAACGCTTCCTCCAGTGAAATAATCTCCGTGATCCTGTGAGTGAAATTATTTGCCCCCGAATTTGTTTTGCACTTACTTTTATATGAAATTGTTTCTTGCGGGTTAATTTAAATGTTGAATTAAATCCACATTTCTAATAGTGTTAACTGTGATAGTCTGTGAATATTTATTTTGTCCTGTGGTTCAAGTATTTCCTGCACATTTTCTAAAAGGGAAGAAAGAGAGAGCAGAGGGAGCTGGACCAATCTAGAAATTTGTATGAATATTTCTGTGTATATATTTTATTATGGTGTACATTACATTTAATTATTATTCACTATGATAAGATTTAGCTGTATTGTTGTGATTTAATTCCGTATTTAAACATGTTGGAAAAATTATAAGCTTAGGTGTATCAAAGTTTAAATTATTAATGGCAGAAGATCTGCACTCTGAAGATGTTTTTCTATGATGAGGACAGAGTTCACACTGGGAATTGTCTCTGATTTTCTCAACCCCAATTAATTGTGCCCTTTGGTCATTTTTGCCAGATGCCCAACGTACAAACCCTTTGGGTTCAAAAATATGCCGGTAGACTTATTTTTATAGTTAGCATTCACCCAGTGTAACTGTACTGTAATTAGTCTAATGTGAATAATATTGGTCTTTGCATTTTCTTTTTTAAATCCTCCCCCCAAAATCTGTTTTGATTATTTTTCAATCAGTGCTTTTTGTCCATGCCAGCAGCAGGGCATTTGGGTTTGCTCGTGGACATTAAACAGTGCAGGAAAAAAATATTCAGAAACTGTTTATCTTTGCTCTCCCAGATCGAATGAAACGACACCGTCTCTCCGGCCCTGTTTCTCAGCACAGAGTGAACACTAAACCATATTGTACAGCTTCATAGCATTTATAGCCTATGGTTTGTCAAACAGTGGCGGTATACGATTAGTTGTGAAAGCTCTATTGTAAAGTTAATGTAAAGCTCTATGTTTGTTGAGTTGCTACAGGAAAGGCCTCCAGTCGCCTCCACGTGGGGTACACTAACTAACAGCTGTAAATACTGTTTCCTCCGTGTGTGTATGTGTGTGTACACATCCCAAAATGACAATGCAGTGGTTTTACCCGTCATCTCTCTTTGTTTTACTGTAAAGAGGAAAAATGGAAAGTGCAAAAAAGAAGAAAAAGATTAATATCTTCAAAAGCAATAAACATTATTCTGGATATTGGACTGTTGTTGACTGTGAGTTTGTTGAACAGATTCATTGTGAGACAGCTTCTGTTAAATTTCTGCCATAATGTTTGAAATTCAACGCAGGTTTTCTGTTCAGAAGATAAAGATGCTGCCGTGGAAACCTTGTTAAAACAGAGAGATATTTGTTTGGACACCACAAAATATTTAAATATGTGGACCGTCATTTCTCTTTCTGATCACCATATGTTACCTGTAGTACATTATAATATGAACAATTCAGATATGACTGCTGATTTTTGTCAAGTTATAATTGTGGTTGCTGATTCTAATTCCTTCTTATTTTCGACGACAAAAACAAAAGTTCTTAGTAAAACAGAGTTGCACTGATACAAATAAAGACGCTGTTCTGTATTTTTACAACAATCATGTTTCAAGAATGTCTGAAAATAGTTTGAACTATAAGACAAAGCGAAGAACTAATTAAGAAGAGGAAGTTTAATTTCATAATTGCAAAATGATATAGATTATGTTTTCTTTTTTTCAAAAAGCCCATATTTTTTCTTTACATAATTAGATTAATGGAAGTATCAATTGAGTATTCAGAAAATGGCTGAAAAAAATAATGGCCTTATTATAGAGACCCCATGCTAATAGTTCGAATTTGTACAATGTTGTGTATTAATGTTGTTGTTGTTCTTTCTCTTCTGGTACAACAATTGGTAAAAGAAACGTATACACTGTTTTTTATGTAATACTACTACTACTACTACTACTACTACTAATAATAATAATAATAATAATAATAATAATAATAATGATAATAATAATAATAATATAATACACTCTGTAGAACATGTGCCTACATTACAAGAATATTATGTAGAAAGTATAACAACCATTCAGACAACCATTTATGTCAATGCAAACATAAACACCATCTCTATCGTCTGCAAACCTCTCAGCAGGAAAGCATTAGTTTGAATGCACATCTGAGGCGTGATATGGTAAGTCCCAACCTGAGTGAGGAGCACGTCCCTCAAACAGTAGTACACCTCATTTCCAAAATAAAGGTTAAATTTCATGATGCATGAGCTCTGGAAACATCTTTTGAATAAATTTGAAGATAAATGGCACACCAGAGGAATGTTTGTTCACACCAATAAGTAGATGAAATAACATTATGACCTCTACTGTCACGTCAACCGTCTCACATAGGAGCCGCTCAAACCGTATGACGGCTCGATTTAATCAAGGATACGACCATGAGACAAACAGATGAGGGGTAAACCTGCTGGGAAAGCAGACGGAGAGTCTCGTAGGAAGGACCACAGGAAGTGACAAGGTCCTCATACTGCAGCTCAGTGTTCGCCCAGCGGGAACCTCTGCGCTCTGCCTCACTGCTGCAGTGCCAACGCCATTCACACACACATTTTAATGTTTAAATACCGCCTGGTGCAAACTCTGTTTATAAAAGGTCTTCCACAGCTCCAGTTAAGTGGGAAACGCTCGCCAAAGAACAGGCCTGTCATCTGTGAACTCTTCACCGCCAGTCTGGAAATGATCTGAGGTTTTGTGTCTTACTGTGTTTAAACAGTGCAGTGCTGTGTCAACACGCGCTGTAAAATCTGTGCAGACAAAACCAGCTTTAAATAGACTTTAATGATGAAAACGTGTTGGTCATGTTAGTTTGAGAGTCCTGGTTCAAATTGGTCCAAGTGGGTGAAACCGCAGCTGGGTCAGGTCGTGACTGCGTTTCTCCACAAGGTGGCGCAAAGAGGCTGCAGGCCAGAGAAACAGAGGCCACCGGGCAAAGTTTGATTTGAGCAATGAAGTCTGCAAACAGCTGCTTTGATTTCACGACAGATGAATATTGTTTGAGCACCTGCGATCAGTGCGGACTGTCCACACAGAGCCCGATCAGAGAAGAGGAGGGGGAAAAAGGAAATGATTTCTTCTCAACACAGCAGATGTTGGCGGTTTTGTAGGACAGAAAAAGGCCTTTAAAAGGAAAAAAATTCCCTTTGTCCACACCTCAGTTTTGGACATTAATAGAAACGATAAAAGAGAAAATCAGCACAATGCGACAGGCGCTTAGAGTCAGCGATTGTGAGGGAAAAGATAAAAAAAGAGTTTAGCAGAGTTGTTCCTTGGAGTGCAAATAATACACAAAAAACACTATTTATCTTTATAAGACTCTTTAAAATGATCTTATTACGTGCCTTTGATATGAGACAGCGCAGTGGGTATGAAGCTTATAAAGCAGAGTGGAGCAGAGGGGGACGACTTACAGTGTGACACCGTGCGGAAACAAACCACCTCACTTTTCTCTCCACTTTAATTGACAGGTCGGCGCGCAGAGACGCAAACAAACGCGGCGCTACTTTTTTGCTACTCTTTAAGCGAGAGCGGAAACATTGTATTTTTTTTCTTTTTCCATTTTTTATATTCAAATCTTTACTTTACACCGAGTCTCTCTCTCTCTCTCTCACACACAAACACTCTCTCTCTCTCTCTCTCTTTTTTTTTTTTTTTTGGATGTGTACTTCCGCGTACAATGTTTTTTTCCCACTGACACTCGACACAACTTTCGGACAGGAAACTCGGCCGACGCTTCGCCTGCCTGCGCGCTTTCTCTCCACTTACGGGTGAGTGTGTCCACTTTTAACGCGGCCCGAACTTCTTTTTTTAAAACTTCATTTATCTATTTTGTTTGTGTTATTTTGTTTCTTTTACCGAGAGAAACTAGGCTCATACAAACCTCCTCCCTCCCCCTCCCGCCCGCCCGCGGCTGCAGCGGTGTCCGCTCGCAGGAATGCTGCGCTCGGCTGTCTGCGCTGCGTGAGCCGGCCTTCGTGGATGTACTTTTACCTAACAAACAAACAAAAAAACGAGAGAGAGAGAGAGAGAGAAAAGCGTTTATTTCTCCTTTAAAGGAACGTGGCTCTCTCTCTTTCTCTCTCTAGGCAGCTTTAAAGAAGTGTGTGTTGTGGGAGCAGCTCTTGTGGGTGTGAACAGCTTCAGGTGGTTGAGATGTGTAGGTATGTGTGTGTGTGTGTGTGTGTGTGTGTGTTGTAGTAAAAAGCTTAGCCTTTTGAAAGTTTTCTTTTCTCTTAGGTGGAGGTGACATTAATATTCTCACAGAGGGGAGTGTGTGTGTGTGTGTGTGTGTGTGTGTGCTGTCATCTGTAGTCACAGGAGGAGGAAGAGGATGATGAGGGTGGTGGTGGTGGTGGGGGGAGGGGGGGGCAGTGTTAGAGTTGATGACCTTGTGAGATTTGATGTGTTCTTGTCTTCTTTGCCTCTGACATCTCTCATATCAGCGCTTTGTCTCACGAGGAGGGAAATACAGCTGCAGAATATCAGCCTGTACAAACCTGCACCCCTCCCTTCCCCTTTTTTTTGTGTTGCTGCTGATGTTTTGTTTACTGCTCTGTCAACTTCTACCAGCACTGTGATCACGAGTCACCAGTAACCCAGATCAACCTTTTTATAATTATTATTGTTATCATTATTATTATTATTACTTTAGAAACTGTCTTTTTGTGTGAGTGTGCACAACATAAAAGAAGGCTGCACATCTCTCAGTCCCTCTCACATCACTCACTCATCAGCTCAGCCTGCACAGAGGTGGGGGCGGGGGTGCGCTGGGGGTTTCAGTGCAGACAGGGTTCAATAATTAGTGTCTGCGTATCATTGATTGCCCATGATGATTTCGCCTTGTGAAGCAGAGGACATCGCCCTCTGCAGAGTAGGCGAGAGCTTCCTGCGCGCACAGGAAGCTGCAATTACAGTACGACGCAGCTGAGGCTTCATTATCTCGCTGCAGTCATTAAACCGAGGCTGGAGCAGCGTGGGCCGTGCTTTGCCAGAGAGCAGTTATGTTTTCATTAATCACTCCTCAAAGAACAGTTACGTGGTTTTCTTTTCTTTTCTTTTTTTTGACAGGCAAGTTGCCAGGCCAGTTTGTCTAATTTGTGACTTTCACTTCTCCTGGTGGGTTTTTTTTTGTCTGCAAACTTTGAACCCTGTCTGAGCAAATTCACAACTTTGGTTAATGTTAATAAAGATTAGGTGTTTTGATTAGTAGATGGCTCTGAGTGTGAGTGTGAGTGTGAGTGTGCGTGTGCGTGTGCGTGTGTGTGTTTAGGGCGTTGCAGCTGGCGGTTTCGGAGACTGTGACGTGTTCCTAGCCAGCCGCTGCACTCCAGAGGCCCCATGTGAAGCAGGCCCTGCCACTTCCTGTTACGCTCTGCTAGACTAGAGGAGCACTGCACTTGTCATCTCTCTCTCTCTCTCCCCACGTTTTACAAGTGCGGGCTTGTCTGGAGCCCGAAGGCTACCTTCTCTTCCTTTTAAAGGAATGTTGGCCATTTAATGTGAGTTGCCATGCCGCTCTCTCTCTCTCCCTCTCTCTCTCTCTGTTTCTCTCTCTCTGTCTCTCTGTTGTTATAGGCCTACGTAGACTCACCCACATCCACCATCTTTCAGAGGGTAGGGAGATAAAGTCGGATAGAGATACAGCGAGGCCTAACGGTCGTTGTTAGCCTCAATGAGAGGTGCCCAACAACTAGAATGACAGGTAATGGCACCCACAGTGGAACAGCCGGGGGGTGTCCTAAGGGCCTGGAGCTGCGTTGCAGGCAAGCTAATAATTTACTGTTGTCAGACTGAGACTTCAAAGGGAACAGGTATTCTTCTCTGGCTGCTGCTTAGATTGATGCACAGGCAGCAGATAATGAGAGACAGAGTGCACCAGGCCGCTCCTCTTCTCTCCTCAAGTCAGCAGTGAAATCTACTGATTCCTCCTGAACGAGCTCAGTGGGTGAGGTGGGTAGAAGTTATAAAAGTGTGTGTGCACACGCTTGTGAGTGCGAGTGCATGGGAAGGTGGTTATGCTGCACTGCGTCTGTATCACAACTGTATCTGAAACCACAGCTAACTTCTGCTCTGAAGGTGATGTTATGTAAAAAAAAGAAACTGAGACAATAGAGGTTTGTCACCCCGTAACCGTTTTGTTATACAAGTAGTTTTCCTTTGAAGTTGGGATGGGCATTTTTTTGAGATTATGTCTGTGCACACTCTGCCTCTGCACTCATGTGGCGTTTTGTTGCGTTGTTTGTTTGTCCTACACCTGACTGTGTTTGTTATGTTGTAAATCCGCAAGCAAGATTTCAGTTATACAAAGTTGGAGTTGCTCAGTTTGTTTGGTATTTACCACATTATTCACTGGATTAGTCACTAATAAACAAACCTGTCTGGTTATTTAATCTATCAATGGCTCCTTAATTGATTTTTGAGAACACTCCACTCATAAAACAAGGTGAAGACAAATGAAATGAATGAATGAATGAAAGTATCAAACAAACATTTATGTGTAAATACTAAACTGAGTGATGGCTGAATACCATTTAGCTGCTTCAGGTTCGGGGTCCTGGCATTGTTCATGTTGGCTCACGGTCACACTGTCACGATTTACTGGGACGCTGGAATACAACTGAGCCATCACTAATGTCATTCAGAAGACCTGAACTTTTCCCACCATGACGAGTCAAAATATCTGCTGTAAAAAACATGAATGGTCAAAGACTGTCTGAAATCTGCTCTACACTTGGTAGTTTACTGTGCAGTTGGAATTTTGGCATCCATGAAATGCAGCTAATAATGTTATGGGAGTGTTTATGTAATAGACAATACATTATTCTTTCCATAGTGAGACCATATAGTGCATTAATTTTACTTTATTCACAATTCAGACACTCAAATAATATGGTAGGCGGTTAATATAAACATTATGTGAATAGGGAATGAATTTAGGACACAGCCAAAGTAATAATGCTATGTCAGTGTAAGATTAAAATGCTGTATTAGAAGATTTTAGCATTATAGCATAGTTTAGCATTTTACCTATGAATTAATTTTCAAGTTAAATCAGCAGAGGCCAAGACATCCTGACTAAATATTGTGCCAGCTCCAAAAAAAAAGAAAAAGAATGGTTTGATCCTACAGTTCCCATAATGCAACTCAACAGCGACTTTCATCAGACCCTCCCTGCCCGGTAAATGCCCGCATCTTTGAAACTCCAGGTCTGTGGCTTCTCACGATTTCTCTTCGAAATGTCCCCAAGCCAAGTCGAGATAACCCTGATAATGGCAGAGTGACATCATCTGGGTTGTTTTCTCAGACTTTAAAAAGGTCTCTCCAGAGCAACAGAAGACTTTTTTTTTACAGCTTTCTGCTTGTTCTCTCCTTGAGGCCTAAACTGAACTATATGTGTGCAGTTGGTTGAATTTCCCTTTAAGGATGTAACATAATATTATCAGAGCATTGTAGCCAAACAGCCTCTTATCTGTGCTGTTTCAAACGTAGACGAAACATTGATCATTGTTTTTCCGAGTACGGAGACCTCCCATTGCAAAGCTAAAACATGAGAGCCGCTGTTCAGTAGTCATGTGGCAGTGGCTCGTTCACAGGACGATGATTTTCTTTTTTTTTTTTTTTTTAAGTTAAAGTTGCTCACGCAGGCAGCTTTCTGTGCTCACCTGCCAATCTCTGTCATCTCTCTGCTGTCACTCGTGCTGCAGCCAACCTAGACGAGCCCCCCTGCTTGCAGTATGTGTGGTCAGAGTGTGTGCATGTGTGAGACATGTGAGTCATGTGTGTGCAGCTGTGACTCCCCCTCTACCCCCGCCCCCGCCCCCTCCCCCACAACTGAATGACCCCTTTGGTGGACAAAATAAATGCAGCCAAGCCAATCTCGGTGTGAGTGTTTATGTGTGTGATAAGAGGATTTTGTGCGAGCGCAACCTGAGCTGCAGCGGGCTTGTTCCACGTGCTGTGAAAAAAAACAAAAAACAAAAAGGTAGAAAATGGAAAGAGTCACATCCGTGTGTCCAAGTGTGAGTCAGAGAGATGGCTGGAAAGCTGGGAGGAAACTGAGAATGAGCCCTTTCATTTCAGGGTTGGGGTGGAAAAAGCGAGACTGGACTCTGTAGGTGATGTTTACTCTTGAGGGGTGAAAGATTGGGGGGGGGGATCCTCCAGTTTGAGTGAGCATGTGCAGACAGTGCCCAGGCCCGCATAAACAAAAGGAAATTTTGTGTTTCTTTAACCATATTGTAATAAATGTCTCAACACCGCAGACACAATAATTATAATTCGATAATCAATAAATTGCTTCAGTACTTTTATTTTGCTATGTTTTGCCTTATGTGATAGTAAATTCGATGACAGTTTTTTTGGACAAATCAAGCTAAATGACAATGTTACCTTGGACTCTGGTTGATTGTTTTGCATTTTTGCTGCTTTTGAACTTGTTACAATTAGTGGAAATGATAATTTAAAATGGAAACTGTTGTTAGTTGCAGCCCTAATGTGATTATTGAAGAAGGTCCAAGGACAGATTATTATTATTAATTTAACTCATTGTTATTGTTAATTAAGAGTAGAAAGTAGTCAATTCTCTGATTTCCCCAAGCCAGAGTTGACTATTTCTTTATTCTACCAGCAGGCCAAAACCCACAGATATTCAGTTTACTACCATGAAAACAGGCAGATATTCACATTTGCAGCTGTTTAAATGTTTGCGCAACCATTTCTTTCAACATAATTGCCAATTCATTTTTTATCAATCAGGTAATGATTTCACATCTAAAATGCACCAGTGGATTGTGCCAGCTGCTCTTAATACTAAGCACTTTTTAGGCTTTAGTCTGTTTACAGGTCTTGGCAGCCTCAGACTGAGAACAAAGTTCGGCCCTGGTATTTTTCATCTGGACCAGCCCCGATTTCCCAACAAACTTTGGTTTTCTGATTCAGGTAGTAGATATCAGGTTAACAGCAGAGCAGATCTTTAAATACTGAACAAATTAGTCCTGGCGCCACGAGGGGTCTTTGCCGAGATACGTGGCTATTTCTTACGTGTTGTTTCAGAACCTTGGACAGTGCTGCGGGGCGTGTACCGCGCGCGATACGTCATTAACAGCAGTTTCCATGTGCCTTCACCTACTGATTTAGACTGAAATTAGTTCAAAAATTAAAAAGATATTTGCAAAACAGTAGATAGTAAATTGCTGAATATGAAATCAGGTCATCTGTCAGCACTGCACAGAGTCTGTGGTTGAATATTGCTTCACTCACCAAACCACCGGACGGATCTGCTGGAGGGTGGAGGTGATGACAGTAGCGCTTCCTGTACCTGTCTATAGGTAGCGTATTTCAGACTGTGTAACCCTGAATCAGATGCATTGTCCCAACTTCAAGTAGGCCGTGGCCGGCAAGTCCACATTGCTGGTGGGTAAAAGATCGGTTGGTGTGGACTTGTTAAGAGCTGAACTTAAGAGATGTCAGTAGCCCGCTTCTTGTCTCAGCTTGAGGCTAGCAGCTGTTAGCATCACACAGCCGTATCTCTGAATGAACTGTTCGGGTTCGCTTTGCACGGCGGGATAATGGACGTGGCAGGTTTGCACAAGGAAAAAGAATGGGTGGGAAAAAAATACAATATCCTGAACACTCTCAAGTATGCAGGTTATCAGCCCAATGGGTTCCTTATCTTAAGTGTTAGATAACCATAATTGGAGTCAGTATTTCATTGTAATATATGACTTTCAATTTGGGGTAAGACATCGATTATGATCAGTACAGAACTGTGTGGGATAAAGACTGAATTATTTCTTGGTGCTGTATTAAGAGGCCTGTCCTGAGAGAGAGAGAGAGAGAGAGGGAGAGAGAGAAAGAGAGAAGAATGCTATGTATCTGGATTGCAAACTATTGGCATAAGGCTAGCATCATGAACCAAGGTGTGCTTGTCTGCGAGACCAGAGGCATTTTTGGCCCCAGATGCTTTGATTCTCGGCAGACTAAATTCCTTCCAAAAATACCCAGGTATCAGCTTGTTGTTGCTGCTTTGTGTGGCTTCATCTTAAAGTCGGTGGGTAACGCACGCTGGACACGCAAACGCCTGAGACAGACCCACAAACGACCGAGGACAGTTTGTGTTGCAAAATCTGAGCTTTCTGTGTTTTGACCTCTGCAGTTTACCACTCTGTCCAAACACACGCACGCACACACGCACGCACACACGCACACACACACACACACACACACACACACACACACACACACACACATGGAAGCAGTTAGGCCAAGCTGGAGGTTTACTGCGAGCTGCCAATCCATGCCAGTCGATTGGCCCTGGCCTATCAACTGTTTCCATGAAGCCAGTGACCTCTATATGGGGACAGGGTGGGGGGGTGAGAGGGAGAGTGAGAGTGAGTGGGGGTGGGGGTGGCAGTTTTTTGGAGCAGGAGAGAGAAACGAACTTTGGCTCTTAGGAGAGACGAGGGGAAAAGGAGTAGAGGGCGCTTTAAGCATCTGTGTGCATTGGGGAGGGCAGAGGCTGAACTGAGGCTTGTTTTTTAGGATATTTTGTTTAACGTCATCCCCAAAACGCTGGAATCTCTGAGATTTTGAAAAGGAGGGGGGCCTGGGGGGCTGGGTTGTGCGGGCATTGTTCGGTATCATTAAAAACCTCTGAGAGTGATGTGTAGTCAAGTGAAATCATATGATGAGAAGGTCAGTGATTCTCTGCAGCGGCCGTATCCAAATAAAATCATATCAAGAAAAGGTCGTTTGCTACATATCTCTCAGAGGCCGTGATGCAAAAAGCCCTTTTGAAATTGAGGCGAGGGCCCTGTAGGAATTTAACAATATGATTCTTTCACACTTTCAGCTGAAAAAAAGAAAGAACATGTTAGGTAGGATCTTATGAGGCAATGAAAAGATCTGCCCCCTTTTTTCCCCCTGCGCCATAATCTTATTTTAGCCACTACGTAATGGTCGTTAAATTACATAATTGGCCCTTGTCTGCCGGCCATGAATGCACTGGCTGTCTTGGAGGGGAACGTACAAGAGGCCGCTTTATTTTAAGGCTGAAGGTGGAGGAGACGAATGAGGGGAGGTTAAGAGAGAAAGAGAGAGAGAGAGAGCAAAGTGAAAGAAGATGTAGAGAGAGCGATGAAATGTACAGAAACAAGGGGGAAAAAAGGATGTGGTAGACAAAAAGAGGAGGGAAAAAGGTTCAAGACAGCATATTCGTACACTTTAACCACGGATGGGCCGCTCCCTCTCAAGCACACGCTGATGTCACTGTATATATATACACACACACACACACACACACACACACACACACACACACACAGACTATCTTCAGTATCTCGCAGCGCTCTCTTCTCCCCCATTGTTTGCTTGCTGTCAGCGCAGTGACAAGATCTCTGGGATAACTCTGCCCTCTGTTGTGTTCAGACTGCTGTTCTTCTGCCCTTTTTACCTCGTTCACCGAGCACGCAGACAGTTCATTCACATGAGGCCTTGTTATCTTGAAAACTCTTATCTCGGCGTATTGATAATAGCTGTATCTATAATCAAGTCAGTTTTAATAGGATCACTTAAGATGCTTGTGTTGTCTGTTGGGCTAATTTGTGCAAAAGTTGCAGTTGTTTGTTGTTTTTTTCCAATGGGTTTGGGGGGTTGCGAAAGACAGAAGAGTGGTCAATATCAAACCAGCAGAGGTTGAGGTGTCCTAATTTTCAGTCGCTAGTCAAGCATTTAGCATAAAGCAACAGCGTAGTGCCTTTTTATCAGACTGTCACTTTCATCAGGCTGTACATAATTTAACCTCATGTGCGAAGTCAGTATCCTTTTTTAAGATGCTGTTTGTCTGTGTTTTTTCTTCTCCAATTTACATTTGAGGTCACAAATACCCATAACTCCAACAGATAGAACAAGTAAATTAGTTATTAGTTAACAACAATGCAATCACAAATATCAGAATATAAGTTGGCATTTAAAATTATTCTATGTGAAGCATATTATGTGACATTTTAACATTTTGCAGTTAAATATACTGAAAAAATGCGCAGCCCACACTGGAAAATATATTTATATTTGATCTTATTCAGTTTTAGCTTTCATTGCACCCACCTCACAAATTTTGAATATTCTCTTTTTTTCCGTTTGTAGTGACATAGAAACCCATGGTTGTAACCCACCCAAGCTCTGGCACAAAACCTGCTGCCACCCTCCTGCCCATTAACACACACACACTGTGTATGAGTATTTAGGTTATGCTTACATTTTTGTACACATGCACTTGACACCTTTTAGGTGTCACATCATTTCTTACAGACTTCATGCTGCAGATCTAAGATAAATACGTACATACGCACCACTCTCTCAAACACACGCGTGCACCGTAGTCGGAGATGACTGAGTATGTTTTTTGCTGAGGTGCTAGCTCACTGTCAGCTTTGCCAGCTGCAGCCAGAAACATTTGGCCTGGTTTGAAAGCAGTCCAGTGTGTATGTGCCTGCTGAGGTGTGTTGCGTTTTGGCTGTAGATGCAAAGGGTTTTTAAGTGTTCAGGTGTAAGTCTCTGCTCAAACACAATCTCTGGATGACTTGATGCCTTTTAGACTTTCCAGCATTTCTCACACTTGTGTTTCCATCGCCTGTTATTTCTTCTTTTCCACTGTGGCTGCCGTGTTCGTCATTCCCCGCTGCAGTAATGTCCCCTCTTTTAATTTCTTCTCCACGCTCCCTCCTCCCTTCTCCCTCCTTACTAGGCCCCTTGCTTTTTTTTTTTTTTTTGTCTCTGTTTAGTCTATAGGGTTCATATAGACTTGTGCTTGCAGCCATGTTTACTAGTTTTAGTAAGGCCTCAAAGGTTGTGAATTCAATACAGACACCAGTATAAGTACAAATACAAAAGAAAATCATATTATAGTTCTGTGGAAAGTTAACATTTTTGACATATGACCACACTTTTCATGTCCTTGAGGAAAAATCCATTCAGAAATGTGCAAACTGTGCATGTTAACCCTGCGGTTTTAGGCCAACCCTTCGTGTTCACACTCTTATCTCTTGAGCTCTCTGTTCTGCATTTTGTTCGTGACTGGGTGTCGTTCATGCCGTACAGCAACTTCCTTTACTGGTTCCCGTGTGAACCGAGCGATGAGTGGCACACGAGGTTCTTTTTAATGCACTTTTGTCTGTCTCATTTTTTTCATCTTTCTCTCTCTTTCTCTGAGCCTCGCTTTCTCTTTTCATCTGATAGGTCACACAAGAAATGGCTCTGATAGCTTCCTGAGGAAATTACACCCACTTCCTGTCTGTGTGCCTCCCCATTTGCCACCTTCCACTCCCCCAGTTTTTTTCTTTCTTTTTCTTCTTCTCTTTGGCTCAGGCACCTCAGGGAGTGGCCGCTAGAAGAGTCCTGGTAGGAATCCCCCCCATCACTGCTAATGAGGCTGGAGCCTGATGAGAGAGCCAGATAAACAGCAGCACAAACACAGCAAGCTATAGCCATTAGCTGCAGCGCTATTTTTGGACACTGCCCTCATAGCATATAGAGGACAGGACACAGCCCATTGTGACCGAGTGTAAGAAGAGAACAGTGACCTACGCTTATACAATGGATTTTGTGGCCAGGTGCATCTAGTGATTGTGAATCAGCGAGGCTCTAATTTTAGTGTTTTCAGCACAGAAAGATATATGTGTTCCCTCAACAGCTAGTACCTTTACTGATTTTGTTTCTCGCTATTTTTTTTTTGCTCATGATCAACGTGAGGCACGTTTTTCCTTTGGAGGAACCACTGACAGCCGCTACTGTTTAGAAAGTTTCAATGATTGTAACTTTTATGCTCTGTGCAGCTGACAAAGAGGCCTCTGACATCTTTAGCCTAATGTCTAATATTTAGACAATTTCTGCAAAGATTGATGGAGTCCATGTGTTGGTTTAAGTTGGGTTGGATCCCCAAGGAGTAGCAACAACAGTGGTGTGTGAGCATTTTTTAAATATATATATGTTTTACCATATGGGAAGTTTTCAGATTTACATGTAGTTGCTTTTAAAGAGTAACTCAAAATATCAGAGTGTTTGAGTATCCTCTCTTGTTGACAGTTTAAAGCCTGTTTTGCTGCTTAATTACTCTATGCACTGATTCACTGATGAATGATGATGTCAGTGTTGGATATCACTGCAAGTGTAATGAGATGTTAAATTGCCAGTGTACAAACACTAAGAATGGACATTTCAGTGAAGTACGAGACATCTTGAGTACAGCAGTTTAACATTTGAAATGAAAAATATAATATTTTATAGATAATTCTTGTTGGAAAAACTATATTAGACACATTTTATTCAAAGCAAAGCATTATTGTAGATCCTAAGAAATGTCAGAAAGGGATCTTTACTCTTTAAGAATGGACGTGACCAGGTCCACTAACCTGTCAAACTCATCTCTGACAGTCACAGATTCACAGGTGGGGGCTCATCCTGTTGCGGTATGGATGCTGGTGATGCCCACTTCGGGGTGAGGTCACAAGCGGACTTCTCCTCTCTTCTCAGTCTGAGGGTTTTTTACTAAAACAGCTGATTGTTCAAGTGGTTTCACAATGAACGGGGGGGATTTGCGTAAGAGCTGATGTAACAGGCTCTCAGTGACCTGGTGGAAATATGAAATGCTGAACTGTGCTGCCACTGATGAAACAGGTGCTGTTTTTTTATTTGTCCGCGCACAGTATTAGTCGGCCCAGTCGGCGCATGGAGAGGAATGCTGTTGTAAAGACCAGTTGTCATATAACACACACACACACACACACACACACACACACACACACACACACACACACACACACACACACACACACA
>JBAJHX010000036.1:14287116-14301148 GCA_037176925.1 Amniataba percoides
TGTGTGTGTGTTTGTGTTTGTGTGTTCCCTGGTAGTCGTCTCTGGGTCTGCAGCCTTCAGAGGACTGAACACAAGAGCTGTGTGTTGTTTGTGTGTTTTGGGTGTGTATGCGTGCAGGGGAAGTGGTGCGGGGGCTAAAGGGCCACTTTGGTGATTTTTTTTTTCCCATTCATGGATTTCAAAGGGTTCAAGGTTTGGCATAAACCTTTAATTTCAGATCACTATAGTTACATTTTTAAATCTGGAGGGTTTGCGTCAGCCAGTGGAGCGTTTTTCCTCAGAGTCCATTACTGAAGACAGCATTAGTCTGAACAACAATTTCCAGAGGCAACATGTGGTCAAACTTCAGAGAAATCTCAAATCGAAAGTACTGTTTTGCAATTCATGCTAAACACTGAATAATTCCCACCTGATTTCAGCACCTAAACTAAATGTTTTAGTGTGGCCTGGGGGAAGAGGCTGTTCTGCACCAAGCCCCCACCTCAATAAAATACTCAAAATTATTTAGCTAAAAACCTTTTTAATTGCTTCATTATCAGTTAGTTTTAATCAGTTATCAGTGTCCTATTCCCACTAGCCTCATGATTTATTTTGAGAGAGAATAAGCTTTACTGAACACAAGTAAATATTGTCAATATTGCGTACTTTAAGTTAATTGTCAGGGAGAAAGACAAGTTGGGAATGGGATCCTACTTAACTTCAAGGACCATTATGACACATCAGGCCAGTCTCCCTCTCTCTCTCTCTCTCTCTCTCAGTTTCTCCCTCAAGTAGGTGGGATCGGGTGCTGGGACGTTCTCCCGCTTTCTGCTCGATGTGTTTTCACTTGGAAAGTTCACTGTGTCCAAACCCTAATCTGGCTTCATGTCTGGCTCTGCTCAGTGGGGGCTCAGGATGTCAGAGAGGTAACCTACCAGTTCAAAGTATAGCACATAATGTTTGCTAATTGTCTTGTTTTCTTCCTTCCTTCCCTCCTTCCCCCCCCCCCCTCTCCCTCTCTCTCTCTCCCCATAGCAGGGTGTGTTTGGGGCTCAGTGCTCTAACCCAGCCATGAGCATCATCGGGGCTGAGGATGAGGATTTTGAGAATGATCTTACTGATGTGAGTGAATAAAGGGGTGGCCCGTGATGGATGAATATAATTTTTTATCATCACATTTTTCTCATTTTGCTCTTCCTTCATCTCTGCACTCTCTCTCTCTCTCTCTGTGTCTCTTTCCCCCCCGCCCCCAACAGGTGTCAGAGGACACATGCTCATACTTCAACAACATAGAAGTGTTGAAGGAACGGCCGACCCACCTGCTGGTCTTCATGCAACATGTCATTCTGCAGTTCGACCCTGCTCCCCTGGTGAGAGCTGCAGCTACTAAAATTCAACTTAGAGTTGCTTTCACTACACTCCCTGTGTAGTGATGTGATGTTTTGTGTGTGTGCCTGTGTGTGTGTGCGTGTGCCTCTGCTGGAACAACACCTACCCAAAATCTTGTTTCGGGGTTTAATCAATTCGGTGACTGACAGAAGAGGAATCGCTGACAAAACGGAGTCCATTAGTGTAAGCAAGTGAGACAGGCTCTAAGGAAGTCCTAGTTACTGATATTAGCTGTAGCGGCTGAAAGTAGAACAGGTGGTTAATGTTACACTGCGGGTTTTCTGTATTGTAGTGACAAAGCTACGCCCGCAGCCAACCTGAGACAATTACAGCGTCCTCAAAACAAGTGAATCAGGTGAACAGAGAAAATAGATGCATTTGATGTGAAAGAAAAGCCACTCTAAACACAGAAGGTCAGTACTGCATATTGGATTATATTTATCTACAACAGACAAAAGTGTGTGTGTTTGTGTGTGTTTGTGTGACTACATGTGTGTCACTGCTGGTTTAAAGCATGTCTGTCCTATCCCCTTTGTTCTGCATGCAAACACTGTGACCCGCCCAGGTACTGTTACACCCCCACTGTCACCCTCCTAACCCCCCTCCTTTATCACCCATATTACCTAGAGAGTAGAAGTCAGAACATTGGTGGTATACAGTTTTATGTACATGTTGGTATAATTTAAATAAACAGGATCATTATTGTTGAGTCAGAGGACAGTTATTGTAGTGTTTAATGAATAATTGAGGTGTGTGCATGATTATGGCTGAGATAACAATAACTTATTTTATCACGCATTGTAATTACATTAGTCTTTTATGAACAGCACAGCATTTTTTTTTTCATTTTATGTCAGCTCCTCGACTTGGAAGTACTAGTAATTGAAGTAGTGGTAATTGTGCACTCAGAAAGCGTTTATACAGAACGCAGGACAATGAAATTCGTCATCACTCACTGATCCCCCATCTGTCTCAGCTGGTTTACCTCCACGCTGACCTCTTGAGGAACCTCAGTGCCAAAGAGACCAAGAAGCAATTTGTGGAGTTCTACAACACTTTCTTGGAGAAGGGCGCAGTAAGTAGCACATTTCCCTTTAAGATATTGTCCTCCTGTCGGTTTTTAAGTGGATGAAAGCAGGGCTTTATATAACAGTCTCATCTGAATGTCAAAAGGGATGTCTGCGTACAAAGCCGGAAAACCTGGCCCGCTGCCACCAAGTAGTAGCAGGCAGCGAGGGAGGAGAGCCACACTGACGACATGCAGACACATGCAGTATTTTAATCTCATGCATACTATGTCGAACAAGTTTCTGAGCATTATTACTGTTTTTGGCCGTGAACATGCTATGTAATCCATGATATTTAGTGATCATAGTTAGTTCGATGACCTCAGGAGTGCGTTTGGCTCTTTCGGCTCTGTGTTCGGGGAGGAAGGTCGTGACTTTTTTTTGTGTCGGGTGCAGCTCTTTGGATCTGTGAGGACCTCCACTGCACTGCTTGGCCTTGGTACTTTATTGGGATTACCTTAGCAGATGTTGCAGAAGTTATGTGACTTGAATGATTAAATTTATGTTTGCATGGTTTTATGGTTTGAAACACCTCCAGTAGTCCTACAATGATGCACTTCAGGCTTAAATATCACTTTAGACTCGATGGTCGCTTTCTTGTGGTCATTAATTCTTGGTGTAGTATCAGTTTAGAAAAACAAAGCCACAGTGTATGTATATTCTTTGATGTAGTGCACAGCTGTAGTTTGGAGCTTGGATTAAGGACGAAGGGTTGCATTGTTTGCACATGGTTTGTTTCCGAGAGCACGGTTCCTGTCTGTCCTCTGCACACCTGGTCTCTGTCACTTCTCCATTACATTTCCTCCCCGCGGCTCATGCGCCCTACATGTCTGTCACTCGCTCCCCATCTCCCTGTCCATCCATCTGACCTCCCCGCTTCCTGTCCAGATCGTGGGAAAGCCCTCTCGTTTGTAAAGCAGCTGACTTAAAGTTGGCCCATGTGGTTATTTTCATGTCACCGAGAGAGCAATGGATCTCCCATTTGGAATATGTGTTTTTTTGTTGTTGTTTTTTATTTTATTTCTAATGTTAATATGACCCCTTGTGGTGATCTGTTGCTACTGCACATGGCTTTGCAGTCTTATAAGCTGATAGCGCACTATTTCCTTGAGTCAGGACATGACAAAGAAACAGTTGTCCAGGGACACTCAGTTGCCAGTTTATTAGGTACATCTAATGTTATGGTCTTTGTTGTGCCATTGAACTGTAGTTTCAACACAAAGTGAACATTATATACTCCATGCATACTTCAATGCTCAAAGGACTCTCGTATTAGGCTGCATTGGACAAAATACAAATTCTTTTATACAGCTTGAATCTTCTGTAAATCTGATATTCTCATTTCTGTCTTTGTACTTATCTTGTCTTTTGCTTCACAATATAGATCCTCAGAGTGGCAGTACCCCCTCATATAACTTATGAATTGGGTGAGTTCTTTTTTCTGGGATGTATTTATCCAGAGTCATTAGATATTCATTCCTCAGCCCCACTCTTCTTCCCTGTATCGCTCCTACTCATTCACCAACTTCTCCTGTCGCCCTTCCTTAAGACCGAACCCGTCCAGATCTGCTCTCTGAGGACATCCAGAGGCGTTATGCTCTGGAGGTTCAGAACCTGCAGGCTGCTGAAGTGGCCAAACAGCTTGAAGATTTCAGGTGAGAATCACTACTGATCTCATTCACACAAGTTTTTTTTTACATCTCAAATATTTATTTAGGTAAATCCAAAACAATATTTGTCACAGGTTGCAATCACATCACTCTGCTTCGGGATTAATGATTAACATGTGTTGAGGTCCATTGTGGTCTCAGCTTTGATCATGATATGAGTATAATGTAATGTCACTGAAGTTATTTTATTCAAACCTAGAGAGAAGAAATCTTTGGTTCAACTTTTTTTTATGGATCAGGAAATCAGGAAAGAGGAGTAATAGTACAATTATGTAAGCTCTCTTGACACACAGCCATTTTAAATGACCAGTGTCATGTTTATTAATGTATTTTTACATGCATTTTTCGTGGTTTCATGGTTTGGGGTTACATCCAGTATGCAAGTGTGCGAGAGATCTGCAGAGTGGATGGCAACAGCCTGAAATATTAAGAAATTCTTGCTGCCCATTATATTCCAAACCACAAGCGAGGACAAATTCTGCAGCAGGATGCTGCTCCTTCTCATACTTCAGTCTCCACATTGAAGATCCTGAAAGAGAAGAAGGTCAAGGTGCTCCAGGCCAGCCCAGTCACCAGACATGAACATTACTCAGCATGTCTGGGTAAGATGACGGAGATTTGGAAGATGAATATTGATAAACTCTGGGAGCCCTGCAAGACTGCTTTCTTAACATAACCATTTGCCATCTTTGTTAAAATCTAAGTACTTTACATGTAGGCTTGATGATTATTCAAGACTTGAAGTGGCTCCAGTTAAAGCCATGTATTCGTCCTAGATTGAAAAGCAGGTGCTGGAACACAAGAGAAGGTCATCTTGATCTCTCTCTTTCTCACTTTTTTATTCAGTTGCATTTTGTCTTTGGTGATGTTTAATCTTGTTTCACTTTTTCAACTTGAACAAAATACATTTTGGTTGGGTTGCCTTGGAGTTTGATCTGCAGGGAAATTGCCTGATCTTAGATTGAAGATTCAAGTGCTTTGTTTTCAGTTAATATGCCCCCTAGAAGACAGCAGATAAGCAAATATGAGCATCATGGAGAAGATAATGAGCCTTGAGTTTGTTTGGGGGAAAAGTTTCTGTTCAGCAGATACTGTCTTATAGTCCAATAGACATATTTTAAACCTTACGATGGACTGAGCTCTTAATCTATATTATGTGTCTTCCCATAGAATCAGGGAGACACTGATCAGCTTACCTTCTCTTGCTTTTTCTTGCACAGGCAGAAGAGGATGATGGGCATGACCCCCAACGAGGCTGAACTCATTGACGTGGAGAACCATTATCCCACCGACCGCATCCCAACAGAGATGAAGGAGAAGTCTGTGGCTGAGAACCTGCTGGAAAAGATGTCTGAGACACAGTGAGCATTTCTCAAAATGAAATTTTCACCCACAAGAAAACAAGAACTCAGTAATGTGAGGATATCTTAAGAGAAAACTTTCTATTGGTAATTGGACAGAGGGAAAAATACCTGCTACTCTACCCTTTAAGCTGAGAAGACAATTAATCTGTCCCATAAGTTGGAAAAAGGAGTCCTTTTGGATCTGTTCCCTGTAAAGTTAGCACTATACTTTCTCTAAAGTTGTATAGTAGATATATTCAGCATTAGCTTTGAACAATACCAATCTAGTGGAAAGCACACAGAAACAAATACAGAAGGAGATGGAGAAAATCAAGCTCACTGAAGTAGAGAGCCAGTAAGGGAACGGTAAATGGAAGAGAGAGAAATAGAGCAAGAAGGAAATGAAGAGGCAGTGAGGAAAAGATGGAGTCAGCAGTGCCACGCTGGCAGGAAGGCTCTCCCCTGGCATTTTGCCAACCGGAGGGAGGGATGGTGGTGGTGGTGGGGGGTTATACAGCGGAAAAGGGAAGGGGAGAGAACGGGCCAAAGGGTTATCGATGCTGGATAGCTCCGGCACTGGACACGGTTAAAGAAAGAACGCAAGAGATCTGGGGGAAAGTTAATCTATCCTTGACCCCGTGGCCAACTACAATGTGTTATCCTCTACAAGAAACGAGCCAGACAGAGAGAGAGGGGAGGCCAGGCAGAGGGCAGGAGACTGTCTAACTTCATCTTGTCAGAAGAGAGAGGAAAAAAATGAACTGCAGAAATGAAAGGAGATGCACTCGTCCTGTGGATATAACCACACTGTCAGTGGAGGAGACACAAGAAGCCTGCAAAGCAGGCTGTATCAAAGACATGATAATTCAGCTTTTGACTCACTCAGTTGCTATCACACAGTTGGATCTCTATCTCCGATGCACAAACGATTCATTCAGCTTCACTCTATTCATTACCCCCGACAATCATCTCTCTATTCGCCTCTCACTCACATTCTCCCACACTCTTGCACCCAGTCACCCCCATCTAGTCTGCCCCGCAGTCACTCCCTCACTCGACCACAACAAAGTGACCTCGCCCTAGCTGTTTCTCATTGGTCTCTCTGGAGCTGAGAATCAGGCAAACTGGCCTTTTGATTGGATTATGCAGTGAAATCCCAGGGAAATCCCTCCCACCCCTTATGTTCATAGCAAAACATGGGTGTCCAATTTCCACGATCTTGCCTGCATGTTGCATCAGACAAAAACAGGGTTAAATAGACATTTCCGCTGCTCTGGACCATTTTACTTTGGATTGCTTGTGCAGACAACTTACTGGAGTTACAAATCAGAGCAGATAAAGTGTGATACAGTGTGGAGACAATCGTTTGTTTTATTTGCAGATCTTCAAGAGTGCAGGTTGATTTTAAAATAGTTGTTAGAGCAGACAGGTGCAGTTTTTCATGCATCTTTTACTTTTTTGATCTTTTTTTAATTTTTTTTTTTGCTTTTTTTCTCCTTTTTTGTGTGAATTTTAGAATATGTTCAATAGCTTCTGCTCTGAACACAATAACACAACAATCAGTTTTGAGTTGGATCAGGAAAAGCTTAGCCACTTCAGATTCCACCGGCCCAAAACACACTTAATAATCAGTCGAGCAAGAGAAAGGAAAAATGCTACTTAGAAAGAAGAGGTGAGCTTGATGCTGCAGGATGAGTGAGCCTGTTTTTCTGCTTTCGTCTCCTTCCAATAGCTACATCCCTGACACCTGTCTCTTTTCTTCCAGACTGACGATTGTCCCAGATGAGGAGAAATGGTGAGTTTGAAATGCTTTAAGATATTTGCATGAATGTTTTGTTTGAGTGGCTTTTTATGCACATGGAGCTGATGTGGTGCCTGCATGCTTTTTCAGAGCCAGGGTGTGGCCAAACCACAAGATTTTTGCATGATGGCTCAAGCGCAACAAATGCTCATTAAAACATTTCTTTTAGCTTAGTTTTGTATGGAAAAAGTTTTTCTTTTAAGCAAGTATATAACTTTGTTCTCCAGTTTAATACAATCACTGTGTCTTATAAGGAGACGGAGAAGCATAACTTTTCTTCTTCTTGATTAATGAGTTGCACATACAGTACATTATTAAACCTTGTCATGCACACCTCTCAACAGTTCTGGTCCTTTGTGATTAAAGTTCTTTATGTTTCCTTCAGTGTATTCAGACAGTAAGCTCTGTCGAACTGTGCAGTGACTGGTGATGCGAGACTTTTGTTATGTGCACATCCCCAGAGGCTCCTCCCTCAGTCTTTTCTCTCTTCATTTTTTTCCTTCAACTCCTCTTATTTCTCTCAACTCCTCCTATTGTCTTTTTGTGTCATATTTTTTCTCTCCTCCCCGCTCCTCTCAACTCCTCCTCTTCCCTTTCTGGGCATCGTCAACTCTCCACCTCCCTCTTCACAGCTGCCCACGCTCATTTTCATCCTCATTTGCACTTTCCTTTTTGTGCAAGTCTCTCAACGGTATTATCAGTGACACCAGAGATTATGCAAGCACACCACTGTTTTATACATTACTGCAGCCTTTATGTTGAAATATACTGAGGACCTGAGATATTTATTTTGTTCAGACATAACCATAAATTTAAATATATATTTAAAATATCCTGCAAGATAGAACTTTAACAAATGTGTTTTAACAAACATTAATATTACATAGTTTTTTATTAATACATTTCTCTGACTTCTCCTCTAGCCAATCCATCTTTTCAGCAGTGGCCTTCTACATGAAGCACCTTGGGGTTAAAAACAGGGCAGCTGACAGTAAGAAGTCCAGAGGAGGAGGCTTCTTCAGGAGACAGCTGGTAAAGGTAAGATACCACCACCTATGCAGAGGGATAAAATTCCTATCCTGTGAGAGAAACCACACGTTAAACCTTTGCTGGGTAGCGTTCACATTCCTGCAGCCCTTATATTGCTTCTTTCTTACTTCCTGCCTGTGTTATCTTTCCAGAATAAAAAGGATGAATCCACAAAGGCCAGGCCCAGAGGGGGGTTTCCTATTCCTAGTTGGATTGCAGGCAACAGTATGTATCTGCTTTTATTTAAGCAAGCATCACACATGAGCCCTACGAAATGTTTCTGAATGAATTTTGAAAGTATTCCTGTTCTCTATTGTTTATAATTCTATTTTATAGTGGCATAAAAAATAACTAATGATTTTAACTGTTGGTATCCATGAATGGTCCGGATATGAGAACATGTTGTCTTGCCCTTCTTTCCTGTTACAGCTGAGGGCAAACCTAAAACGGAGGCTGAAGGTACTAGTCGACCAGTGTCACACCCCCTCCCCCCTTTTTTTCTTTTAAATGGTCTCATCCCTACTAATCAACCCATAAGCATGTCTGCATGTCCCAAATCAAAGTGGGAGATGATGTGGGTGGGGCATTGTGGAGTCAATTCCATGTTTCAGGGTGGTTGTTTGCAGAATTAGTGACACCGCATAGTTTGCAATCACCTGACAACCTCACACGTCGCACACTTACCTCGTCTGTAGGGCTGTGGATGTTCTCTTGTACCAAACTAACCCTCTCATTTACTACAGAGGCCCTGATTGCACCGTACTCATCCTGTCCGTTTGTCTGTTTCACAAAGTCTCTCTGTCCTGTTTTCACCAACTGAAGTATTTTTATCTGCACCTGTTCTGTTTGGACTTCAGCTCTGTTAAACTTGTCACAATCCCCCCTCCTCTCCTCAGCGGAAAAGGAGAAAGTGAATCCAGAGCGTAAAGGTCTTGCTCCTGGCAGAGGCTCCTTGACCGACTCCATAGCCCCTTCCCAGCCCAGCAAGAAGTTGAGCGGAGGCTCCACCTCCTTGCCGGGGCTGGAAGTCAGCGACGGCTCAGGCAACAACATCAGCGCCATCAGCAGCCCTGAATCTTCACACAACGATGGTGAGCCTCCCTGTTGATTAGACTGTGTTGTATATTTGAGTCTGGATGGTGCCGCTGGAGTAATCATGGACTTTTTCAGTGTAATTAGAATCACAATAAATTGATGAATTAAACAATGTAGCGAACATGCTGATGTGAAGCAGGTGTAATGTTTAGCATGTGCACCATCTGATTTTAATTAAAGTTAGAATGCTAACATTGATGGAAACTTTAATAAATATGATGGATTTGTGGGTGTGTAATCAGCACACATAGGAAAATTTACTTTTGTTTTAATTATGTTAAAAGGTATACATTTTTCTTTTGTAAATATCTTGTGTAAATACATTACATAATTACATATTAGACATTTATCAGTTCACTGGATAAAAATGGATATATGGATAATTCTCTCTGCAGGAAAAAAAAAAGCCACACGTAACAACTCATTTGTTCCCTCGTCCGCTCTTTCTGAACTTCCAGGCCTCTCAAGCAATCGCTTAGAGCCTCCGACCCTGACAGACGGGGGCGATGTGTCCCCTGTCGGGCTGGGGGTAGGGCTCACCATCGGGGAGCCCGCCTCACCAAGCGACACTCCCACAGAGGAAAATCTGGTCAAAGACAGGTGAGGAAGATGGAGATGGTAATAAACTGAAGAAATTCAGTGTAGTTACTCAAAAAGAGAGAAATGAGACTGTAATCAGATTATAATTGCACTATTTGGGAGGAGATTGTATTGATTCAATTAGCAGGGGAAAGGAGGGGGGGTGGAACGTGCCTGAAGTGCTCCAGGCTGAGGGAGCGTGGTAAAACTCCCCCAGCAGTCTGTCCCTGCTGTGTGCAAGCTTTTGTCATGCTGCCCGTCGCTCGCTAGCTAACAGAGCCTGCAGTTTTCAGAAGGACCCTCACCAGGTGAACTCCGACCCAGTCCTCCCTTCCAGCCCTTTGCCTTCCCTCTCCATCATGTCTTTTCTCCTTTTTTTTTTTTCTTCTGACAGCAGCTTGTGTGCTTCCTTCCTAACATCGTTCTGTCCTATTGGTGTTCTCTTGTGTGTGTCTCCTGTTGTGAATCCTCTAATGGTTACAACAGAGCTTCATTGCAGTTTTTTGTTGCATATAGGCATTGTTTGCACAATTCTGACTTCCCTGTTTTTCTGATTCGATTCAGGTACACGTAGGCCAGTACCCTGGTGGTTTCCTCTCGACTGAGACATTTGTAACTGTTACTGTTAAAAGGCATAGATTATAGATGAGCTGCAACTTTCTACCCAGGAAAAAGGTTTGGCATTTAAGCCAAACATAGAGAAATGCTCTAGTTTGTGTAAAGCTTTAAAAAAATGTGACGATTAGCAACTTGGTTTCAAGCTGAGTTTTAGACAAAGTAGTTTCACAATATATTCACAAAGTGCTAATAATAAGTTTAATTTTTTAGCTTTTGTTGCTCGCCACGTGTGCTTTTCAAGGTGTCTCGCATCTGTTGTGGCCAGGGCCCATCCTTTGTCCTGCTTGTCTCCACAGTGTGTGCGGTTACATGTTGTTTCAGGGGCTTTTGGCATGCTACTCTGACAGAGGTCGAAATATATTCAGTCTATCATGTTGGGGTTTGCATTTGCATGTTATGGTTGTTACTGTGGCTCACAGTAGCTTCATAAAGCGGGGCGTGTAATGATGTGGTGTCCCGTGTTTTTACAGACGGAAGACAAGGTGGGTGTCAGCGCCTTGACAGAGTCACGGACATGCTTCAGGCCTTTATACTGATCACACAGACACACACAGACACACACACACCCTGTGCTTATGATACACAACACAATCACACTATGTGGCTAAGTATCAAGTACCTGCTTGTGAAGGAATTAGAATAATCTTGATTGTTGATATTAGTTGGACTATTTTTAGTGGATGTAAGTGCACGTTGTGTGGATTTGGAGACGTGTTGGCATAAATGACCATTAGTTACCCAACCGGAAACATTATGTAGAACAATGCATGACTAGTTTGTTTAACTTACTGTTGTACTTTGACTCCCAGTAACTAATGTAAAAAGGTGTTGCCTTGTCTACAGTATATGAAGCATACTCCACATGTTTCATTGTCTAACCAGTATATGCATGTCATGTGTCATGCATATTCACTTTGCTGTCACTAATTTTATTTTATTTCTTTTTCTATCTTTTGTTGATGTGATTGTTTTCCTTTTTTGATTACATCCTCTGCTGCTGTAACTTAAATCCTGTTCCTTCCTCTTTACCCTTAACATTTACACAAATGTCTGTGCACACTGACTGCATATGACTTTGATGCTTTCTCTTTTACTACTTTTTCCTTCCAAAACATTTTTACCCAACATTTTTGCTGCTACTCCACTTGTCGGCATCCCTTTCATTTCCTTCTTCCATACTTTCCTTCTTGTTTTCTCCTTTTTTTGTTGCATTTTTCCCCACCTTCATTTCTATCCCAAATTCCTCCTTTCCACTATTCCTTTCTCATCCCTCCCCCACCCTCTCCTGTCTTACCTCCCTACAGTAGAAAAGTGACACGTAGCGAAAGCGCCCGCGTGGACCGACACTCCTCTCGGCGCCGTGGCTCTTCCCGAGGCAAACATGGGGCACTACGCTCCCGTAGTGATGTGGACCTCCAGCCGCCTTCCACCACCCCAACAACACCCGCCCCGCTCTCCCCTCAGCACCTCCATCCGTAAGATGGACAAACCTGCTTCCTAATGCCTCTCTGACTGCAGAGGTGCACAGCAGGGACAGACAGACCGTCAAACACTGACAGATGAAATTAAATGAGTTCAGCTGTCCTCAAATAATCAGGAAGCAATTCAACAAAGTAATGGTGAAAAGGATATTTAAGGTGGTATTGTTATTGGATAAGCATTTTGTGTAATTTAAAGGTTAGTTTACCTGCATTTAATCAACTATAAAAACACAACATAGTCAGTTTTATTTTGCCAGGAGAGGTGTCAGTATCTGAATCAGTAAAAAGGATCTTGAGTAAGCCACGAGAGGTCAAAGTCAGTCAAAGGTTTCAATGCGTCTCTTTGTTTGTCCTTACAATGTTAGCTGCTGTCATGCTAGTCCACTGGAGAATGGCTTTGTGCAAGTGAAGCCAGAAAGTCGTCAAACAGCGTGGCTAGAAGAGCAGGAAAAAAACTATTTTTTCTTGTCATGTGGATTAAAGTTAAATCATTAATACAATAGTAACTCCATCTGTTCTTAAAGTTTATTACCCATTACTTACCATCGCTGTCATGTCTCTATTAATTTTGACATGAAACTACTTGCTGCCATTAGGGTGAGGCTCTACTCGATACCATAGGTGAGCTACAGGAATAACAACAGGGCATTGATGGAAAGCTTTTTAACTAGATGCTGGCTAGTTGTTTAGGATCTTTACATTATCTAATGTTAAGACATCCCTGGTGTCCTTTTAGAATTACAACCAGATGCTCTGAGTTGACAGTTGGCAGTTGTTCCACTGCCAATAAGCTCCAGTGGTGTCACCAGAGTTTTGCATCTCTTGAAAGCCACCTGGGCCTTACTTCAATTACATTGTAATAACTAGTCTAAATGAATCACTCTGGCTTGTTTCGTCCCGCAGTTCCGATGCACCAGTCTTTCCTCCTGAAGGGCCCGGCCACTCCCCCACCAGCCCCTCCCCACAGATGGAGGAGATGGATCCGCGCCTCCTGGAGTTTGAGCAGGACCCGCCAAACTGGAGAGAGCTGGCCCCCCCTGAAGCCCTGTCCAGTCTCAGCAAGAAGGAGACAAAGAGACAGGAGGTCATCAACGGTGAGGAGGAGAGAGATGAAACAGCACATGATGAGAGGGAAGCATATGTGCCTTTTTGTGCATCTTTTCTGCATCTCTTTTTACAGTGTCCACCTTCTCTTTCCTCTCAGAACTCTTTGCGACCGAGCATGCCCATGTGCGGATGCTGAGCGTCCTTCAGATGATCTTCTCCAAGCCTCTGGAGAGAGAGGAGCTCCTGGCCTCCACCGAGCTGGCCGCCATCTTCCCCAACCTGGATGAGATCATCGAGATGCACTGTGAGTGCTGCTGCAAAGAGGCCCTTTTTTTTTTTTTTTTTTTTTTTTACATTTGTTCGTATTCTCCCAGAGTCAGTCACACTCCAGCTGGGAGGCTGGAGCAAACTGCATTATGTTGTGAATCTAAATTTGTACTCTGAAATGAGTTTGGGTGCATAGTGTGGAGCTGCTTGTTGTGTGTCTGTTGCTAGTGATGATGGAAACTGACTATTTGAACAGAATTGTGAACAGGGTGACTGGTTGAGAATAATACAATACACAGTCTTATTAGCGCTTCTCTCACTCTTGGTTGATGACTGCTGTATAAAGAAGAGTGCTTACTGTATTTTAAAAGTAAATTGTTTATTTGCTTGGCTGTGAATCCAGATAACTTCTACGAGAACCTGAAGAAACTGCGTTTGGATGACAACTTCATCGTCAAATCCATCAGCACCACGGTGCTCAACAGAGTGAGTCATCACGCTATTTATTTGAGAAAGTCAGATATTGGCTCAAACAGCCATTGTATTAGTTTTTAGTCATTACTCTGTACCTTGTCCAGCTCTTTGTCCACCTGCCCATCTCTTCATTCCTATTATTCTTTACTTTTGGCTTGCACAACACAGTGTCGTTTTATGTGTGTGTGTGTGT
>JBAJHX010000036.1:14305339-14325037 GCA_037176925.1 Amniataba percoides
GAGAGTGATGAGGTGGGGATGCAAGTGTCTGTTCTCAGTTCCTAAGGTGATATTGATTTTGTGTGTTGCAGACTTTAGAGGAGGAGCACCACAAGCTGCAGGAGGCCCTTTCCAAGTTCTCACTGGAGGGGGGCAACTTCCAGTAAGACACCATCACGCCACCTTCTGGCCACTAGGTGAGAACACTGAATTAGATGTTTAAAGTGACGGTCAAGTATGATTTAAATATCAGTAAGTGTTTATAGAGAGTACTTAGAGGGCAGAGGTTTTGATTTTAGAGGTGGGAGACGCAGTATATTTTCTATTTAGTGCTATTTCCTGCATTAATCTACCAAATAGAAAATGATTATGAAATTATCAGGCTTTCCATAATTATAATGAAATTGATAAACTTTCTCTCTAAAGCACTTTTTTCACAACAGGGTTACCAGGTTCTTTACTATTCATGAAACAGTTCAGTAGGATAAATAGAAAAAAGGCTTGCAAAAGCACATTCAGTGAAATGGCATATGAATTCTGACAATAAAATAAGATTAGAAGATGGTGAAATAAATAAACCAAACCAAGAAAACCTTTAAAATGTAAAAGACACATGATAATGTAATAATGATAATAATGATAATGGTCTGTACAAAACTGTGAGGGACAAAAAATGTTGATAAGTGAGGGGTTCCTTCCTGTCCCATCTGACATGGAAACAAAGCCCTTTTTCATCATTAGTCTCAAAACCTTTACATGTTCTTATCCCACATTAAAACATGCTTCTTGCCTTTTTCTTCCATCTAGATTTTTACTGGTGCTGGTTTGGAGTGCAAGAGTGACTTTCAGAGGCTTCCCTGGAAATTCCTAAACCCTCATGCCCAGACCCTTGCTGCTTTCTGGGGCTTTACGCACAGTGCAGTGGTTGAGTGATCGAACGTGGGAGGTGCGTGCATGCGTATGAGTGTGCGTCTGTTTGCGTGTGTGCTTGGTAGGGAGGTATACAACGTTTAAACAAAAAAAGAGAACATCCTACTTTTCAGTGGGATGTTTTTGCAGAGAGGTGCCAAAAAAAAAAAAAAAACAAGCAATATTTTTGCTGTGAGAAAGATGCTGCCTAACGAGATGTAGTGATTGCGATGTGCTGTAACACACATACTCACACCAGAGACATGCATGCTAGAAGATCATTTACATTATTGCCAATAGCAGATGTACAGTAAAGAGGAAGTCCTGTGTTTGCCTGCCAGGTTAGCTGTAACCAGGTCGAAGCCTTAAGGGGCCAATGTAGCGTTTGAAGATGTATTGAAATACTACTGCTGATATATAGTGTTATTTCTAGTCTATGCCAAAGTACCACCGAGATGCACTTTTTTACTGATCAAAGTTGAACCCACACTTTTCTTGCAAAATTGATTACATTTACTCTATTTAGTACAGGTTTTGAACAGTTGGACTTCGAGTGGGAGGCACTCATTATTGAAAAGGCTGCATGCAAGAAAGTGTGTGTGTATGTGTGTTACAAAGGTTTTAATTAAGGATGTGCTTATTTGGAGGGTTCTTACTGTCATTAGGTCACATAGAAACATTTATAAACAGTGGCACTGTACGTAATCATGCTGTCAATAATAGACTTGTTTGTATTTAGCGTTTTATTTATTCCTCCGAGTTCTGGCGGTTCAGTGAGTCGCCTCACCTGAATGAAACCTGTTACAGCACTGGGCTAAAAACAAAAAAAGAAAGAAAAGATGGAGCAGTGTGTTAGAGACAAAACTCAAGAAGAAGGCAAACCTCGAACGTGTAAAAAAAGATCAAGGGAGAGAAAGGAGGAAGAGAGTTGAAGGGGAGTGACTATTTGAAGCCAACTCGAACCAGACGGTCATGAGAAGATGTGTAGAGAACAAGAGATTAGAATTTGAGCTCACTGTACTGAAGAAAAATGTAGACACACACACACACACACACACACACATACACATACCTACAAACAGTGAACCCAGTGCTATAGAAAGGTTCATAAAGGTTGTTTGCTGCCAGCATCATTTCTGCAGTGTCACTAGATGGGGTCATAACTTCTATTATATGATGTTAGATTCACAAGTTATTAGTGAAAGAGTCTACTGTTCCCTGGTCACAATATTTGTATCAAAGTCGAGCTCTGTCTTTGTATTATATTCAGCAGTTGATTGTAATTATAATGATATAATTTTTAAGTAGTAGCATAACTGTGGCCTCGCTACAGGACCAAAGATGTAACAAAGCACCAGTAGAGCCTCACGCATGCCGATATACTCTCTTAATGACATGCTTCATCTGTGGAGTAGCATGTGACTTAATGCTGATCAATAGCTAAAGCTGCAGCCAGCAGCTGACCCCCCCCTCAGAAAAAAAAAACTCACACAGGTGGCAACTCAAGTGAAGGGATTTCTAAAAAAAGCACATAGAAGAATGACGTGTTGGATGTCAGTAAGAAAAAAATCCTGTTTTTTGATTCTCTAACAAATGTACAAGTAAATATTAATGATGGACTGCCTCATGACTGAACCCGGACAGAATGTGTGATTTCTTACTAACACTTCAGTGACTTTCTTCAGCATAAAAAAAGAAAGAAAAGAAAAATGGAAAGGAAATCATGAAATTGTTGTTTTTGTAGACTGTTTGGGTCAATAAGTGTAAGTAAAAGCTGCCGTTGCCGCCACAAGCTGTACTGTTCTGACCTTGATAGAGGACTGTTGACACCTCTGGTGCTAAATTGAACACATGGGATCAGTTCCAGGAGCAAGACAAAGGACCAGGAAACAAGACAGAGAAGCCAGATGAGGATACACAGGAAACATTGAATGTCTGGAGGAAGGAAAAACTGCAGTCTCATTCCAACATCGCTCTAACCAGTACTGTAATCATAATCGCTTCCTGATGCGCATTCTCAACCCTACTGAACCTCAGTATGAAATTATACAAATGTTTGGTTCCATTACTGATTCAGGTGTAACAAACTGTCAAAAGATGTGTCTTTGTATTCAAACATTGCTGCCATCTCTTCCCATGTCTTACTGTTAGAAATTGTACATAGATGTTAGCTTGAAAGAAAATATAAGACATAAATTAGCCCCTCCTTTGTGTTTATTAAGCTAATAAGCTACGTACACCTCTTGATAAAACCCTCACCTGTGATAGCATGATCACCTTTTCCTACTGCACAATTTTACCATATGTTGTTGTGTATTTCATTTGATTTCCTTAAACGGGTCGGGGAGGCTTTTGTTACGTTTTTTTTTTTTTTCATTGTTTGCCAAACAAACTTTTGTAATTATGTACAATGCATTTGGACATAACAGTGAGAGAGGCAGGACTTGTCTGTAACTGGTCTATGAGTTCATTTCGACGTTATGCAAATTCTGTAACCATGACTTTTTTTTTTTTTTTGGTGAGCACATTAAAGTGTAAACCAGCTTTTGTACTATGGCTGTCCAACTAACCAATGGGATCAATTTAAACAGATCATCTCTCAACCAGGGATTTTTTTTGACAGTCAAACTGCTGTGGTTCAACAAGGTGAACCCCATTTAGCACCGGCTCACGGTTAACGCTTTCCCCCACTGGCTGAACGGCTACTACAGGCACTTCTCGCTCTCTCTCCTCCAGATGCTTTTTCTTGTGCATTCTATATACAAGTACCTAGATGTATAGAAAATGTATTTATAAAGAGTGGTGCCTTGTTCTGACGATCAAGATGTTTTCTTCATAAAGGGCTCTAGAGTCTGCAAACACAGTAGCTGTTGTTCTGTTTGGGCTGTCTTTCATGGGGGACTGAAATTGCCGTCTAAGAGTGAGAGACGATGACCAAATTGCAAGCGAGCGTTCAGAGGCCATCCCAGGATCCTGCTTTTTGTGTCCACCTCCACCAACTCAGCCAGCCAGTGCCCTTTGTAGAAAAGACACTTCTCCTTGTCATACAGGCTTCTGCCATGTTGTCCAAATATAAACAACGAATATGCAAGAACTATACTGTGTATTTGGCTTTTGATTTTTATTGTGTAAGAGGCTCTTTAATGATGTATACTTCAGGAAAATTGTGGTACGGTCTGTTTTTTTAATTCTTCATTTTTTAAATAAATTGGGGAAATAAATTCCTGTTTTGTCATTTTATGTAGTTATTATTCATATTCTACAAATATTCTTATTATATATCTTATGTAGTCATTTATTTATTAGCCAATAAATGTTTTAAATAATGTGAACTCTTAGGGGTCCATGGTAGATTTGATTTCTCTCTTTTATGGGTACATATAAACCAAGGGTTTAGAGATACATTATACGAGAATCCTATAAACATAAACCATCCCTTGTATCTTTTCTTAATTCTTCTAAAAATGCAGCACATATACTGTATATATTTAGTTAAGTACTCATCCCTCTGTACATATTGAATAACGGCTTTCTTCATATAGATGATAACATACTGTATGTTTTCTAAGTGCATGCGGGTGTAACTTGCTAACTATGCAAATGTGGGAAGGTCCAAATTCATTCAAGTGTAAATCCTGACAGACAAAAGCAAGACACCATTTTGTGAATGCACGAATGAACAACAGTGAAGACTGGCCAGCGTTGAATGAAGAATTTGATCTGCCAATCTTCAGTACTTACTTTAGCTCTGGACTAAGGATTTGTGAGCACAATGGGGATGATTATAAACTTTCTCCTCTGCACCTGTGTTGGTGAGTCAGATCAATTCCTTTTAAGATGCAATGATATCTAAAATAATCATTGTATATGTATATACATACTAGATAGAATTTGATAAAAATGTCGTATGGATGTAATCATTATCTCGGTTTTGGGGAAAATGAATACATTTCTTTACATTAAAGCTGAGCATTTGTACTTTATTTGGCTCTTTTGAGTTCTGCTTCAGTGAACCACATTTCCTGTCAAAGCAGATGGCCATGTTATCATTTTATAGCTTAACGCTTATTCTCTTTACAGCTCCTTTTATTTTTTGTTTCTGTTTTTATGTAAGTGATCATAAAGAAAGCGTTTGGCAAATGTTGGGTTAAAACCAAATAACATTTAAGAGTTGCTCAGAACTACATGCAGTAATTCTTGCTTCCTCCACAGTGGTTGTTGCTCAGGGTGAATTGAATTTACAGCAAGACAGGCGCTTTTTAATGGTGGGCCTCTCTGGTACGGCTCAACTGGAGTGCTGCTACGCCTCCGATTCATCGTCATCAGTGAATCCCATTTGGGTGAAAAATGGCAACAGTACTGGCACCAAATTCCAAAAAGTACAGCTTTCAGCTCGTGTGACCAAGGGAGACATACACTACCATGGCATATCGTGTGGCACCCTAACCATTCATGAAGTCCAGCTGAGTGACACTGGGTTTTACCGGTGTTTTATAAATATCACCAAGACATCAACAAGTGGCACCTACCTGAAGGTCTACAGTGAGTGTTTGTGTGTGTGTGTGTGTGTGTGTGTGTGTGTGTATGTATGTGGCTATGAGAGGATCCTTAATTGTACTGAAAACCAGACAGAAATGTACCTGTTTTTGTGTGTTAGTTTAACATGGAGTGTCAAGTGAGCTCTAAGCACTGCTAACACCTCATAAGCCATAAATCCAGTTAACTTTAGTCCACCCTAGAGCTGTGTGAGTGGCAGCATCCTCGCATCTTACGTCTTAGTTAATCTTTACATCATCTGGGTGGTCTTGTTACAGTCTGCTGCCCAGTCTTTAAATAGCACCAAGATTAGATCAAGTTGCAATTGAGCTAATGTGTAGGCCTTTATTTGCATCATAATCTCATTAAATACAGACGGCAGATGTGGAAATGTAAAACAACCATTAAAGTCTGGGGCTTATCTGTGAGATAACCTGTGTCAGGTTACAAGAGCGCCATTACCCTTACCTAACAATACTATCAATTGTTTATTCATTTATTTTATACATTAGACTTTTTTCTTTATTCTAAACAGTACACTTATATAACAAAACAACCAGTTTCGCAATAAATTTGTTAAGTAAGTCTGTTAAGTGATTATTTAGTTTAGTCTTTATAGCCTCTTTATGCGCTATTCCAAATGCACACTGTCACTTGCTACAAATACAAGTATGCAAATGCTTAAAGACCCAACTGTTGCTTCATTTGTTTCACCCCTGGCCTCTGTCTGCACGCCTAGATCCACTGAAGAAGGCGATAAACCTCAGCGAAAGCACCAAAAACAAGATCCTGACAGCTGAGGGAATCTTACTGTTGCTGTGTGTTCTCCTGCCTGCTGCCACCCTCATCTGTCAGGTCAGAAGGCCACATGAGCGTGACCCGCTGTACATGACATCCTGACCTGTAGCACTGAATTAATTTCCGAGATTTCTTAATAGTGGTGTTGCCTTATCACTCATGTCAACACACCAGAAGTTATTGAAATGTGTAAGCGTTGTAAGTGTTGTGCTTTTATTGTTCCTGCCACACACAGCTATAAGTTTCTCAAATGGTTCCTGTTTTCTTTGTGTTTTTTTGCCTTTCCTTCACGGGAAGTTGCACCCTGTCTCAGCTTAACCAAATTCTGTTTCCCCCTCACAGTCCAAGAAACTAAATGAACTGGAGAAGAAGAAAGTGCAGAAGGAAGAGGAAAATATATACCAGGTGAACTTTAAATGTGATTTTTGCTGAGTCAAACACACATCATGGCGGGCTTTTGAGGAAAAAAAACTTGTGCAAGTCACTTTGCTGGAAGCAGCAACAAAGTTATGAATGACAACGTTATCTTGTGCCACTAATCAGTTTGTTCCACTGACTGATCCATCTTCCTTATTCAGGGGCTGAATCTGGATGACTGTTTCTCCACATACGATCAGATCGAGCGCTCCCAGACAAATGGCCCGTACCAGGATGTGTGCAACATTATGGAGGAAGAGGAGGAGATTCAGCTGGAGAAGCCTTGAATGAAAGGGAAAAGGCAGAGAAAGGGAAGCGAGAGTGCTGAGTGTTTTCTAATCGCTAAAGTTTAAGTGTGCGATCAGGTTCATTTTTTGCCATTCATATTAAAAATCTGTGCTTTGTACATAGCCTGCAGTTACAGTTTCAGCATCTGACAATATATTGTTTAATCAGCTTCTTCAATTTGAACATAAATATACTCGTTTTGATCTTAGAAACAGTAGTTGAGAAAACTGTCTCACCATGAGGTCCATTATGTCACTTTGGTATGAATGTGAGAATGCTGCTGTCTGAAGGGCGAGAAGCTTCTCCACTTCATATAATGTCAAAAAGACACCTTTTCTACATTTGATATATTCAGCTGAATGTTTAATTTAATGTTTAAAAGAGTGTTGTTCACTCCAGATATATATCTTTCTTGGCACAAAAACATGAAATTTTAGGACACTGAACCTAAAATATGATGCAGTCTGTCTTTTAAATATCCTGAAAGCTACAGAGGACATGTCTTTTTTTGTCCACAACAGTCCTGCACTCACTGACTATTCTGATCTTTTGGTCTTAACACATCCTCCTCAGCAAATGGACTTTCTCAGCCGTTGTGTGGTTACAGCTGAAACCCAACATGCATGTAAAGTCCTTTAAGTGCTTGTACATATTTTTAACATTTATCATTTTGTGACATCTCCATCTGCGGATAAAGGCCGTGTGATGTAACTGAAAGCTCCAGCAAAACTTTAGAGTCTGCTGCTGGTGAGGTGATTTTGTGATCAGCTGTCTTTCATAATAATAGATTTATTACATTTTACTGAGCGACTTTGTGATGTTTGTGACATTTTGTTTGCTTCCTGCCATTTCTGTGAGTGCTCAACGAATAAAGTTGTGAAACAAATCCTGTAAATTCTTCTATAAATAGTAAATACACCATACACCACATCCCTCTAATCTGATCTGAATGGACTGGAGCTCACTGTCACTCTGCCAAGTTTTTACAACCAAAGCAAGGCGGCGGGGCGGACACTCGTTGGCGCGTATGAGGGTCCTGATTGGCTACCGGACCCGGTCGCAGTCGCTCATTGGCTCATATTTTTGGGAGTGGGCGTGGCCGCTGGGTTTCCTCCCCCAGGCAGGTATGAAGGAGGGTCGTGAGAGGCGGTGCGTAAACAGAGAGGGCGAAGATGGCGTCGAGCAAGAAGAGCGGTGGGAGTAGCAGGCTGGAGAAAAACGTGAATGGAAGGCGCTCGTCGAAACACAAAGAGGGTCCAGTGGGTGAGTCTCTCCCCGCCGCGCTGTCTCTTTTAACTTTAATGGCCACCTTTTTTTCCTCATCCCTAAAAGTGTCACCAGCCGCTAGCATGCGTTAGCTGCTACGTTAGCTCGCCCCGGGCAGATGAAGTGAGCAGACGGGATTTAAGCCGCTGGCTCTGCCTCAGCTGCTTAGGTCTTGTGATTGCTGTGTGACATGAAAAGGAGGAGAATATCTTGGCTGTGTCTGCTCAACCGCCTCCCCCCTTACTGACATGTCCATATCATTAGATGAAGAGCCCCCCCCCAGCGACTTCCCCGGCGCCATAGCAACAGTAACACCGTTAGTTGTAGCAGTGATGTCATATTTCTGTTTGACTACAAAAATAATCCCGTGTTTGTGTTTTCCACCCTCTGTGCCTCTACCCGCAGCTGACACTGACAGGAGCCACCTGAGCAGGTACTCCCAAACGTAAACAACACGGGGGGGTGGGCGGATCGATGCCCGAGGGTGTCGCTTGGTCGCACTGTGCATTAATCGATTAAGCGCATTGACAAGTGACGCTGTCGTTAGCTCTGCCCTCACGTGTGACATGAAACCAGGCTGACACATGGTGACTAATGGGCAGCCTGTGAAAGAAATAAAGAGGACCTAACAGGATGCATCCAGCAGGCACTGGGGAGCTGCTGATATCAAACGAAGACCCCCCTTCTTTTTAACTAAGCCATTATCTCAATGTAACAGGAGCTGTCCGACCATTACTTTCAAAATGTGCCTCGCTGTCTGTGCCATTACTGTGTTAATCAAATTTATTTGCTTGCCTCCTTATGAATGGGTGATTATAATAATAGACTTGGGCTTGTATAATAAGATTAGGAGTGCTTTTCTTGTCTTGCTTCACATGCTTAGTTTTAATCAGACCTGAAGATCAGATTTATACATTTTTTTCTACGTCATTAAAGGCGTTGCATTATGTAGCTGAGGGGAAGCCTTCTGTGTCCCCTTTGGAGGGCTCATTGTTGCTCGTTTCCTGTTGTTCAGTGTGGCCTTGTGTTCATGAAGGTAGTCTATCTGGGAGAGGGGTCAGAAACAAAACCCTGCACAGCCTCTGCTGTTGGCGCTTCCTCTCTCTGCCTGTGCATTGCACAGGTTTGCTATTTTTAAAGTCTGCTTCCAAAAGACTTTACAGTTTGTAGTGTATTGGACAGTTTGAAGACTGACCAGCAACGCTTTCTTTTTCAGGAAAAACACCAAAGTTAACGACTGTCTGTTCTCAACAGATGATGAGACTTTATTCTTGCATAGATAGATGAGGGCACTGTGCTGTGACTGTGAGTTCCACTTCAAGGAACAGCCACTGTGTTTTAATACCCTTGGACTTAAATTTACCCAGACTTCACATCCCTTGACATCAGAATAGGTCTGTTTAGCCTTGATAAAGAGAAACACAAGGGAGCCAAGAGTTAGAACAGGGTCGACAACATCAGCACAGTTAATCATACTGACATTAAGATGGAGCTCAAAGTCTTTTCATCACTGGACCACAAGAGCAGCTCCTGTAAGTTTACTGTGTGGAGGAGACCTCTAACTTCTCTAATTTCTGGCCTTAAATGTAAACGAGCAGCTCTTGGTTTCCATGTCTTTGTACAAAATTGACACTTTCTTGCATAGTGAAAAAAAAGGAAAATTAACCCACCTTTTGGCACGCGTACTGGACTATGCAACAGAAATTAGATGGAGCCCACAAGACTATTTAGGTCAACATTTACAAGCATCTGACAAAGCGGCATAACTAAGTAACTAAAGCTGTATATTTCAGTGAAAGAAAATCATGTCATGTCATGAATTATTTATCCAGTCTGACTTGTTTTTCAGCAGGCCAGACTGGTCAGATCTGCATTGATATATTCAAATAGACAATAACTGGAGTTGGTGGCAAGTTTTTCCTTTGTTTGTTTGTTTTTTTTTACAGATAAGTGCAGATTAGTAGACAAGAAAATCTTTGGTTCTTGTAAATCTTTCACCAGATATCTTGGAGTTTTATTAACAAGCTTCATTTAGTAGCCAAAAGCCAATGATTTGTTATTGCAGGAAAAACTCAGTTGTTACCCAAAACAGTGTGCCAGGATGCCATGAGGATGAATCAGCAGCACAACCAAAAAACAGGATCCTGAAACAAATTCAGCCATCATTAGTTAATTATTAATTGTTATGTACACCTTTGAATTTCCAGGTGTGATGTATCATAATGTGAAAAAAAAGAAATGGAAATAAGCCTACAGATAAATAAGCAATAAAAGCAGCAGTGTGGGCTGAAATATAACCCTCTTGCAGGAATTGATAACAACAAAAACAACAGAAACACCAGTCTTGGTGTTTAGTGTCTCAGTGTTCCTGTTTGTGTATCTGCGGGTGAGGGGTCATGTCTCAATTCCACAAGTTACAGGGCCGCCATCTGTGATATCAGCTAAGAAGTCTAAACTAAGGTCATGTTTTCTCCTGGAATAGATGCTCTGACTTACATTTTCACCCCCTATTTTGGGTGTGCACGCTGTGTCCATGTTCTGCCTTTATTGCCAAACATTAATATTTCTCAACAGTTGGCACACACAGCAATCTTTTTTGTGGCATATACAACATGATGTTCGAAGGTGCCGTGTAGATATTGTTCAAAACACAAGTCTAACACAGGCACTACCAAAAGATAACACATCAAATTCAGATGCAAGAGTAGGACTTGTCTTTAATCAGGTTTACTTTTGATGGAATAATAAAATATAGATTAGTGTATTGTTCAAAGAGTTGATTGTGACATTTTTGATTATCTAAATTATCTTTCTTTGTCTTTTGAGCACTAGTCAGACAAAATATGGGCTATACAACCAGAGCATTCATTATTTTATGATTTCAAAGGCCAGATGAATTTGAACTTTAAATTGATAGATTAATAGATAATTGTTTATTTTACTTATGTTTGTTTAAGATGCAATAAAGGCAAGAACAAAGCCACATTTGAAAAATTGTTATCATCTCACAATCGCATGGTTGTGTCCCTGCCAATGTCTGTCTGTACAAGGTCTGCCAATTAGGTTGAAGGTCACAGGGAGTTGCAAGCCGAACAGCCAATAACAAAATAGCCCACTGTCACAGGGAGAAAGTTAACTGGGCTGGGGTTGTCTGGAGCTTGCCTACCCCTTTTTAAAACGAGGCATGGGAGGGACACACAGAGAGGAAAGAAAAGGACAGCACATTGCCTCTGAGTAGAATTGGTTATGACAAGCTGACGAGGGAAGAGCCACACCGCGAAGAAGAGGTAGCGAGCGACAGCGAGACAGCGAGAGCGACACCAAAACAAATTGGAAACACCCCCATCTCTTCCCTCTCTGCCACCCTTCCCTCCCTCTATTTCTCTCATTCTCTCTTTCTTTTGTCTCCCATGCTCTCATTGCTTGCGTGGAAGAGAGGAGACAGACAAGGACAGAGCCTTGATCTCAGACACCGGTAAAGACTGTTTTTTTTTTTTAAATCCTTTTCTCTTCCAGCTTTTCAGCAATTAGTCCATACTGTCAATTGAACACTGTGTGGGGTCCCAGCAGGAGTCATTATATGTCTGTAATGTCACTCGTATTGGTTGTCTTACATGACTTATTAATGCAGATTCATCTATCTTTAATGTGGAGAGAACAGGTGCAACATAATGGCAGCAGCAGACTTACACTGACCACGTGTGTCAGCAACAGCAGGAAGGGATGTTGGTGAAACATGTTGCTCATTATTGACACAACTAAAGGTGGCTTACTGTAGATGTGTTGCATATTTGCTGAGGTATGTAAGACAAGAGGTGCTGAGGCGAGTAGGTGAGTCATATTTTTCTTCCAGTTGATGGTATATTTACTCCTATGTTGTCCATGTCCTGGCTGTTTTATCGCTTCTCCGTTGCATTATCTTAAGTCAAACATAGGTGAAGCCTTCACTGGGCCGTTGCATGTTTGAACTCCGAGTGAGCCCTCGATAAGATTGCTTTGGTTCACATAACTGTGTTCATTTGCATCGCATTTGCATAAGATATACTCCCCGCAGTTAGATAGGGGTGTAATGTGCGCTTGGTTCATTATCATTAAGCAAGTTTTAGAGCAGCTTATGCTGATCCAGGGGTTCATAAAGTTCACGCCTAGCTTACTCTGTCAACATAAGGCCTATTGGCTCACCCAGCGGAGAGAGTTGTACCCCCCGCTCTAATTAAGCAATGTAATTTTAATTTTGGCAGCTCGCCCAAGCTGGTTTGACAGTTATAGCTAGTTGTGGCAGCATGGCATTTGAGCGATTGCTTGACCAAAGCACCTATTGTGTCCCCAAAGTCTGTGCCGCTGGTTGTGTTTATGCAGACAGATAAATGTGTATTTATACATGTCCTTTGTGTGTGTGTGTCTCTTGATTCCAGTTTTGTGCTCATGACATGAGTTGAGTTGTTGTGCATTAAGTAACTGTTTCCTGTGTTGTCAGGTTCAGAACATTCACAGTCTGTGTGTAATCTGCTGGTTCTCTGCCAAATTCCTCAGAGGGAGCAACAATCCCAGGATTGCACATGTGTGCTTTGCCATGAACTGTTGCATTATTTTTGACATGACGCATGATTCTCTTGCTGTAGGCCTCCTTCATAGGTCTTTTTGTGATGACTTTGTATGATTAATGTTAGCACAGCACATCAGGGTGAGTGGACAGAAAACTCCAATTGACTCATTTTAGTACATCTGTGATGCCCCTTTCTCTCTTTCCCAATCTTTAAGACATCCACCCAAAAATGTAATTTGCATTATTTTTGTAATCATGTACAGTCTGGCTTTCTTTGGAAGTTTTTTTTAAAAGATGAACAATAAAACAGCAAGCCATAGTGCTGTCATGCAGAGACAAATGGAGACAGTTAAGGAAACAATGAAAATGTACTAATGAGTGAATCAGCAGAGGTTTTACTGGGATTATTTACATCTGAAAGGATCCCAGTAAAGCCTGTGGCAGTCAATCAAAGCAATCAAAGTATTGCCAGCGTTGGCTGAAATGTAGATTTTAACATCGCAATATAAATTCTGTTTAAGCTTGGTTTCACTTAAAGTCATGAGACACTTTCTGTATGTCAGAGACTGTTCCTTTAACACGGTCAAATCTATGTGAAATTGTCACCACAAAATGCGAATGCCCCTTACCAAACTTTAAACAACAAATCGGCATCAAGTATGGAAGTACATACTAATAATGGAGTGTTTTGCCTTGTAGGCTATGAAAAAAGGTCCATGAAAGAAGTAGAGTGGGACGCTAAGACAAGACATGAAAATGAGAAGATGTACGTGAGAAGTCGTCTGGCTGATATATGTCTCTTCCCAGATGTCAGGAGGTTGTGATTCCTCCCAGCAAACTGAAATTGCCTCTCCCATTACTCTTTCTGAATGGCAGGGAATAGCAGAATAATTGTGCAATAAGGGCTCCATTATTTCCGTAAGTCTCAAAGCAATATTTCACTTTGGTGGAATCTCTTCACTTTTTAGCATGCATAGGCAACTTACACTCCACGTCCAGGATGTCGCTCTGGGGATCTGTGCTGTTTCTTTCTTTTTTTTGTTTCTAACTTTCTTTTTTCTGTATTGCTTTATTGCACTCTTACTTTGCTGAAGTTTTTAATGGCAAAATTTTTTAGGATGGGTGTGTGCTGATTTTAAGGCTGGCTAATATCATTTGGCATGTTCATTAGGTACACATGGATTAACTGCAGATGGCTTAACACAGTAGACTCTGTCCTTTTTAAAAAAAATAATCTTGAACTGATCATTGTCTATTATATCTCCATAAGGACTAAATGTGCTCTAGCCCTGTGAGGTAATTGGTTAAAACCCATCCATATCAAAATAAATGATTTCCCTTCCCCCTTTCTACAACGCCTCTCACTTTCTGATCTAGTAAGGAGGCACTGCAGTCTCTGTTTCTTTTTTTCTGCTCTGCGTGTCCACTGTCCCTTCTCCTCTTTCTTCTATCTCTCAGCATGCCAGTCACCCTATACAGTGAGTTACAGCTAGTTCCCAGACACAGATGTTGTGGAAACAGAGGCCTCAGGTGTCTTGGCAGAAGGACTCAGTCCAACAGTAAAAACCCAACAGGGACATGGCGCTGGATTTTTGTTATGCTGCATTAGAGCAAGGATATGGCCGCACTTGATAAACACACTCAGCTGTGTGTTGTCAGCTGTATACCTCCCTTTGGGACTCTTATGTGAGTGCATTTATGTGTTTTTTGTCAGTGTATGACTAATCTGTTCCCAGCAGCATGACGTTAGCAAAGGGCCTCTGCCTGCTCCTCCTGTTCCATGCATGTCTGCCTAGATCTCTGTGGATTTTGGCCGCTTAGCCTGGATTTACATGATTTAATTTCAAGGCTTGCTTAACACGTTTTTCAATCAATGAGCTTCTATACGCCAGGCTATGGGGGATTAGTTAATAAGAGAAAGAGAACATTATGTAGGGTATATCCAGTGATCTCCCACTTGGTACAGTGTCTACATGCTGATAACAAGTGTGGGCTTGGTGCAGAATAGGGATCAGTGTGCTCCTTTTATGCGTACAGGTCATGTCAAGTTTTAACAGCAACAGAACATAATGATGCTGTGTTTTTTAATTTTACAAATCAAGTACGATTTTGGGCCCAAAAGGTGGTGGAATTAACTGTGAAGAGGGTGTTTTTGGGATACGTGCCACTATGATTTCAGTTATCGTTTCAACATTTGCCTTGCTTCTCTGTCTTGCTGGTCTTAGTCATGGACACCAAGGCCGTGTTTGCTGCCCTGTACAGCGTGTGCGAAGAGAACGCCACTTTCTTCTCTGGAGGAGCCATGGGGTCGCAGGGCGATGCGGCGCGACGGCTGGTTGATGCCATGAAGCTGATCCAGGAGCACGCTCGCAGCCTGGAGCCCGTTGTCTCTGGCTTCGCCGCAGTCTACCATCATTTTGACTTTGACCCGCACATACCTGCCAATGGCTATCGCTCACTGGTCAAGGTAGGCTGTGATGTTTTGAAGTCTCTTTGTGTGTATTAGTCACGGATCTGTCAGTGCTCTCATTTCATGCCAGTGCAGCTGTGAGAAAAATAAGCCCACATACTGCAATACATTCTTATAAATATTCTCTCCACACTGTGAGAAACTTCTCACCAGCCCCTCTTTGACTTGATATTGTTTTGTTTCAAGGTCAGGCCATTAGCTTTACAGATTGATTTTATGTTGCAAATCAGGTTAGATAAATTCCTACTGTTGCACAATATCTACCCCTACTGTACTTGCTGTACTTTGTTTTCTACTGTTATTGATGAAACATTGTGACCTTCAGTGGCTGCAGCCCACCACAACTGAATGAATCTAGCAGAGCAGCAAATGAATGCTGCTCTGTTTTTTAGACTCTCAATTTCCACATTTATAATCCCTCTCATCCCCACAGTGCTACTCTGACTAATCTGTAACACCCTGATGAAGCAGCAAGCTTTTCACATGTTTGCATTCAGGCATGCTATCATACATCGTGTTTTTTTTTTTTCCTTCAGGCTTACCACCCTAATCTTAATTACAATTTAAGCAGACCCAGCAGACATGGTTCTTTAATGACTGCACAATTAAAGAACTATGCATTGCTTTGTTACGATGCAAAATGCCATGTATCCTTTTTTTTAAAGAAAAGATCTGTTCTTTTATTACCTGTTGACCTCATTTATCTAATTTGCTTGTAATTTTGAATTTCATTTAACTGAATTTGCTTTAAGCACATCGATTTTGATGTATGGAGAAATCGACATGCTATATATCACAATTTGGAAAAGGACTAAGACTAAAGACTAAAAGACATCACTAATTTTCAAACTTTCATTGACGCGTTCTCCTTTTTTTTTCCTAGGTTGTGCGGTGCTGCCTTCTCCATATCATACAGAAGGGACGATACATCACCGCCAACCGCCGCAGCATCTTCTTTCGAGTAGCACACAATGCTGGGGAGATGGAGGCCTACTGCAACGCTCTGTGCCAGCTGCGTGCCCTGCTCTACCTGGCTCAGCGCATGCTACATGACAACAGCCATGGCAACCTTTTCTTCCAAGATGAAAGTGGCCTCAGCGAGAGCTTTGTCCGCGAATACTCTTCCATGCACAAGGGGTGCTTCTATGGCCGCTGTCTTGGCTTTCAGGTAAGTTGAGCCATGTGGTGCAGGGATAGATCGTGGGAAAGATTTAAAAATGGGAATAAGGGATGGGAAGGGTTAGATGTAGCAGCATCTAAAGCTTGATGCTTCTCCTAAAATGGGATTTTAGGAGAAGCAGAAGTACGACATAGGGGAGGAAATAAAGAAACATACCTAAATGTACACACCTGCTGTATGCTGCTGGGATGCTCATACAGTCAAGCAACTAAATCTAGAGTTAAAGCCACATTTAACTCTCCATGTTACATTCTTGGGTTCATGTAAAAGGAATATAGTTGCCCATACAAGTCTCCCATAGCCTATCCATCTAGAATTATTCATTAGTTTATAAAAAGAAGTGACCTGTTGATGTGGGAGGACATAAAAGAATTGTGCCTGGGGCTAGTTTGTCACCAGGTGCTCATACACTGCCCTACTGACATCTTCGACCAGAGGGATTGACCCTGAAAGGAGAGCAAGAATGATGAGTAATGGTGTCAGTGTAATATGTAGCACAGAGCCACAAACGTCTCCTACCGCCCAAATCCGTTGTAAAACGAAGCGAGTAGAGGATTTGGACGGGCAGAGGGACTGCTCCTCGTTACAGCCATAGTCTCTGTTCGTAATTGAACTTAATGAGGGAGGCTGAACCCTCAGTGGACCGAGGTCAGAATCAAACTAAAGGGAAAAAATGATCAAACCTCTCTAGCACTGTCTGCATCAATTTGTAATGTCCAAGACTCATTTAATATTCTCATATCCCATCATCTGTTTCACTTTCTCTGGTTGAATTATCACAGTTTTAATTGAAGACTGCTGCTAGTTTTTAAATTTGTGTGTGTGTGTTTTAATTATGTGTCTGTTTTGTCCCTGCAGTTTACTCCAGCTATTCGGCCCTGTCTCCAGACCATCGCTATCGGCCTGGTGGCCTTTGGAGAAAACTACAAACGCCATCAGTCAGGAATAGGTCAGCATCATTGTTTCTGCAGCCGCACCTTCTCATCATCTAACCACTTGATTTTCATTCATACACTGTACTCATCCCCATGCCTCTTCTACATTGCTCCTTGGCCCCTGACGGTGTACCTTTTGATGTTGTGTGTTTGGATTGTAGATGCTCTTTCATCCTTTGGAATCTCGAGGGCTAGCTAGTGCGCTTCTTCTATATTTTAGAATGTTTTGAACGTGCACACAGTTATGTACAAAGACAGAACATGCTCCATCATATGCACATTTTACACAGCATATCACACACACGCGCAGACACGTAAATATGTAAATATTTAATACGAAAAAAGGAATTGCTCGACTCTCATGGTTTCTTGTGCTCTGTGCTGCATCACAGTGGAGGCAGGCATTATTGCACCATATGGTGAGTGAACTGTTACCCCCTCCACCCCTTCATCATAGTCCACTGTAGTGAACACAGGCTATAAGACTATATGAAGAAGTTGCTTCTGTTTTACATCTCCTGTCACCCTAAATGGCTCTGTACATAGTTTTGTAGACTGCATTAGCTATCCTGTGTTTGTTTTTTGTTTTAGTTTTAAGGTATAGGACAATGCAATCCCTTTTCTTTACTGTGCAATGTTGAAATGCTTCTGTTTCAACGTAGCATTGTGTTTTATTTTCTGTGTGTGGCAATAAGATTATAGTGCTGTGAATATCTTAAAACCAAGTTTGAGTTTGAGGACGGTTCTCAGTTGTGGTCACACCTCTGAGATTTAATAGTAATAGTTAGTACTCTTATTTCCTTCCTGATCATGGTTCTTTCCTTCCACCTCTACACATTCCTTATTTTACATTCTCACTGAGTGTTTTCTAATGTTGTTGTTTTATGTGCCAGGGTCCAGTCACTTACTGCAATTTTAATGCGCTCTTGTTCCTGACCTCCTTCCTACTCTTTCTGTCTTTTGTGAAAGCACTGTTTTCATTCTCATGACTTGGAGCTTTTGTCTATTTTCTGCCAATTGGTTCTCGATTCCATTTTCATTCCCTCTGCAACCGTACACATTCTTCTTTTCCTTCCCTTTCAGCTCAAATCCCACACCATTTCTTTTTTATACCATCTCTGGTGTCTTCTACCCTCCTCATTGTGTTGTCCTTTCTCTCTTCCGCAGGTGTAGCAGCTAGCTCTTTCTTTACCTCAGGAAAGTATGCCATCGACCCAGAGTTGAGAGGGTCAGAATTTGAGCGCATCACCCAGAATCTGGATGTTCATTTTTGGAAGTCCTTCTGGAACATAACTGAGACCGAAGTCCTGTCGGTGAGCAGATTGTTAATGCATTGATTTACACACAGAACATCTGTAATCTACCCGTGTTAACGTCTGCACACTGATATGTGCTCTGCACTCTTTGATTTTAAATCTGTATCAGGGATATTTTACTTTCTTTCGGTAAAGGTACCTTTCTATCATTATGCATTTTGGCCTACAGGCCGCTAGTAATAATAGAGTGGAATTCAATTTATTCAATGGGGTTCATGATTTATTCATCTGGTTTCTCTTTCTCTCCAGTGACCTGACTTGCTCTGTAACTTGCACTCTTCTCTTTCTGCTTTTCTGTCTCAATTCTTTCCCTCTTTATGTCTGACTCTCTTTCTCTTTCTTATTCTCCATTATCCGTCTTACTCCAGAGTCTTGCCAGTATGACATCCACTCAAGTTAAGGTCAACCGGGCTCTTTCTGTGCCCCCCGTGCCCTTTGACCTTCCCCTGGCGGCCAACCACAGAGCATCTGTAACTATAGCTCCACCATCAGCACACATCGGCGCTGCTCCTATTCAGATGAGGCTCATCTCCTATGACTTGCGTGAAGGACAGGTACTCATCATTATTCTGTTCCCACTATAGTGGAACAGTGGAAATTGCAATAAAAAAACGTCATAATCTTAAAATGTATGCAAAACTAGACAAGTTCTTGTATTTTTTTGTGTCCTTGTATTACATTACTACCTTGTAGCCTGTCTAAATATTTGTTTTGTGACCCAGGTTATAACTGTTTCCTCCTTTGGCTCTTTTTAAACGCCTTTGCATTTACCAGTCATACAAATTCTTTAAATATTCTAACAATATGTAACAGCATATGTGGTATTTCTCAGAGATTCTCGAGCAAAAGACTGCTTTGACTCATCCTCATGGACTTAATCCCTTTCATTCTCTCTCTATCTCTCTCTCTTTCTCTGTCATAGGTATCACTCTCTCTTTTTCTCCTCGTCCCCTGCCTAATTCTCCCGTGAGACTCCCTCTCTCCATCCGAGCTCGATCTCTTCCGTTCTTTGCAACTGGCACTTAACCAGACATGCTGTCAACACTTTCAGCCACTGA
>JBAJHX010000036.1:14325137-14335385 GCA_037176925.1 Amniataba percoides
AAACAACAGTGTCCTTTTTAATGTTGCAAAATACAAGCCTGCATCAGCGGAAACCCTCCCTCACCGCCACAGCCCCCCTCCCTCCTTGTTTCTGTTAATGAATGGGAATTAGTGTGCGTTCATGCAGGCGCAGGAAAGGCTGGGAGCAAGCTGCTGCAGAACAGCTAGTTAATCCTTCTCTCAAAGGAGCCCTGTTGCTAACACTAGCAATAAAATATATTAACAATGAAAACATGGCTTTGTTTGCAGCGTGCATGGTCTGTGGGCAGTTATCAGACTGTTGCAAACATCACCATCTGACGTTAACTGATTTTTTTTTTTAACTCTTTGACCAAAACAGCTGATCTCATTTATTTGTCTGAATGTCCTTTTTGTGTTCATGCATTTCTTTTTCCCCGCCTTTCTGTCTCACTTTTTCCAGGACAGTGAGACTCTGCTATCTCTCTGCCGCTCCGAGGGGGGAGCCATCTCTCTGTCGCTGGGGCTGAAGACCAAGCGCCTTCCCTCATCTCCCTGCCTCCTGATCCACTTCCATGGGGGAGGCTTTGTAGCTCAGACCTCCAAGTCTCATGAGGTGAGATGGCGAAATAGTTGCTCTCGCTGACCAGAAAAGCAGTCTTATTATTAGTCTTATTAGTTAAAAGTTGCAAGAAAAACTCAATCCAAAAGACTGTTTGTAGATTTATGTCATGTGGTGTTGGTAACTAAATCCTGGTAACTAAGTTTACCTTGTCATCCCTTCAATACCTCAAAGTCTGGCAATGTTTTCCAAACTAATTGTAATCGAGTCCCAGCTAATTAAAGTGTTGACAAGACAGACACTAGTTGATGATGTAGGAACAGAGGGGTTACCAGTCTCAGTCTATTCCTCTATCAATAGTGTGGCTCTTAATAAGCTGTTAAGCTAATTATTTTGTAATTAATCCCTTCTTTACTGGTAAGGTGCACACAGAGCTGGCTCTTCTCTTTCATGTAAATTATTGCTCCTGGTCTTTCACTTTATCTCCCCCCTTATTTTCTTTTTTAATGTAAGAGGAGTCTAAGTCCTAGATTTACCTTTTAGATCACTGTGATACAAAAGAGACACCAGCACACACACACTCGTAAGTTTTGGCCTTTTGTCTTAAAACTTGTGTTACACCTTTCCTGTCATTGCTCATGATAGCACTTGAATGAATTATTGTTTTATCACAAGTTTACATAAGTGATGAATTATGAAACAGAGCAGGAGGAAGAATTCATTACATCATTTTGACGTTACCTCTTATTCGCCACAGATGATATGGTCATCTGTGGCTGTGTGTGTTCTTCACGTGGCACCAGGATACTTAAAGCTAGACAAGACAGGGCTCTGTGAAATTGCTAAGGACATGGGCATCCTTGATTTGCAGCTGCGTAGCAACCAGAGGATGAGAGGAAGCAATCAGAGAAGGGGGTGAACAGGGCTGTCATGTCGAATTAACGTAGAACTGTACAACCCCGCAGAGAAAGATTACCCCGGGCACTAATGGAAGACTTGTCAGACTATCCTGCACTCTTCTTCTTCTGCACTCTCCTTTTTTTATTACATCCTCCGTCTTTCTAATATCCCACAAAATCCTTTTTGTTCACTTAGCCTTAACGCCCGTCTGTCTGTTTGTCTGTCTCTACTTCAGTAGCAGGAGCCTTTGGTGGTCTCAATGCCCAGCGATGCTGAGATTACAGGAACGAATGCACCAGCATCTGTGCATTTAGCAACTTGGTCACACACACACACACACACACAGACACACACACACAGACACACACACACACACACACACACACAGTGTGTTTGGCCAGTAGAGGTATAAGCTTGCAGATTAACTGCTCTGCCTGTCTGAGAATGAGTGGGACTGCAGTTATCATTAATTCCTGCTTTGAGAACAGATCTTGGGCCCTCTGAATTGGTGTGTGTGGCATTTTTCTTTGCAAGTAGGATTGTGTGCACGAGAAGAGTTTCCTGAATCATGTAAAATTAACCAGTCTTGGTCCGCACTCATTAAAACACACACACACACAGACACACACACACACATTGACGCACTTACACGCCTCTTCTCAGCCTTGTGTGTCATTTATTGTGAGTCCTCGGCTCCTTTTATGCAGGCGGATGATGAACTCTCTGACTGACAGACCTGTTCATGGACTCTGGCACATGTTGACACTCAGTGTAGCCTCGCAACAATGGCTGTTGACGCACACAGTTGCAAACACATAGGAACACACATTCTCCCACACACATACACACACCTTAGTGTTTTGCTGATTTGTACAAACCCACACTGACCTGAAGAGTGTTTGAACTGCGTGCACGCTCACATGTCAGAGGTTTCACTCTGAGATTTATTGTGACAGGTAAGGCTGTAAGACGGCACACCCGGCTGCTGGAGCTGCTACTTTTTTCACACTGAATCTCTGGTCGGTTAGGCGACATAAAAACATACAAACACCATGCTTTTTCTGGCATTGTGAATGGAGAGCTGTCACTTTCACCGCCAGTCCTGTCAGAACTAGTCAAAAACGTGTTAGGAGAAGACACAGACTCAAGAGGAAAGGATGAAAGCTTTGTGGAAGGAATTTTTGTCATGACAAGTTTTGAAGCCTTTCTCATGTTTCAAGGTCACTGCATTTCAGCTGTGAAGCAAAGAACTTGCCTTAGGTCGGCCAAAGAATAGTAAACACTTAACCTCACTGCAACAAGAAAAAGAGAATCACTCAGTATTCTGACCATGAGTTTGTTTTTGTGCACTATCCCTGTAAATCCACGCCTTCCCTTTGTCTCTGTCTTTTCCAGTCATACCCAGCAAACTAGGACGTTTGCACGTTTGTCATTACTGTATGAACAGAGAGGAAATGGAGGTGACTGTGAGGGCAGTGCTCATTCTCTCTTTGTCTAGACAGTAAGCTAGAAAGCAGACAGACAACATCAGAAGGACAAATCATTTTCGTAACTCTTTATACTTGCTTCTTAATGTTCACCCCCCACACATCTCTCTCCCACCACATTTTTTTCTTCTGTCTCCCTGTACTGCCTCTGTGTTTTACTGTGGCCACTGTTGTTCCTCATAAATTTAACAATATAAAATATATTCACTGAGTGTTTTCCATTCATAAATTCACTACTGTATTCCCTCTTGTGCAGCCGTATCTAAAGAGTTGGTCCCAGGACCTTGGTGTCCCCATCCTGTCAGTGGACTACTCTCTGGCGCCGGAGGCCCCCTTCCCAAGGGCCCTGGAGGAATGTTTCTATGCCTACTGCTGGGCTCTGAGAAACCACCACCTGCTTGGTATACACACATGACACTGTTTATAGCAGAGTACTAGCATTGTCTCTGTCTGTATATTTTTTCTGTTTAGTTTTTAAAATCATGGGAATAGTGTATGCATTCGAAATGTGCAATATGTACTTTAGGGAGGTTAAAGAAAGTGGTTTATTAGAATTAATGACCAAGCACAACAGAAGGGATGAAACTGTCCTGCGGGCTGCTTCTGTAAATCCTCACCTACTTTCTCTGTACCTCTCCAGAGGATTCATTCATCACCTTGAAAGTAATCATGCTGCAGCACAATGTCTTGCACTCTACCCGCTGTTGTGCATTATCACAGAAATTGTGAAGCTCAATATCCAGGCAGAAAGCAAAAGACATCTCGTCTGTTTGGGGTACAACCGACTGCCGAAGCGCACTGTGTCAAATTAACAGTTATCGCAGTGCAATATGTTAGTGTTGTAGTACAAGAAGACAATATCACAGCCATGAGGTTGACAGTGAGACTACATTCCCTCCCAGCAGCCACATATTCAGAAGTGTCACTCTGGAAAAAAGAGACATTACCTTATTCTTTGTCACTCAAAGGATTTCTCATGGTTGTCTCTTTTATTTTGTGCTCTATTTTGCTGTTTTCCCATTTAACGCTTTCTTTTGTTTCCTTTCCTTCACCTCTGTCATCACTGTCCTACTTTTGTCTCTCCAGGTTGGACTGGAGAGAAAGTTTGTCTGGCTGGCGACAGTGCAGGAGGCAACTTGTGTGTGACCACATCGATGCGCGCCGCTGCCTTTGGTGTGCGAATGCCAGATGGCATCGTGGCAGCCTACCCGGCTACCCTGCTGACCGCCTACGCGTCGCCCTCGCGTCTGCTAACACTTATGGATCCCCTGCTGCCACTCAGCGTGCTCTCCAGGTGTCTCAGCGCCTACGCAGGTAGGAGTGTATGTGTGTATGCTTTTATAAAAAGAAATCAACCAAAGGTTAATTTCTTATTTGGTGAAGTTGAGAATTAAGTTTAGATATATTTTCCGTCTTTCAGGCATTTTTGCATATCTCTGCTGTCTGTTTCCTCACACCATTATTTACCTTAATGAACCTAAAGCTTCAGTCTAGACCATTATATTCACTCTAACAGCTGATTAGATTAATTAAGGTGTTGTTTATCTTTCCAGGGCTGGAAGAGTAAATTTTGTAAGTTAATGTCTGCAACTAAAACAAAGGATCAGTATTCATTTTATGATATAAAAACAAAAAGCATGCGGCTCTGAGCAAATTTTATCAGCTAAAACAATTGATTCATGAGAAAAATGAAAATAGATTTTGTGTGGACTAATGAATTGTTCAACTATTATCTGTGTTGCCCATCTTTTAGCATTAGACAGTAGTAATGATCATATATATCACAAAACCGTTACATCTCACTGTTGTCTAAGGTCCTTAAACTATATGTGTGGTACACAGTGTGTATAACATTATAAATTGTAATCATAAATGATTATAGATTACAAGCAAGGCCTCAGTAGTAATTTCAGCACCATAAGAATGAAGAAACTAAAACACAAATTTTCTGTAGTATGGTTTGGATGGCCATGTTGTGTTGCGGTTGGAAAACCTTCAATAATAACAATTCAGCTAATTAACATATAGATTGTTTTTCATATGTTGTCTGTAATGCTTGTTTTGATAACGGGTTTCAAAAAAGGAAAGGGGCTGTGAATTACTGCAGTAATTGGTCAACTATGCCAAATTCTGAAGCAGATATTATTTGTCATCTGTTGCCTTTCAATAACTGAAATAAAACACTCTTACTGTCATCACTATGTGTTGCTGTCTGCAGTACAAATAGCTGTGTAGCAGTATTGAACCCACTCTGTCAGTGGGTTTCTTTACTCTCATATTTCCTATTATTGCTCTCCCATCTTCTCTGTTGTTACTCATTCATGGTTACCCAAGAATAACAAACACTCTCATCTCTCTCTTACATCTATCTTTCCCTGCTAACCCTTCTGCCGTTTCTCCTCCTCCAGGCAATGAGCCGCAGACGGAGACGCAGGTAGAGAAAGTGAGCACGCTGAGCCTCGTGAGGAGAGACACGGCACTGCTGCTAAGAGATTTCCGACAGGGAGCCTCCAACTGGATCCACTCGCTGCTGGATCCCAACAGAGCCTCTGCCACCCCCAGCACAGCTGCAGAGGCACCACCGGGAGCCGCCGGTATACCACCGACTGTGACAGTGTGTATGGGCGTGTTTGTGTGTGTGCATCTGTTGTCAGGTGGGAATATGAGATGTGGGCGGCATAAATGTGTTTCACTTGGCAAGCTATTGTGTTCAAAGTTTTCCATAGATGCAATCTGCTTGTGTCTTTGATCGAATCCATTTTGCTGAAAGTACACGTCAGATCTGCCTGTGTGTGTGTCTGTGTGTGTGTGTCTACCGCCCACGTTTTCAGCATGTTCATTAGTCAGTTTATTTAAGTGTTATGAGTGCAACAACATCAACCGCCCTAAAGATCATTTACAATCCATATGGAGGAGGTTATTGACATGGATCGCCTTCATTCGGCATTCTACTAACCAATTATCGCTTTATCCCACCCTTTTGCGTAACAGCCCCCATTCATATCAATTCACCTCTTTGGAGCAGCAGGGCTTTGACAGTAATTGTTAATTGTAGCCACCGTAAATCTGGTGGCAAATTGTAATTTCCCTGGTGTCCCCTTAGCTAGGTGACACCCCCACAGCTGTAAGCCCAAACTAACGAGAATGTCATTGGTGGGTGTACATTATTAAAATGCCATGATGGTGCTGAGATGGCTCATTATTGAAGATATGGGAGATCGGTAGCGCTTTGTGGAGAGACTAGCCATGACGACTCTTACAGCTGTGTTTTGACGGCTCGAGGCGGGCGGATGATATCACCGTGACAGCGCTATTTGAATTTCCTCCACCCACTTCTCTCTTCGTCCTGATACATCTCAATTTGCATTTTAGGCTTTTAACTGTTGGCTGTCAACCAGAGGACATATGATAAGTGGAAAAAGTAGAATAAGTGAAAGTGGTTGTGTACTACCATTAGAATATTTGTTTCCAGTGTCCCCCACCTGCTATTGACCCGAAGTAAATTTACGCAGCTTCTTTATCCTGTCATACACAGCTGCTTTTGTTTTTTAATGAGCTCAGTTTTGTTGTTTGTCTGTCCTCAACATTTTTATTTTTATTTTTCCAAATGTCTCATCATGCTCTCTTCCTCCCCACCCCCTCTTTGTTTTTCTGTCTTTAGACACAGTGAGGAAGAGCATTTCAGAGGCCTCCATTTCCTCTCCTCACGCTGACCCCCCTGTGCCCTCCGAGCCCTCTGAGTTTCCCACCAGGAAATTATCCGTGAAGAGCCAGACTTGCCAGGACTTGGGATCCCACAACAATTCCACTTCTCACAGTGCACCGCTGCTCTCCGAGCGCACTGTATGTCACGCTCGAACTTGTTTACACTGAGATTAGCATGCTCTTAGCTGATGCTCTCATCCAGAAGAAGTTAACAGTATGAAACGGCTAAGGGCTGTTGCTTAAAAGAACACCAGGCTGTTAGCAGGGGTTGTTGGAGGAATTGAATCCTGTGGTCATGGAGAGCTCTGTAGTTTAATGATAATTATTGCACCATGGTAGTGAAAGGAGCCTTCTATCTGTGATCAGATTATCTCTGCCTTCACACAGCTTGCATTTAACATATTTAGTTTAGAGTTGTAGCTTTTTTTAAGAGGCTGAGCTGTTTATAAGCATGGAGATGTTTTGGCCCTCCATCATGCAGTGCTTTGTACCCTGCAGTGATGTGCATGTTTCATCTCGATGAACTCAGCTGAAATTATGTCACACTTTCCTCATAATCAGATTTGGCCAGAAAATGCTGACAGGATATCAAAACTTTTTGGTTACTGGCACGGTATGGCAGATTATCCTCACATGTATTTTCACATAGGCGGGCAGGATTAGTGGCAGGCTTTGGAGAAATAGCAAGCAGAGGTGACGTAAGATTTTAAATATGCTTTTCCTCCTTGAAATGGGGATCGTTCAGCCAAGACTCTCAGGCACTGAGCCGTGGTTTTTAGAAGATTTTCACAAGGACAAAATGTTGTGTGTGAATTTCTAATCAAGTTTGCCTGTCAAACACTGAATCCTTTCTTTTAATTTCTTGACGTTACTTTTTCTCTTGACCACTGTTGTTTTACTGTCAAAACCTCACCTGATTTTTTTTCTTCTCATGTCTCCTCTTATGCAGCCAGAGGATGTGAATTTCTTCCTCTCCAAGGATGCCGATTCCTCCATGTCCAGTGACCTATCTTCACTGGCCATACCACCCCCTGCTGGAGAGGAGGGGTCAGAGCTGGAGCACCCCAGCGAGTTTCCCCTGGGGTTTGAGCCACTGCGTTCAGTGCAGCTGACTGAGATGAGGGTGGACAGCTCTCCTGTGGTCAAGGATCCTTTCTGCTCTCCTCTGCTGGCTCCTGATAGCATGCTGAAAGGGCTTCCACCCGTACATATAGTGGTAAGAAACGACAGCAGTTGGAATCACTGACATAGTGATGTAGGGAAATGGAGAAGGAGGGCAAATGAGTACACATAGGTCAAAAGTTGCTCACTCTACTTGAGTATGTGAGTGCATTAAAGAGTTTTTGAGTCCCTGCATTTGGTTGCACCTATGATCCCCTATGAGAAAACTGATTCTTCAACAAGTTTTAAACTTGTAATATATGAAGAATCGGATGTGATATTTTGGAGTATGCAAATCAGGACTAGGAATGTTTACAACGGTGAAGAGAAGGGAGGAACAGAGAGGGATCTGGAGGGGTAAAACAAGGCAGCTTCAAAATGTCAGGAGATAGAGTACAGAGGACTGTACACTGCTTTCATTGTTGTATCAGAGTGAGACAGAGATTGATAGGCGAGGGAGAAGGCTGCTCTTTCTTGTGAGAAGGGTGAAAATGAAGAAATTGGTGCCGATTTTAAAATGGCTGGGGTGAGTCAGCGCAAATGTAAAGAAAGCAGGGACAAAAGAGACTGGGGCGCTTGGCTTCCTTTTCTTCATCCCTTAATTAAGATTCTTGACATGTCTGAAGGGAATCCTAATTTGCTTCTCACCAATCCCACCCCCTTTCCCTCCCTCTCGCTTCCTCTCTCTCCCCTCTTTAGGCTTGCGCTTTAGACCCCATGCTGGATGACTCTGTGATGTTTGCCAAGCGTTTGAGGAAGATAGACCAGCCTGTCACCCTGTGTGTGGTAGACGACCTGCCCCACGGTTTCCTCAGCCTATCGCAGCTCTCCAGGGAGACGAGGGAAGCGGCCAACGTCTGCGTGGAGAGGATTCGTGCCGTCTTCACCCAGAAGGACACGCCCCCAGAGCCACGCAAGCACCGCAAGCTGGAACGGACCGATAGGGGTGTGTCGGCATCTTCTGGGGAAGCCAGTTCTCTCTACGTCGGCCCCATTGAGGGAGTTGAGCTAACTGTCGGGAGAGGGGCTAAAATTGCTGATGGGGAGGGTTTAGTTGCTGTGGCAGCCCAGAGTAACACTGACGCTGGTGGCATTGGGCCTTAAATAAGGTTAGATAAAAAAAGGAGGACTGCAGTTCACCCAAGGAGTGAAGGGGGAAAGAGTAAATGAAAGTCAGATAAATGTAGGCTGTGCATCTCCTAAAAGGGAGAGAGAGAAAGCATCCTGACAAAAGGAAATTGGGGTAGGTGATGTGGGCAGTCAAGGAGATTTCCCTGTTGCGAGACAAAAAAAGAAAAAAAAAAAACGCTGAATTACAACTTCTTCTGCTTGACAATTCTTGGCACTTGTCTGTGCACCATCATGCACCGACGCAAATCTGGCAGACAAAACGAGCACACCCACAGTAGACAGTCATGTTTTAGAATAACATGGTAATTTAGCAGCCACTTAGATCAAAGACCAGCACACCCACACATGCGGCAGACATACTGAGCAGAGTCGCTGTCGGGCAGCGGAGGCTCGGACATAAAGCAGCGCAGGAGATTCTTGAGACGAGGCCTGAATGGGTGATTCATCTAGGCCAAGGTAGTCATTTGAGGCTGTAATCAGACAGTGGTAGGCACACTATATGCTTCTGTATGGAGTCATCCCCATCAAAATGGCCACTTGTCCTTTAGGGAGCCACTCTAAATCACACTTAATAACTCCACATTGTGTTCTCCATTACGCCAGTTTGGCAGTCAATACAGCTCACTGTGTGGATAGTAACTCTGTTGACTCTCTCCCAAATAGAATTACAGAGTTAAAACACAACAGACTGAAAGACGCTATACTGGATGAATTGATTTACTTGTTTCTTGAGATTCTGTTGCAGTTTTTAATCATATTATTAACCCTATGCAGTCACATTACTTTTGTTATTTATATCTCTTTTCTGCCACTGTATTTTAATCCCTGAATCATGACAGGTTTATCTTTTGATTTGTAAACTATGTTGTTTGTGTAATGTAATCGTATGCTGTGTATTCCACATTTGTGAATTTACCTCTGCTTCTTTGGCGCAGCTGCTCTGACATTTCTGGCCTTTCCAATTAATCTCATATCCTGCTTTCAGTAATGCATACTGATAGGATAGAGTAAATGTAGAATATTACACAGGGACGCAGTGCCCTGTCTAGATGCTGCCTGGTGCTTTTCATAGTGCTGATTTTAGTAATGCAAAGATTGCATTTTATTATTTGCTACAGTTTAAGTTGCGGAGATGCACTGCGATGTATTATTTTCTGAAGGCAAACACTTGCTTGAAAACTTGGGGTCCCATCTTTATGAGCCTTTTAAGAATAGTCATACCTTTCAGAGGGCTGGCAAAGTGTTTTCATTTTGATTATTTTAAGACTGGAACCAATTGCTCAAGATTCTCCATCTGCAGAACTAAGAGTCGGAGAGAGAACGGGGCGGCAAGGAGTCCAGCCC
>JBAJHX010000036.1:14338160-14350991 GCA_037176925.1 Amniataba percoides
TTGACCAAAATGGGGAAAGATCAGTTACGTTGACCTTTTTGTAAACATAAAATGTGCCAGATCTGCCCAAAAAACAACAAAAAAACACAATGCAGTGAACTCTGATATTCAAGTACATCTCCAATTTCTTCATTTCTATTATATCACTTCACACTGCAGAGAAGGATTTAACACAAGATACACAATATGAAAGAGGATGTAAGTAAGAAATTAGCTCCACTTTTACCAGCTACAACTTAAATCCAGTTAAATAACACTGATACTGATGAAGTGGACACTGCATGAGTCTGCATAACTTTTCCTACTTTGCCGATGTTTCCGTTGGTACACACAGTTAACTGAATGCAGGTTTTTCATCTGTAAGAGTATTTTACATTGTGCTGAGAGTCCACTCCTGTTCATTAACGGATCTGAGTGAGTCCTCCACTTGTTTTTTTTTGTTTGTTTTTTTGCGCTGCGCACAATGTTTGCGTTTTTATTGAAATCCAGCAATAAATCAGCCTCTTAGATCTCGTCGCCCTGTTGATGGACGGAGATCCCGCAGATCAGAGACGAGGGGGAGGAGGGAGTGTGTGTGTATGTGTGTGTGTGTGTGTGTGTGTGTGTGTCGGGGGGGCGACATCATCTGTCTCCGAGCTACTTCATTAGAGGCGTGTGACCTCTAATGAAAACATGATTGCAATCAGCGGTGGCATTTTTAATGTGCGGACGTGTCGCATTCCCGGAGCACGAGCGGAACCGGGAGCGCGCGCGCACTCACACACACACACACACACACACACACACTCCATCCAGCTGCTGGAGTGAAGGTGGTGGGGGGGTGCATGCATTGTGGGGGGGGGGCAGCGTGCGCGCGCCCTCTCCTCCTCCTCCTCGCTCGCGCTCCTCTCTCCGCTCCGCGCTCGCGCCGTTCCTCCGCGCGCGCTCCCGCCTCAGAGACTCGGGCTTCAGCGAGCCCCGGAGAGCAGACGAGCGACGGCGGGGGAGAGAGAAAGATGGAGGCGCGGGTCGGGGAGAGACTCCTGTGCCTGGCGGTGCTGTCCGGCGTCCTGTGGCCGGACCCGGCGCTCGGGAAATACGTCAAAGGCGTCGTGGACACCAAAGAGGTGAGCGCCGCGAGGCTGCGTGTGGTTATTCACCCCCGAATTCACCTTTTAATTAGTTGCCACTTGCGGCAAATGACACCGCCGCGGAGAGGAGAGGAAGAGGAGGAGGAGGAGGAGGAGGAGCGGGACTCGGCTGCGTGTCCGCTCGCAGGTGTGTGTGTGTGTCGCCGTCAAGTTGCCGCGGACATTTTCCGTGAAACGCGCCGCTCACCTCCAGCCCGCCTCGCGTCTGCGCGCGTGCCGCCCGTGGCGCATGTTTTTAGCCTCATTATGAGTCTTTGGCATCAGTGTAACCCCCCCTCTCCTCTTCTCCTCCTCCTCTACACCTCCTCCATCCTCCCTCGACAGACCGACCGAGCCTCCCGTGTCGCGGGCTCGTCTCCTAAAATCAGAGAGGAGGAAATGTTTAACGTGATTTCTTTCTTTATTTATTCATGTATTTTTCCTGGTTATGATCCGATGGAGCTGTTACAGGTGTGCGTCATATGGATGCTGAGGCGGAGAGAGAGAGAGAGAAAGAGAGAGGGAGGTGTGGGCTCGGTCCAGCTCGGTCACATCTCGTTACTGTTGTTTTTTGTTTGTTTGTGGGGTTTTTTTTGTTGACCCCAGTCAGATCAGCATCCACATCCGCGACTTGTAATTCAGGAGGCTCCCACCTGCTGTTGCACATCTCTGCTATTCTCCCGAGTTTGTGGATCAACTTTGACATACACGAGTAGTTAATTTTTTCTGTGTGTGTGTGTGTGTTGGGGTGTTGTTTACCATTTTCTGTGTTGCTGCGAGTTCAACAAAACATACAGGCCACTATGCGGACAAAGTGGCCTCCGTGGCACTCCTGGCAAATGAGCCTTAATTCAATTTATTCACTGTCGTTTTAGAGCATTACTGCCGGACTGGAAGTGTTTTTCTCCCTGAACCAACACTGGGCACATTTGAACTTTTTTTTTCTTGAAAATCTGAGAGGTCAGCTGCATCTGGAGTTTCTACAAAAATGAGCGTTCAATCATGAGGGCAACTAGTGATATTTTTAAGATCTGTACAAATGTCTGCTTTGCCAGCTTTCAGTGAAATAAATCATAAGAAAGCAGCAAATGTTCACACTTCAGGAAGTGTTTGCCGTTTATTCTTGATGAATGAATGATGAAGTTGTTTTCATTTGTTCAATAGTTTCGTCTCTTCAGCGTGAGCACCCTCAGCAGTGGATGTCTCCAGCTGCTTAGTGTCTCAGTGTGATGAAGGGGCTGTTGTGGAGGGGGGTAAAAAAAAAAAGCTGCTCTGTGTGTTCAGAAACAGTATAAATCTTTTTATACACCAACATGTGCCCTCGGGTGTTTCACAGATTATCATGTGTTGCCAAAATGCAACTTGGCAGCTAAAAACCCCCCAAAAATGTTGAAATACTTTGCTACCCAGCTTCAGTGTATCATCTTACATGTGTATCACATGACTTGGCTCCCCCTAAAAACGAAAACAGACACCAGAATCTGTCAGACATGAGATAGTTTGAGCCAAAAAGCTTAAATTCTCTCTGTAGCTTGTTGACTTGTGCTCCCTGAACTCTGACTACAGTGAATTTAAAAATGCTCCATGAACGGAGAGATTGAAGTCACCGGTTTGAATCCCCAGGATGACGATGGGGATCTGGATGGATGAATCGAACTAGAGACACTCACCCATCCATCACTGCTGTTGCGATGCCCTTGAACGCAGCGCTGAATCTGCACCTGCTTCAGTGGAGCTGCTCAGTGGCCGGCGATAGGTTGCACTGGGCTACTTCTGTGTGTGTGTGTGTGTGTGTGTGTGTGTGTGTGTGAGTGTGTGTGAGAGAGAGAGAGAGAGAGAGAGAGAGAGAGAGAGAGACACTCAGTACTTGACTAGGAGGGCGTCTGTCTCTAGTCTTCTGCTGTGGGCCTGAATATGAATCTCGTCTTAGTCAAGCTGCCTTGTTATGCAAGTCGAGGTACGAGTTTTTACCTAAAAACATTCTGCATGGATTGTAGGCCTCAACAATTATTTTCATTCATCAATAATTAGTTTAGTTTCTAAAGTATCAGGAAATGTCTATCACAATATTCCAACTGAAGTTAAGTTATTAAGTGACTTTGCAAAAGAAAATCAAAGATTTTCAATTTAAACGATTTCCATTAATGGAATAAGTGATTAATCCAATCACTTTTAGCTTTACTGCATTTTAAAGACAACTTAGAAAGACGAAATACATTAATAAGGAATTAAGAGGAAATTAATGCTTAAAGAATGGATACATCCTCTTTATTTTTTGCTTGACAGTAACTTTTCTCATTTTACTCTTCTAAACCCTTCAGGGATCGTTTGACAACCTAAGCAAAACAACAGAGCACTCTGAATGACACCGGGCAACACCGGCCATGACATATTGATTGTGTGCGTGTGTGTGCACGTGCACACAATTTAACATATCATCAGTCTTGCTCGTGCCCCAAGGTCACCCACTAACTTCCCTCCTCATCCCATCTCTCTCAGATCCACACACACACACACACACACACACACACTCAGAGTAAACCCCCGTGGTCACACACAAAAACACGATGCTGAATCTGTATCTGTGTCTGCAGAGGTGAAGGCAGAGTGTGTGCAGAGCTGCAAATTGATAAATGCAATTTACCACACCGGGAGGGTTGAAGTGTTAAAAAAAAAAAAAAAGAAGAAGAAGAAAACAAAACTGAGCAGCTGCAGAATTACAGAGGAACACAAGCAAAGTTATCCAAAGGCATCGGTGCCTCCGACTGGTCAACAGCCTCTTATTGCGGCTGCTCGATTAGCTTTAGTGGCTCATGGTGTGTGGAGGCTCTGATAAAATGTCCCTTTGAGGGACAGCAGTAGCTGTAAGGTCAGAGGAAGGTCGCCACTTTGAGTCCAGCTGGGGAAATCTGGGAGATTTCACTCCAGCAGTGAATGACGCAGGACCCCTGAGCAAGGCAGTAAATCCACACTGTGCTTCAGGCTGTTTACTCCAGTGTCAGCGTCCACAGACCTGTACTAGCTTGCAGCAGACTGATGTGAAGCAGGGCTGCTGCTCTGTCACATTTTGACAGCACACGCTTGCTGTTACAGGAATCAAACTTAAGTTTCCACAAAGAAAGTGAAATATTATTTATATATCCAATAAGTTAAAACAGTGCAGACAAATTTCCAGCTTCACCTTATTGCTACAGCTTAAGATGCCTTTAAGTATCTAGCTTAAAGACAAACTGCAGCTCTTGCAATTTGAAACTATACTTGTTGAAATTTTTATATTAAAAATAATCAATCATTCAGCTCTAGTTCTGCCTCACAGTCTCTCTGAGAGTTGAAGGTGCACTGAGCACTTGTTCTGTAAAAATGTGTCTACAGGTTAAAAAGTCTTTGGTTTCCTCAGTTAATGAAAATTTGTGGATTAAACCAGAAAGGTCTTTCAAACTTTTGTCTTTTTGAAAATTAATGAAAATGAATGCATGCCCTTGAAAGTTCCTTTTTCCAATTTAAAAAATCTAGCGGCCGAAGTCATCAGCATGCCTCGGCTCACTGGGCCCTTCTCCGTCCTAAAATCAACACCTTACATCCCGAGGAAAAACACTGTGATGGATGTTGGGGTTGATATAGCAGCCGCAGTTGTGAAATGAAGGATTTCACCGGGATTTCAGGACTTAATGAGATGGTGAAGTAAAGAGGCCTAGTATGTGGCGTCTTATTTTAATTAATGTCATGTCTTATCTGGAAATGTGCCAGTTCTAAATTCTTCCATTTCGGCAAACTGGACTTTGAAAGTCACTGGAAAATCCTTCAAGCTGACATTGAAGTAAGTTTTGGGAGCCCTGCATGCGTAGAATTTCCAGCTCAATCAGTTTTCCTGCATCTCTTTTTAATGAGGACATTGTGATTAGATACAGGCGCCGCGTTTGTGTGTGCATGGTGCGTACGCGCAGGTGCGTGCATGGTGAGGGAGTGTTTTCACGTGCCCATATGCTTGCTTTAATGTGTATGCGTGTGTTTGCATGTCTACAAAGTCGGTGTGTGCTCATGTGAGACACCCAGAGAAACAGAGGGGGACAGAGCTTGAGTGTGTTTGTGTGTGTGCGCGTGTCACTGCGTGAGTGTGTTTATGCGTCGTGGCGTTGTGTAACCCTGACTAATGAATCATTGAGAAGCCCAGCGGTCCAGGGGTGACTTGACTAGCTGATTGGTAATTAATTGTTAATGAGGCTTAGCAAGCAAACAGGGATCTGGAGAGAAAGAGAAAAAGACAGAAAGCTACAGAGATGAAAGGACAGAAACTGTGAGGGAGGACGAAAGAGAGAAAGACAGAAAAAGAGACGGAGAGATGCTGAATTGACCGGATACTGCATCAAGGCACAGCACTTGATTAATGGGCTGTACGTACTACACACTCGCGCGCACATGTGCAAGTGCGCACACACTGTTGGGGAGGTGGCTGAGTGATTCTGCATCACAATGCAGTGGCCATGGGGAAATAAGAAGACTAAAAGGGGATTAAGGTAGACACCTCATCCACTGTTGCTGTTCTCCAGGGCTCAGTTTCTTTTCTGCTCTCCACAGACGCACACACACACACACACAAAGCTACACAGGGCTAACTAGAGTCATCTTGGTTTACTTGTTGACATTGGTGGAATAGCTCGAGTCCGGTGGTGAATTGTGGTAACAGTTTTCCGAGTGCCTTGCCGAGTTGGCCTTGTTAGACTCATTGGTCTGCTTTCCAAAGAGGAAATTCACAGATATTACTCATCGTACAAGTCTGTCAACAGGTGTCGGGTAGTGGTGTTATCTTTTTTGGCCACTTTTGTGGCTGCAAAGGAAGATGTGCGATGTCTGCTAAATTCCTTCTGAGTGATGCTGCTACATAAGAACGGAAAACCAGTCTGAGATGACTCCTCATCTCTTTGTGACATCTTGGAGTTTCTTGTTTTCTTGAACTAACTGTCCAAAACCAAAAGACAGTTATTTTCCAACCAGTAAATATTTGCATTTCATGCTTAATAAATCATTATAAATATTGAAATTGTTGTCAGGGCAGGTTGATATGAAAATCTATATCAAGATAAAGCATCATATTTACCAAGATAGATATGTATGTAAAATATTTTTTTTAAATGCACATTAGTGCAGGATATGGTGAAATAATATGTGAACATTATTAAGTCTGCTTTTCACAGTTTTGTTTAGGCTGCAAATAATGTTTTCTTCATGAACTGATTAGCCAAAAAGTATATCAAATGTTAGAAAACATGAGTAATTTGCATAAAAATGTCCCAAAGCCAAATGTAATGTTTTTTAAATGACATGCTGTTTTTCTTCATCCGTTGTGCAAAAACCTAGAAATATTTATCTTACTATTAAATCCTCATATTTGTTAAATTGGAACTGATAGATGTTTGACATTTTAGTTTGAAAAATTACTGAAAGGATTAATCGGCTGCCATGTTAGTGTAAATCTGTTGAAGGAAAATTGTTGAAATTGAAAATAGTTGTTTAGACAGTCTCTCTCCAACTTTGTTTCAGCAGTTTATGGAGTCTCTCTCTGGTTTCAATGATACTCCCATGCACAAAGCCTGGTCGATAAAGAAATGAGTTTGTTGAGGAAATACTTGACTGTGCCTGCACAGAGCCCTGACCTCAACCCCATCAAACACATTCGGGATGAGCTGGAACGCCGACTGCGAGCCAGGACTTATCACCCGACATCAGAGCCCGACCTCGCTAATGCTGCTGTGGCTGAAAGAGAGAAAATCCCCACAGCAGGAATCTTGTGGAAAGCCTTCCTTGAAGAGCAGAGGCGGTTATAGCAGCACCTTAATGCCCGTGGCTTGGAGAGGAAAATTTCCTCAATCTCATATGGGCGTAATCTTTGTGTCCACATTTTTTGGGCATGTTTTCTTATTTCTCGCCTCATGTTGGCTCACTTTTGATGTGTTAACTTCTAGTTAGATGTCATTGGTTGAGTTATACAATTTTAAAAACAAATAGTAACCATGTGTTTGGGTAAGTAAGTTAAAGGCTGAGTGTGTGAGAGCAGGACAAAAATGTGTGTGAGTGTGTTTTGAATGAACGGCTTGGCCTTTTGATGTTTCTATGGCAGCTGCAAACCAAGGCATGCTGTGGTTGCTATGACACTGGCTGACGTTTGGTGGATGAGTGTGAGTATGCATGAATGTTTCAGACCAGCTATGGCACGCTGTAAGAGTGTGTGACAGATGCTCGTGGGTTAGTGTGTGTGTGTGTGTGTTTGTTTGTCTCTAACAAGGGGGTCTTTCACAGTCCTCTACCATAGTGAGTTAAGTGATACCCCCCCACCACCCACCACCAACTGGACCACCCCTCTCTCCGCTCTCCAGGGATTCATCTGTGGGTCAGTGCTTCCCTCTGCTGCCCCCGGTTGTCATGGTTGCAGCCTTAAGCGTCACCCTGGGCGACGCACAGAGGTGGGAGCGAGTCTCCGGCTTCAGTGACTTTTGGAGTTTTCCATGAATTATAACCCAGAGGCTCAGTGGGGGAGGCAGTGGGGGGTGAAGCTGGCTGGCAGCGTCTGAAATATGGCTGCGGTTTTGTTTGCTGTGATATATGGAGGCAGCAGTGCTAAGCCACGCTACACTGCTCCCGTTGCACTTTATTTCTCAGCTCAGAAATTACTGTGCTTGTTTATGTAGGGAGAACGCAGGGCAGAGGTAATTACAGTATAATGGTGCATGGGGAGTTTAGCTGGTTGGGTGGAGATCAAAAGTTCATAACAACCAACCTTAAGGCCACTTTTAATAAAGAAGAAAGGGGGCTGCGCTCGAACACGCTGTAATGTGCAACAGATTCTTGTGTGCGGCCGGGCCAGTCGAAACAGCGAGTGAACGTGGTTGCGGTCATGTTTTGGATTAGCTTGTTTTTACCTTTCTGAACACGATTGACTTTACAATTGATTTTAAGGGAAAATAAACATTACCTGAAGTAAAACTCCAAGATGCATCAGTATGATATCTCATCCTGACGAGAAACTAGACCATCTGGGATTCTGTTATTGCATTTTCTGGTGTAGAAAGATACATTGCAGGAGAATAATTCAGCTGTTCAGCTAACTGTGAAATTATAAATGAATGCCTGTATTATCATCATAACTTACAGTACCCAAGGATCACAGTTGTGAGCAGGGACGAGTGTTGAAACTGACCAAACTGTGACTGTAGCATTTGAGAATCAAAGATTTGCTCATTCCCTGACTTTGCTTTACAAAATATCAGAGAAATGGACATCTAATAATTAAAAATGCCCATCACAGTTTCCTGATAAAATGGGTGTATACAATGTCTTCAAATGTCTTGTTGGCATTGTTGCTTCAAAAAGGATTTAAATGATGAATCGTCTACCAAAAAAGTTTGGCTAAATTGTTTATTGAGTGTTTTTCAGCTCTAGTATGAGGTTAGCATCCAACAGGCCACTTGTCTACTTTAATCTGATATTTGGAATGGATGTATCCTCTTTATAAGCCTGTGATGCATTTGGGTGCATGACACTTAAAAAGTAAAAGTATTCATTCATTCACTTATTATATATGAGTGAAATGGAGCCATAGCAGACATTGCAATAGACATCTTTTTGGTAAAGTTACCAAAACACGTGTTGTGTTGGTTCTTGTTTTGAATATTTGTTCTGTGATATTACATAATTAAATTTGGGCACTTGGAAAACTTAACAGAATAGTAGAAATTGGGGATAGTTTATTTAATCACAGCTGCAACTAATGATACTCACTGGATTAACTGATTAATCATTTGGTCTATAAGAAAATAGAAAATGATATAATAGAGCCCAGGCTAACATTTTGTCTGCCTAACAGTTCAAAAGATTTTCATTTTACTGTCAAGCAACACTAAGGAAAAAACAGTATCTCTGTTGCTGATTTAATTCAGAAAAAAAGTGATTCTTTCTGACTAAAAGGCATTTACCAAAATGTGAAGTATTTTAGATTCGTATCCAGCCATGGTATTTCTCTAGTGTCATTTGTCTAAATAAATCTTCTGTTGTCGTTGTACTAATTTCACAGAACTAGCCATTATTTTTCCCTTAACGATTTGATGTCTCACTCTGGTTCAAAACTCTTTATTTATTCTGGCTGCTCGGTAGGGCCTATTCACACCGGGCAGTCCTCCAGATAAAGAAAAGTGAGTGTAAACAGCCTATAAGTGATGTGGTGTTAGTGCTGTATTCAGCTCTATGATCATATCTACAGAATGTGTCTGCTCACAACTGTATGGAGTAAACATATATATTTTTTTATATATACCCCTGACTGATCCACCATGCCGAAGTTGCTGCAGTGCCTTATGTAAGCTCAGTGAAGTACACCATCAGCACTATTATCTGGTCTCATGCTGCCAAGCTTATGGCTGAATAATATTAAGAATAGATACTTTTTTTCTGCTTTTTCAGCCCACTCCCTTATTAATGTGCTCAGCAGCCCCTTAATGCCCTTTCTGTTTACCCTCTCTAAGAGTTTACCCTCTTGGCGCTACCTCTTTGTTTTCCACCTTTTCTTCCTTTCTTGTCTACTTAAAGCTCTTTGTTTTTTTTTTCTTTTTTACTTGTCCTCTGCCTCGTCTTTATCTTTGACTTTGTTTCAATCCCCGTCCTCCAACTGTCTGTCTTTTTTTATTGCACTGTTTTTTTAAAGTTCTCCCTAAGTTTTATTTTCTTTCTTTTCCTTTTGGCTAACTCTCCCTCTTCTGCATGTTTTACATGTGTGCTTCTTTGTGCTTAACCTTAACCGCTCTTCTTTTGCCGTTCATGGTCTGTTGGACTTTAGAGACATTACTTTATTTATTGCTTTTCCTCTAATGGTAAATTTTCACCTTATACTTCGCAATATCTCAACATCTAACCAATCCATTGTACAGATGGATTGGCACAAAACTTTGCACAGACATCCATGCTTCAAAGACAATCAGTGCCACTGACTGTGGCGATCCGCTGACACTGTGAGGCTGACATTTGTGGGTTTGAGTGAAATATGTACACAAGTATGGTATGAATTTCTCTTGGAGATTAATAAAGTATCTGTCTATCTTTCTCTATGGATCTCTCTCTCCATCCATCTGAATTAGCATGAAAGTTGTTAAAAAACAATCCTCAGGTTGACTTTTGACCGGTGGCAATGTTAAGCTTTTAATCGCTCCCAACTCACCAGTGTATGAAGAGATGCACTATTTATTTATTTTTTTTATCACGCTGTCTGCTAGCATAGCGTGTTAATGGTTTCTGTGGCTGAACAAAGAAAAGAAACTTGAGAAATGGGATCACACCTTTTATGTAGGGCTAATTTGTCATGAATTAATTAAGACAAACAAAAGAAAAATGGCCGTGCTCGGTTCCTGACGCTCCATCAGAAAATGATTTACTTTTGGAAACACTGTAAATGTAGCTGCACTGTGCACTTTTGTTCAGATTAGCAGATGTTAGCATGCAAGACTAAAGTGGTTAAATGTGTGTTAGCACTGTCACTGAACATCTTAAGATGCTGACTCTATCATTTAGCTCAAAGCACATCTGTGTCTAAATACAGCCTCACGAGCTGCTGGGCAGGGGCTCTTATTTTTCTTTCCTCACTTCACCATCTAAATTCTAAATTTTCTCATTTTTGTTACCTCTCTCTTCCTTGTCTACAGGACTGGGTTTTCCTCACTCGCTTCTGCTTTCTCACCGACTTTGGACGTCTAGATTTCCGGTTCCGCTATCCAAAGGTAGGACAGCTTTGTGTGGCTCTGTGCAGTTGTCTTTTTGGATCATTCATTGCTTTTCTTTTTTTCCCCCATGGTTTCCAATCAATTTTCTACGCTTCCTCAGTTTGTGCGTGTTTTACTTTTCTTTCTTTTCTTTCTTCGTCCTTTCTTTTCCAACATAAACTAGTTCCTTCTCTTTCCTTCCCCTTACCTCATCTAAACTGATGCCATCGCTCTTTCTCTCCATCGTCCCCCGGCTGTTCCTGCTGTACCCGCCTCGTCCTCTTTTTCTCTCCTCTCCTCCTTCTCCCACAGCTCAACACTGCTCCATCTCTCCACGCGTCTGTTTTGTTCTTCCGCTCTGTCTTCTTTCACCCATGCTTTGCTTTAGTGTTGTAGCCTGCAGACTTTGGAAACAGTTTTTGTCGTATAAATCTCGGTCTCACTGCCTCCTCTCTGATCTATGCGCTCTCCATGCTCCCTCCCTCTGTCTCTCCTCTGTGCAGTCTCGCTGCTGTCAGAACATATTGCTCTACTTTGATGACAGTTCTCAGTGGCCAGCTGTGTACAAGAGGCCTGAAAAGGTGAGATACTGACGCCCTTTGCATCCAAGTCTTTCGACGAGCTGTTATTAAAGAGAAATGCAGCTGCATTTACTAATTGTTGTAATGACGAAGCCCTGTGACTCCAGTTTAGTTAATTTTCACATTCAAACTTGAACTAAAGGATCACAGGCTGCTCATGCTGCTTGGGCTAAAACAAAGCTGTCTTTCTCACTTCCTAAAAGGCTTTTCACTCACAAGGCGATGTTTTATTATTGATGATACATGCAGTGATCAAGGATGGTACAATCCATATCTCTGAACACAAAGCGAGATAGCAGAGCTTGAACTCAGGCTGCTCCACAGAAAATGACATCAGGAAGATTTTTCTCCAGATAGATGTCTATTTCTACCTCAGAAACTGGCGATTCTGCCATTTATAGGAAAGTATATACGCATTTGCATGGTGGCATTTTTATTCTTTTAGTACAGTGCGAAACTCGTTAGGTTTTAAATAAAGCTGTGATTAAAATGGTGAAGTGCCTACATTCAGCTCTGATCTCTATACATTTACATCCACATTAGGTAAACATCTTAGGAATTACAACCCTGTCTTTGTACCGCTGAGCTGTTTAAAACTGGGGGAGTCCATGTTTTTAAAAAAAAGAGCCAGATTGATATTGATATTGTTCACCCAACAATATCATTGGATGAACAATACTTGAACATCCTCAAAACTGAAAGTCAGCACTTTTATTCTCGTAGTCATTGTTTTACTCCAAATCCAATCTGCCTGAGCACAGGGACAAAAGAAACAAAGGAAAATGCACCTCGTCTTCTCTCCCATCTGCGGTCTGTGCAGTCTACATTTAACATCTGGTTGATTTCAGAAGTTTAAGTCTCAGGTCTGACATCTTTAGCTTTTAGAGCAGAGAGGGTGGATTCATGTAATATTGGCCTCAACTATAGGAGCGGCATGCAGGAAACCTTAATCTGTGGTGTATTTGCTTGTATAAGCCACAGTCAGATGCTACTGTGAGATATAACATGATCAGCCTATATGAAATTTAAAATCAACATTAAATTGCTCTCACAACCAATGAATAATTTATAATGCAACCATTTACTGTAGGCCCACGTCTTTACCCTCCACCTCATCCATTTTAAAACGGTGCTTAACCAGCACAGTGTTACTCAATCAATGCACAGCATCTAATTAACAGTTTCTTGTGTGATTTAAGCAGAAAAATGATCAAAAACTGAAACAATCCAAAATGGTTATCGGAAACATCGTGTGTTTTGTGTGCTAAATAGTAAACTCCTTGCACATATGGTTGAGTGCTGTGAGAAAAAATGACTAATACTGTGTAGTGCTGTGCGATATGGACAAAAAGTTATTTCCCGATATAGGCAATTCTTTATCCCGATAACGATATATATCCC
>JBAJHX010000036.1:14351091-14366589 GCA_037176925.1 Amniataba percoides
CGATAGAGGACTATATCTTACGATAGGCATTTTTCTGTCGTACAACGATATATACCGTAGTATCGCACAGCACTAATACCGTGTATTTTTTGGCCCATAGAGTAATTCAGTGGCGCGCTCTCCTTGCTGACATCTTTTGACTCACACATGTTATTTTGAGATTTGTCCTGTGCAGCTACAAGGAGTACAGTGTTTCACAGCTCTCAGACAGATTCTGGTTTCAGTTTCTCAGAATCAAAATAGTGTGGCCTTCATTCGGCTCTCACCATTTCACACTAATATCTAGCCGTCACACAGGGAGAAATCCATCACAGGGGAGACAGAAAATATAAATTTTAATCCCACTTACCGGAGTTTCAGTAGAACAGAAGCCAATGCAGCCATAATTTCAATTACATTTTCATTAAACACACATTGCTGTCACTGCTGCTTCGTTATTACTTAATATGCATTCTCAGCTGGGCGTGCACAGCTGCATGCAACACATTTGGTCACTTCCTCTGAGATTTGTTAAAAATTATTTAGTGAGTGAAAGCAGATACAACAGAAATTTCAGTGAGGGCAGTCGAATGTTTTAATCTTTGCTTTGATTTTAACGTGTCTTTTCCCGTTAGAACTGCTACCAGAAGGAAGCGGTGCTGAGGCCCGAGAACAACCAGGTCATCAACCTCACGACACGCTACACCTGGTCAGGCTGCGTGGTGAGCGCTTGCACACAAAAACATGCATATACACTTATATGTACTCGATACTGTGTGTGCTACACTTGCATAAAGAATAATCCAGGGACGCTGTTTGGCAGCTAGAGCTGACCTTTGACCTCTCCCCGCTGTTATATGTGTGTATCACATTAATCCTTTTCTGTAACCAGACAGTTGAACTTATTTTTATCTTTACAACTGCATATTCTTGTGCAAAGAAGGAACAGAGATATGTAAAATAGGTAAACAGGGAGAGAGAGAGAGAGAGAGAGAGAGAGAGAGAGAGAGAGAGAGAGAGAGAGCTAATGGCCTGTAATGTGTTTTTGTAATATTTTACTGATTCACACATTTCCACTGTTGTTGATGCGTCCCAGTCAAGCAGAAATGTTCCAAAAGATCTTTCTCTCCTGTAACACCTTTTTTAAAAAAATATTCCTTTTGTGTCTTTTTCAATAAGCAGCACAACGTGTTTGTTTATCACATTAGGAAGTGTGATTGCCAGCATGACTCTGTTGTCGTGGCGCTTAGTGGATCTTGTTGCCACATTTCAGGCTATATTGGGGTGTGAAATATGTTTGTATCTTGATATATCAGACTCCCACTCTACTGTGATAATTCAGTATGTCTCTGGGGTAAAATGCGCTGCCTTTTCGGATAACAGCGCCCCCCCACCCCCTTCTCTCTTACACATGCATTTCTTCTATCTCTGTCTCAGGTGGAGGGAGATGGGAACGAGGAGGTTCTGAGCTGCGTGGGTGGTCGCAGTTTCCGCTCGGTGAGGGAGAGATGGTGGTACATCGCTCTCAGCAAGTGTGGGGTAAGCACTGACCTCTGACACCCCCTGAACCCCCCCCCCCCACACACTTCCCTCCCCTACGCTTCCTCGTCTCCACAAGGGCAGGTGTGCCACTAGGCCGCTGCCATGGAGACACGCCGCCGATATTGCACAGACTCGGAGGTCTCATATGCAAACAAACCCGTGTAGTCACTGTTTGTTTTCTGCTGTTCTTCAGATAAACAAACATCATCGTCTATCCGTTAGAACTGAAAGCAGATTAATTCTCAGTGGGATTGTTGATGAGAACAAAGTTATACTTGTCTCAGATGTCTAAGAATTTATTGAAATGTCGCTTTTTTTTTTAAAAACAAAATGCCAGGGGAAGAGCTATTTTAACATTTTAAATCACAGTTTTAAACTTTTTTTTTTTGGCAGTAAAGCAAAAAACCTCGAACAGATTTCAGGTGCGAGCAGCAGCATCAGATATTAAAAAGGCTCAGGCAGAAATATACCCAGCACACCCTGAGGAACGCTGTGTTAAACCCTGCTCTTTTTGCTGGCTCCCTTTTTAAATTTTAAATCAACTTGAGGATAATTTTTGGTCTAGTATACGCTTTTGCATTTGAGCATTTTGCACAAGGCAACATTTTAAATTCTAGTAGTAAAGTCCTCCAAATAGGCTGTAAAAAAGTCTGTGGTTTACAGTAGTTATGCGAATCAGATAGATACCATTTAAAAAGGTTGCACTTCTGTAGATGAATAAATGCTGTTTTTGTGTTGTAGACTATCTCAACTGTAATCGTGCTTATGATAATTTCAGGTTACAGCTTCCTGAATCTCTGCATCTTGCTTTGAATTGCCTCTTGACTCCGTAAATCTCTTCACCTCTCCCATGCTACAGGGCTTTGTACAGCATGGTAATATGTGACTCTCTTCTTAAACTGTGCTAAACATGCCTTACAAGGACTCCACTGCAGCCTATTGATTAGCTAGCTTCAGGGACTTTTAAGCATTGTGTTGTTTTATAATGGGACTCAGTGTTGTGCTAATGGTGCACTGGGAGAAAAAAGAGCAAAGTGGTAGCTCCGGCGTGTTGTTTGTTGATGCGAGTCTAGACTGGGGCGCTCGGTGAAGAAAGCATGAGCTTGTATAATGATAGCTCTGCTCAGTGATGATACATCCTCCTACACAGAGGGCTTCAGTCAAGGACATATTCCAGGAATAGGTATGTGTGTGTTAGTATTGTTGGTGGCGGTGGTGTTTTTCTGTGTGCGGTGTTTCATGTTTGTGACAGTGGGTGAGGAAACGGGTGAATGAGCGAGATTCCTGTTAAATGTGTATGTCTGCCTGCCTGTCAGTGTCATTCTCTGGGTAACATCAGTGTCATCCTGCTGCTCATGATTTTGTGTGTGTGTGTATGAGAGAGATATATATTTTTTTTGTTTGTTTTTTTGTGCTGTCGTTTGAGAGCGCTGGCTGAAGAGTGATATGATTAGAACGGATGCTTCCCGCAGAGTTTGGTTTAGTGTCACGCCAGTGGACGCTGATAGACACGCTGCCTAATGCTGTTGGACTAAAGTATAAAAGCTCATCTGCAGTCCCGGGGACATATGCACGCCGCACCCTGCAGCCAATTTCCACCCCTCGTCTCCCGCCGCTCGCCTTCTTGCCTCTCTTCCGCTTTCACACCTCTCCGTCTTTCCCACCTCTGTCGCTCACAATCTTTGGCTGCGCCCCACGTGCTTTCAACTCTCTGTCACCAAGCTGTGATGCGCTCCACACCATTTCATATCTATTTACCTCTCTGTCTCCCGCTCCTCGCCATCAGCCTGTCTCTAATTGCGTTTTTCCCCCATCTTGCCATCTCACCGGTCTCATTTCTTCTTTGCCTCCCGCTCATTCCATGCATTTTTCACTTTTCATGTGCTTCTACACACTTTCTTCTCTTTGTCCCTGTTCTCTCTTATCTGGCTCTCCTTTCATGTACTCTCCATCTCTGTCTCTACCTGTGCTGAAGTGGGTCTAAATCTATATCGGCTCATAAGCCCTCGACGCCAGCTGATGCCTGCTCACAATCCCCAGATGTGGACGTGCCTGCATGAAATGGTAAAATGTGAGGTTGATCGTTATTCAACATTTCCAGGCAATTTCACTTGATTAATTATGACAGGAAACCTCAAGGCTGCAAATAATCATTATTTCATCAGAGGGGGGGAAAAAAGGCAGTCATTATAAATAAAATTCAGGTCATCACAAATTACAGAGTAGACGACCTCGGGCAGTCAGGATGAAGGTTTTTCAGACAAGTAAATTGTCAGAGTAACCAAAGTTCACTAAAATTAGCAGGCTGACTTTCTCTTGCAGTTATATTTGCATGAATAGTATTTCACCCGATGATGATTTGCAGTCTCAAAAAAGAAAAGGCAAATAAGAGATTTCTGTGGTTTTGATTAGATGGAGTAGCATAACTCGACAGGTGGCCCGAATTATATATACTATTAACCACTGATTTGAACCGAACAGCTCAGTAACATGGCTTTATTGCTCGCCGTCGACCACACCCCCTGTTGTCTGAACATTAGTTTATGATGCGTTTATCCTTGTGGTCTTTCAAACAGAGGCGGAAAAATGGAAAGCTTTGAATGGCTGTAATCAACCTCTGCTTTATTATGCCGAGCAGAACTGCTGTTAATGAAACAAAATTGCCTCAGCGGGGAGCTGAGGAAGTGCTGAAATTAGACTAGCTGTTAACGCTAAAAATGGCCAGAATTTCTCATCTGTCCACATGACTCACATTTTGTCTAGGTCTCAAACACTTGTTTTTGGAGAGCCCTTTCTTGTTTAAACTTTTATATGTAATAATTAATATATAATTCCCTTGTGTGCACAGGGAACCTCCCTGTGCATAAAGAAATGACTTGCTGAATTTTTTTAAAGAATTTGACCTGCTTTCACAAAGCGCTGACCCCAACCCCGTCCAACACATTCAGGATATACTGTGGGTGCCAATCCCGAGCCAGGCCTAGTAGCACAATATCGGCTGCTTTTGTGGCTGAATGGGAGCGAATCCTTGCAGCCAGTTTCCAAAAAATTCCAAAACATTGTTAAAGGGACACACAGGGTTATCTCAGCTTGGTCTAGAAAATGTATATATTAAAAATGAGATGTGTGGAGTTTCAAAGGCATTACGTGAAATGGATCCAGTGTTATGAGCTTGACTCATTTCATTAACTAAATGTGAGGACATCGCTGTCTGTTTCTCAATTCTGACCTCTATTTTATAAATTAATTAATAAAATATCTGTGGATTTGAGTGTTTTAACACTTACATATGTTTGGGTGTCCACATACTTTGTATGGAGTGCACATAACTTCTACTGTACCCACTTAATTTTGGAGAGAAACACTCAGTATACCAAACACTTAATGTTCTCACTCTCAAAAATCCTTTCAAAATGCGTTTATCAGGAGCCCAGGGGAGCACAAGATGTTCAAGACCGCACAGGTGTTGGGTGAGAACACCTTCAGTGTGTGATATATCAGTACAGTATATCAAGAGATGCTTTTTTACACCTGAAACCAACAAGCAAAGCCTCCACAATCATTGTGCGATGCCCTGTCAGCCACACAGAGACAGAATCCCCGCTGGATGAAGTGCTGCTCCTTCCCTCATCCCTCCTCTACTGCACCCGTCCCTCTGTCCCTCTTTACATTTGCTACTTTTTCTTCATTCTGGCCTTCTCTGTTCCCGTTTTTTTAACTTTCTCCCTCTCCACATCTATCACTCTCTTTATCTCTGTCTCCTTGCTCTTTGTGTCTGTATTGATTTTGTGGCAGTGCACGCTCCATGCTTCTCGCCCTTTTTGATAGAGGGAGTGAGATGGAGTCTCAAGCTGCCAAATGAAATCAAAGTCTTTTTTTCCTCCCTCTCTTTTTTCCTCGCTCCACCGCAACAAGCGCGAACTTCATCGGCTTTGAACTTGTGTGTGTGAAATGAGCTCTCTGTGCTCTGATTGTCAACCCATCTCTGCCCCCCCCTCCCTTTTCCCTCTTGTTCCCTGCTCCCCATCCCTCTTTTTTTCTCACCTCCCAAAATCACTTCAGTTTGACACTTTTTATTTGTGTGACTGTCAGAAATTAACATCATTTCAGCAGCGGTTTGTCACCCAGGTGCTTTGATTTTCTCTATGGCATTTCTCCTTACCTGCGTGTTTACCAACCCAAATATTCTCTTTCAGTGCTTGCTCTTATAACACTGCGATGGAGACCAATTATATCTGATCGACATGATAATGAGCCTCACAAATAATTGATAAGTGCGTCACACTAAGTATTAATAATAAAAAACAAGAACTGACTACATTAAGTCAGAAAACATTGTTGCTATGGATATGATCCATCCATCCATCTATCCTCTCTCTCTGCTAATCTGGGTCATCTTCTCATTGGCAGCACAGCAGGCAGCAGCCTAGATTCATTTTTATTCCTCCACTGACATCCTCTACACACCTGGGGGACCCTAAGGCACTTTCTGGCCAGCTGGGGGATTGACTGACTATATGGCACAATTACACTGAGCTGTTTCCCCCCCTTCCTATAACAAGACAGGATGGAAGAAATAATAAAGCTGTGGGAGTTAAAACAAACCCTTCTCAGAGTGGAGAGCAGCCCATCCGCTGACATTTCTGCTGAACTTTTCTGCTGCAGAAAATGATGAATCAAGTCTTTTAGTAAACACATCAACACAAAATCATGTCATGATCAGCAGCGTGTGAGCAACGTAAGATGTTTTTCATCTTAATTGTGCAGTTTATGGATATTTTACATGCGTTAAAGCAGGAGGATTTGTTGACATCGTGATATGAGGCCAGACAGTCTTTGGGATTTTGATTTTCTGGACTTGGTGATTTAGATTTTCGTTTTCTCAGCGGCTGCATTGCTTATCACACGTAATCTTTTTGAGTGTTGAGCAATAAAGACTTGTACTAAAGTCATCACATCAACAGTCTTTGTAAGGTCTGAGTGACTTAGTAGCAGTGAGTATCAGCTGTCGAGTACGAAAAGCTGGCTCAAATGTCTGGTGTCTTTCTGCTTACTCATTCTCGTATTCTGCTCTGTGTCCCCAGATAGTTCCTGACTTAAATCACTATTTTGCCTTTTGTTTAAATGGTATAATTTAATTAATTGATTTCTTTATTTATAAAAGCAAAGTTCATTTTTAGCTGTTTAGATGAGCTGACTAAATAAATAACGAGGTTTTGTGAAAATGGAATTGCTAATTTTCCTTTGCATATTGACAGATAAAGTAAAAAAGTGGGGAGAAAAAAAAGTTTAATTTTGGTTCTGGTTCAATATTCTGCATGTATCAGCACTAGTAACAAAAAACAAAAGAATTTAGACGAAACCCAGATGATGATGTAGGCAGAGAACTTGGAGTGGATTAATGCAAAGATACAGGACAACCCAAACAAAAAAATAAATAAATAAATAAGGTACACTTTTCTTAAAATAGAGCATAGCATGTGAGATTTAATAGCAGATATGTGTGCTGAGCAGAAAGAATTTTTTTTATTGGAATTCAGTTGCACTTAAATGATTTCCATTTGAAACTTACACTTGTGTGTATATATACTATGAATGTGTAAGTGTTCTTCACATTATCACATTATACTGATATTTATATATAGATACCAAGATGCTGTGATATTTGATTTTGTCAGTGTTCCCTGTTACACTTTAATTCCTTTCTGCTCATGCTGTCTGGGTGGTCCAGCACTCGGAGTTTCGCACTGTTCAGTTTTACTGTCAAAAGCTGGTTTTAAGTCCAGCTAACGGCTCTTTTCTCTCCTGTAGGTTTCTATCCCTGGATTTATGATGAAAAAGCAAAATGTCATGAGAGTAATGTTTAAAAATATATTAAAGAGTCATTACCTCTCACTGCTATTTCAACCTGCAGAACTGCTCTGCACAGCTTTAAGCATTAATGTGTATGAAGACTCTTTTTTTTCTCTTCCTCTCTATGCTTACTTTCCCTCATCTCTCTTCTTTCGCAGGGCGATGGCTTGCGGCTGGAGTACGAGATGAAACTGACCAATGGCCAGTCGTTCTGGACGCAGCATTTCTCTGCAGATGAGTTCGGTAAGAGTGATTAGACAGAAAGAGAGAGATTATGGAACGAATCGCTGATGGCACAAGCCAACACCACTTAGCACGGCCAATAAAGCACACTGAACTGAACAAATTACAATAATGAAGGGACGGCTGAATGAATTAATGATGATAGATGAACTGAGAGGAAGGGATGAAAAGAAAAGGCCTGAGTAGCTTTAAATGAATTATTCCTACATGTTCTCTAACCCTCTCTGCTACTGTAACTTTCTGTTGCTGAACTAATCAGATATCCTCATCACACACCTGCTTCTTCGGATTTTTCCCTCCTTCCTTTTTCTGCTTTTTATCTATCATCTCTTCTTCTTCTTCACCTTGATACTCTGTGAACCTCGCCGACTCCTTTACTTTCTGGTTTTGATTCTTTCTCTCATCAATTATTCTGTTCCCTCCATCCCCTCCCTCCGTCCCCTATTTACAGGAATCTTGGAGACGGACATCACGTTCCTGGTCATCTTCTCCATGGTGTTCCTCCTCTCCTGCTACTTTGCCTGTAAGTACTGTCTTTTCCACTTACCGCATCTCTCTTCCTCGAACATCTCCCATAACCAAGCCAATTCCTTTTGACTTTCAAAGCCTGCAGCAGTCAGTAAGTGCCCCTTTCTTCGGATCTGTTATAAAATGTACATGCTTTCTTGATGGGAGGGGAGTAAGTCTTCATGTTTCCCCTGATAAGTAAAGGTGGAGCATGTGCCTGGGCCGGGGAGTTTGTCAGAACGGAGCATGAGCAACATGAAGAGCAGGAAGGAGATGATGGTGAAAGTGGGGTTTGGGTTTCATGTAATGGTGAACGGTCGAATGGAGGAGGCAGCGGGTTTGTCACTCAAAAGGTCGTCGCACAAATAACCTGTAGCAGCTGAGAACAAAAGCTCAGGAAAATGATTCACTCACCATTCAATGAAAACTATCATTCCTTGATTTCTGTCTGATTGTCCCAACCAATAGAAGTTTCAGTCACATAAATAAAAACAAAGGACAAACACACTTTCTTCTGTAACTCTACTGCCGTGGTTTCCTTCCCTTTTTGACTCCTGAAACAGTGTCATCCAAACACCACAAATTATGGTCTTAATGGACGTATGTTCAATTTAGACTTACTGTTTGTACTTTTTCATTCTAAGATTGTTCTTTTGTATTTATTTCTTGAAGTGTCATGTAATATCTGTATTACAAGCTTAAATTGGATCAGAACAGAACTTTTTTCCCCTTTCTCATCCATTTAGTCATGTGTCCCCATAGTGGAGCTTTGATATCAGCCCTTATCTTGCTGTTAAAGCAGATAGTTTTATAGTGGTTTGTTTTATAGGCAAAAATATTTGATATACGGTGTCCCTGAGATCTATTCAGCCATCCCAATGCAACGGAGGTGAATGAAATCAGTTTTTGTTTGTACAGCTACAAAAACAGACATCTGAAAAATTCAGCAGAAACAGATTCTTTGAATAATCCACAGAATACAATGTTAATAGTTGTTATTTGGACTTTGGAATTTACATTGAAATCTGTGGACATTTTTTTTATTAAGCTTCTTTAATGACTACCACAAACTAAACTCTCATGTGAAGGCAGAAATCTGGTGAGGTGAAGTACAAGAGAGAATCTGTATTTTGGAAGAACTGATTTGAACCTTAAATTTTACCATTTTAAATTTCAAAGCCAAAGCTGAGTAATAAGCTCCCAAACTGCCTTCAAAATCCTCAAATTAACTCCTGCTGGGTCATTCAAGTGTTGTGTAATCAGGTGGATCCACAGACGAGTGTACTGGGTGGAAATAGAAGGGGATCTGTCATAACTTAAAATACAGGCGGCTCACTGCAGGTTTTCCTGCCATACTGCACAAGAATTATGCCACGAAATGAGGTGCAAATACGTCTTTTGACTCTCGCATTCGGCTGAAATCTTATTGTGATTTTATGCAGATTGGGAGAAAGCTCTGAATGAACTGCGGCATGTTACTCACCATGTGAGTGTGGCGTCTGCCAGCTTCATTGGAATATTCACTGACATGGAGGCGTGAGTTTTATTGAGTCTGAGTTTTATTTATTTTCGCAAGTTCAAATCAAACAAAGGACATACAAATGCAAAAATAGTGTGTGGAGGGAAAAAGGCCTAAAGGGACTAATCTATCACTTCTACTTCACAGTGTTATAGATAAACACTATGCAGATTGTGGGAAAATGGGAAAAGGTTTTAAAAGGTTATAAAAACCTGAAGTCATTAGAAGATGGCAGAGTTTTCATTTTTGGAAGAAAGCCATCACTGGAGCACCTTTTTTGTGGAAGTCACAGGAGGATCCGGCAGCATTTGGCTGGCGTAGCCTGTGGTTATACAGGGCAGCTGTGAGAGTGCGTCAACGTTTATGACCCTTCCTCCCCCTGTAAATTTTCCCCTGGGCCACTGCTGTTTGTCGGGAGTGTTTTGGTAGTAAAATTGCCTGCTTAAATACGCATTAAAAATATTTCCTCCCAGATTAGGGAGAGCGGATAGAGAAGACGAATAAGGCCTCATCGAGAGACGGGCATCGCAAGATGGATGCATACTAATGTCGCTCCCCTCATTTATCTGGCCCGTTCGCTTGTTCTGTTTTTTTTCTCCCCTCTTTCGTCTCTCTGTCTCTCACTCTCTGTCCCTCTCCCGCTCTCCTCCACCATCTGTTAGCATATCTCCATCCTTTTTATCTCTCTTGCCACCAACACCATACACACACACACACACACACACACACACACACACACACACACACACATACACACACACACACACACTCCTTCACCTCTATCTCATTCTTCTTATGTTTTTTTTTCCTGCAGATAATCTGAAGGGAAGACAGCTTCTTCACACAACCTACAAAATGTTTATGACGGCGGCAGGTGTGGAGGGTGAGAGCTTCACACATACATTATGCCATAACACACGCATACACACACACGCACACAAGATAACAATGAGGCTCTCACACGGCTGCAGCATCTCATACCTTAATCCCAACTTCAAGAGCCGAGATATTATCGGCCTTATTAGACTCTGAATGGGAACTATTGCAAACAGCCGTGCTGTGCCGCTACAGTGTTCAGTGGAGCATGCTGTTAGTGACGAATAACTCCCCTCTCGCTCTTCTCACCCTATCCTCTCCTTTTTCTTCTCCCCCCTTATCTCGCTTTCTTCCTTCTCGCCTGATTGTCCCCTGCTCCAAATCCCTTCTCGATTCTCCTGCCATCACTAAATTCTCTTTCTCCCTCTCCTCCCACTTCTGTCAAGCTTTCTGCTCCTTTTTCATCTCCTTTTTATCAATTCTTTTCCTTCTCTGTCTCGCTTCTCTTCTCCCCATTTCTCTCCCCTTCTCCAAACCACCCCCCTTTCTCTTTCCCTCATTATCTTCTCCCTGTCTCCTGTTTTTTTCAATCTTTTCTTTACTTCTTCTTCTCTCTGACATCTCTCTCTCCTTTCGACATTTTACTGCTCTCTCTCTTCTTTCCTCTCCTCTCCTATTCTCCTTGCTTCTCCTTTTCCCTTATTTTACCATTTGTCTCCTCCCTGCATCTTTTCCACTCGGCAGTGCTCAGCCTGTTGTTCCATTGTGTCTACTGGGGCCTGTATGCTAGAGATGGAGTCGGCAACGGCAGCCTGAAAATACTCGGTGAGTTCTTCTCCTGCATCGGCCACTGACTGACTGACTGACACTGCGTCTGCGCTGGAGAATCGCTCACTGCCTGAACAGAATGAATGAGTGGACGCCGACAGACGTGTGCGCGGACAGTGAAGTGCAATAGCTTGTCTGATTGACAAAGGCAGGACCATGCGTGATTTTTTTATGTGTGCTCACATGTGTGTATGGCGACCTGATTTTATCTCTCTCCTCTGATATTACAGATTCAGCAACCACAACCTAATTACCCCCTCTGTCTTCTCTCTCTCACTTTCTGTCTCCAGGGAAATTACTATTCTCCGTCAGTTTCTTGGTGTTCCTTCTGATGCTCATATTGTTGGGCAAGGGTTTCACTGTCACCAGGTGGGGGTTCGCACTTCTCTTTGCAGCATGTGTGTACGTGTATTTCTTTGTGCCTGTGTGTCTCTGTTTATGCAGGCCTGTCACCATTCACCGGTGTGTTTGTGCTGCCGCTGTCTCTCACTGTCAGGCCACGCTGTCACAGTCATAACACTATACCTCAAGACATGACAATGTGAGGTGTCAGTCAAAAAGTCAGTTAGTGCGTCGGGTCTCATGGACCTGATTCATCTGGGGGGCCATGTGATAGATGGATGCTGCTGTGCTGTGAACTATATATATATATTTTTTGTGTCAGCTGAAGGATTACATTTACTCCTGAGAAGCCAAGTAACAAATCTTTTGGTACGCTCTCTGTTTTCTGGCAAGGCTTAGTGGACATTTGCTCAGGACAGGCATCATTTCAGATGACGCGCAAATAGATGATTTACGAGGGCTCGCCTTGACTGGAACATCAGCATTTATCCATCTCACACCTGACTGGACAAACGCCCTGCTCGCCTGACTGTCAGCGGTCTTTCCAGTTGTCCAAACCCAATTTGAATGTCCAGTTATCAGACAAGCCAGCTGCTCTTGAGATGTTGTTAAATTCGTGCCAGGCTGTCCCCAGGAGTTGGTTTTCTGTGTCCATTTTATATGAGAAATAGGCACAATTATGCCTTTTTAAGAATCTGAACAGCCTGAATAACTGGCTGCTTCACCAGGTTTTAAGTTTTGATTCATGTGAGTCATCGTCTAAACCGCTGCTCGTAGTTTGAAGATTGATCCCGCTCTGGGCTCAGTTGAATCTCTGTGGATATTTTCCAGACTGAACTCTTGCAGCAAAAACTGAGATTGCAAGATTTAAGGTGGCTTTTTCAACTCTAGGACTACATCCTCCTCTGGATTCAGAAGATTCTCTGATCTCTCTCCCCTATTAAACCCTCTTAAAACCCCCCAGTGAATAAGCTTAAAACGGCATCTCCATCACGCTAAAACACGGCTGTTTATCTGCGGTAACTGATATTTTGACAGTTTGGAGATAACTGCCCGACAGCTTTGATATGTTTTCTTGGTGTGTTTGTGTGTGTTGTGTTTGTGTGTGTTGTCGAAATTAGTTGGAGTAAAAGCATGTTTGAAATGCTGATGAAGGCTTAAGGCTGAAATGCTTCTATTTGTTGACTGCTGCTGCGCAAATAAAGAAGCATTAATTTCTGCTTTTTTTGGTGCCGACAGCCTTCTTCACAGGCTGCTGTGTCCATGAGTCTGCGGCCATTTTATATTTAGAAAATTCAGAGTTGGGCACACCAGTTCTTTGTGCCGCGTGGTGTTGAATAGCTGCTTTTAGATTAAGCTTTCTCTGCTCTGCGTTTTAAGAACCAAATGCATGATTTTGTGTGTGTATTTGTTTCTTATCTTCTGTGCCGTCTGTGAGACCTGAACCTCTTTGTGTGTGTGTGTGTGTGTGTGTGTGTGTGTGTGTGTGTGTGTGTCTGTGTGTCTGTGTGTGTGTCTGTGTCTGTGTGTGTGAGACAGGGCGAGGATCAGTCATAGCGGGTCAGTTAAGCTGAGCATCTACATGACCGTCTACACAATCACCTACGTCATCCTCTTCATCTACGAGGCAGAGGTACAGTGCTACACACAAACATACATGTCAGCTATACTTCATTCTACTCAAAAATGGGCCTGCGACTAATGATTAAGTAAATTATTGTTGGATATATTTGTCCAAAAAACACATGACAAGCCCCCACAGATTCCCAGAGCTTAAGTTTAATCCAGAAGCTTTGGATTTATTTCTGTGAATAAGCTTATTATCAAAATGGTTGTCCCCTAATTTCAAATACACGATTTGACTAATATATCATTTCTGAACAAGTCAACTCCATCCTCCACTTTACTCATCGACAGGTCACAGATATTAGATAGGCCGCAATTGTGCCAAATTCACGTTCAGCTGGGTTTTCTGTAGATATGAGCTGTCGGCTGTCATGCATAAATACAAGTAGGAAGATGTAGAAGTTCTCAGCACAAGTCAGAGCAAAAAAATGAATTAATAACAGTTTTGACAGTTTCGTATTCACTTGTTTCCGCTTCTAAATTGAGTAGATCTGCTGCTTTTCTATCTATTATATCTTGTCTATCATTTAAATTATGCAATTTTGGACTATAAGAACAACAATATATATTTTCCATATATGTCTGACACATAATTGACAGAATAACCAGCAGTGAGTCAACCAGTTTTAAGAAAATAATCAGTGACAGTAGTAACAAAGTTTCTTGTACTTTAGATTCAGATCCCAACCACGTTCTGTATCTTCAGATGTGACTTGAAAGCAGCATCTGAATCACATCCAGGATGACTGGATGCAAGATTTCTGACTTGGTGATGCTTGACACAGTAGCTGCAATTGTGTAATTGCTCTCTTTGGCTTTTTTTTTTAATAATCTCATCAAAATTCATGGAAGAGTCGGTCCCACGGATCAACATGGGCTGTAATGGCTTATTCTGTCAAGTCACTCATTACGTTGATTCATTGCTAATTATGAATATACATCAAGTTGATTGTTAAAAAAAATCATTTAATGAGTTCCAAATTATGAGCCCTGTCAGGAACATCCAGGGAACTCCCAACCACAAACACAACTAAAGAGGTTTGCAGAACCTCTGACTGTACCTGAGATCATAAATCTTAGATTCATGACTGGTTCTCGAAGGTTTCTTGGGATTGGAACATTGGACTCACTAATCAGCATATTGTTAGATCAGCATTCATTAATTATACTGGGTCTCCATGTTCTGTAAGTGAGGACGGAAACAGATTTCACCAGCTATGATGTTGAACACGCACGCTTATGAATTAATAACACGTCCCATGTTACACTTGCATACATCTCTGCGTACTTCAGAGACTTCAGCACAGATGTAATGACTGTACATTTAGGGACAGTGGATTATAGTCTTTGAATACTGGGTAATGACCCAGTGGGAATAGTGCAGTTGAAGTATTCGTGCTATATTTATCACTGGAGCCTATAGCCATCTCTCATGCTGTAATGTGTGGATCTGAAGAAGTGTAATTTATCTGCTGCCTGGCCTCTTACATGGTCCCTGCTATTAAAGAGCTCAGAACTCAGGGGAGCTCCTGCTAAAAATACGCCAAACTAGGTTACAATTGGAGCTGAAATGTAGATTTTGAAGAGTTTCGGTGGCACTGGGCCTGCAGCTGAACCCGACAGGCTCTGGTTGACTGATCTGACCCGCAGCGAGCCGTCAGACCTATACATTATGTAGCAAGGGTAACTCTGTATGGCTAACGCTATCCAGTCACTGGACTGTGAAATGCAATCCAGTGTCCGCACATACAAGCACACGCGCCACACACCCACAAACTCGTGCACACACACGCCGGTAACCTAGTTGTGGAGAGGAAGTGTCAATGTCAAACACTCACGAAGAACGCTCAAAGCCGAGTTTTTTGGCTCGGTCATCGTAGTGCGTCAGCTGAACCACGAGCAATCCATCTTGGTAATTAGGGCACAGACTACAATGTGCAGTCGAGCCAATAGCTGCCTCTTTTCTACTTTGTGTAGAAGTTAAGCTCGCCTAATGTGTGCGTCTTCATTTTGGCATCACCCCCTCGTGTTCCTGTGCCAGTTCTTTGACCCAGGTGAAGTGCTGTACGCCTACGACAGCCCCGCAGGCTACGGACTGATGGGCCTGCAGCTGCTGGCCTATGTGTGGTTCTGCTACGCCGTGCTGGTCTCTCTGAAACACTACCCTGAGAAGCAGCCCTTCTACGTCCCTTTCTTCACCACGTACACGCTATGGTAAGACCTGCGCAGCACCCCCTCCCACC
>JBAJHX010000036.1:14367465-14377814 GCA_037176925.1 Amniataba percoides
CTGTCTCCTTCTCTTTCTCTGCGTTCATCTTTTCTTTTAATGTGTTTTTTTTCTATGTCATTATCTTAAATCTGCTCACTGGTCCTCCTCAGGTTTTTCGCAGTGCCAGTTATGGCTCTGATTGCCAACTTCGGGATTCCTCGCTGGGCCAGAGAGAAGATCGTCAACGGCATCCAGCTCGGCATCCACCTCTACGCTCACATCGTCTTTCTCGTTCGTACCGCGCACGCACACACACACACACACACACACACACGGACCCTTGCACTTCTACATAGTTCACATTATTCAAGAGTCATCATTGCCATTGTCAGTCATACATTATTCACTATCCTCGAGACATAACTGCCTCATGCTGATTGTCTCTTCCACATATCATTATCTACCTCTTCCTTACCTCTGACACATTGTTCTTTACTAATGGGCCTAAAATTTCCTGTATAATTTGTTATATTCCTGCATACTCCACATTGTAATTCTCACCTGGACCTTATGTACTCCTGCTACTATATATACTGTTTATACATTATATTTGTAAGAATCAGCAGAAGTCATTGTATCTTTTGATCCTTTTTGCTCACCAGGTTATCACACGACCTTCAGCCGCCAATAAGAACTTTCCATATCATGTTCGGACGTCCCAGATTGGGATCCTGCTGTCCAGTCCGAAAGGAGGCGAGGGGGCGGAGAGTTTCCCCCATCATGCCTATGGAAACAGCTCCTTCCTCGGAGACTCTCAACCCAACTTCACTGAACTCTTCTCCATCCAATCAGTGAGTCTGACTTTACATGTTTTTGGATGCATGTTTAATATCCTGCATTGTTAAAGCTGAAGACAGTAAGTGATAAATTCATGGGAAAACAATAATTATTCATTTGTTTCTCTTAAATCTGGTCTGTGCACGTACAAGTGAAGTGAATACATAAGCAAGAAGTGGTTAAAGTCAAACACAAGCATCAGAGTGAGAATTTTCGCCTGTGGAACTGCCTGTGTGTTTGTCCAGTTTAAACGTCTGCCAGCCATTTTGCAGTGTTTGCTATATATAATTAGATTCATTGAAGTTATACAAATATTTTATACTTTTAAAGTGCAAACTTTACTGTGTCAAACCTAGCTTGAAATTAACTGCTGTCTCATCTAACAAAGACGCCTCAAATTAGAAGGCATCGGTGCAACAATACAGTGTGTAAGGGGACATGTTTTAACGGATTATTTCTTGGCGGAAAGTGCCGTCTCTTCCTGTGGGCTTCAGGCGACTGACAGTAAACGCAGCGTAACGTAGCGCACGCACTGATATGAAAACACTTGAGCACGGGGAAGTAATGATTAAATAGAAACTTTGACAAGACCAAATTAAGGTGTCGTGTTTGCTGTGATGAATTGTCTAGCTTGGGGAACTTTCAAATCTGCGGAAGCGGATTTTTCACACTGCACAGATTTGAGTGACAGAAGAAGAGCTCTGAATCTTCCGCTACACTGATACAATGTGCAGGAATTATACAATGTGTAGGGGCAGCCCAAATACTTGGTACAGAGTTGACTAAATGCATGGCTACTGACAAGGAAAGACAAGTTTACAAGAGCAGTGCAGATGTCACTTTAAACGTGTGAAAAGACATAAAAACGTCCATAGAAGTGACTAATAACTGAAATATAATAAAAGTTAAACAGAGCAAGCAAATTTTAAATTACATTTGAAAGTGTCTGAGGATGAAGGACATTGATTGTGATGTTCTGTTGTAAGCCATTATGAGCTTTACAGTCTAGTACTAGCACTTAGGAATTAATTGTCTAACTTACTGGAAGCCAACGTAAAGAGGAGTAATGTGATTAGTTCAGGTTCTTGTTAAAAAAAAAGTTGAGCACCCAAATTGCTGCATTTGCTGCATTTGCTGCAAACATCTAATTGGTTGACAAAGGGAAGACCACACAAGAGTGCGGCTGCTAAAACGTACATGGACTAAAGAACAATAAAACGCAGCTGTTTGCAACTTGCCTTTTAGTCTTTATTATGGTGGTGTCAAGGTGAGCTATAAAAGTCGTCTCCTCTTTGTGGGCAGATAGAATGCACTCAATCTTGTCTTTATTCGACTGAAGGAAAAGTAGTTGCATGTGATTACTTGCATTGACAGAGCGAGCCTATTGAACCAGGGTCATTTGGTGGAGGAGCAGAGTAAATCTGAGTGGCTATAAACAGCCTGGCATGTTAGTCTTATTGTTTGGTACTTTTTGGCCTGAAGGCTGGAATTTGAAGTCAAGCAGTGTCTGTGCTGTAATGTGGTCAAAAACTGTTCAGAAAACCATTTACAGATAAAATACATTTTCCACTAGTTTTATCAAGATTTTTTTGATATAGTATAAAGTACTGTGTTTGGTATAAAAGCATCTGAGAGGGGATTCATTCTGTAACTTGTGGAAAAATTCCTGCAGAGCTATTCATGGGCTGCAGTACATGAAATGCAAAGTAATGCGACTGATAACAAAGAGTCAAATGAAAATAAAGACGAGTAAGACGTGCGTAAGAAGGTGTGTCTAATACTTAGTTTACGTGTTTACAAGGACAACATGAAGGTAGAGCTGTGCAATAATTTAATTATTGTTGATCATTTTTCAGCAGAATCACACAATGACTGGACCTTTTATTCTTCACTATTTCTGCTGATCAAATGAATTATTACGAGCAGATTGTAATTAGGCACACAGTACATCGCTTTGAAATCCTGTTTGATTACTTAATATAATGCTTGTAGAGTTGCACTGATTGGTCAATGTGTTGTTCAACAGAATCTCTAAGTATACAATCAGCATGAGGCAGTTATGTTTTCATAACTAGTTATTCATCACTTTGATGACAAAATAGATTTGATGGCTCCAACTTTAAAATGTGAGAATTTGCTGATATTCCTTGTCATGCATTACTCTAAATTGAATATGTTGGACAAAATGAAACGTTTGATAGCGTGATCTTGATCTCGAGGAAATTTTGACTGAACATTTCTTTTAGTTTTCTTTTATTTTGTAGACCAAACAGTGAAATGGACTGAGCAGACTACAAATATTTTTTTGTAATGCATCGATTGATATAAAAACTGTATTTTTATAAAGAAATATGACGATGATTTTAACCTCATAAGCCAACACAAAGGCTCTGCCACACAGCAAACAGTAATGTACAGCAGGGTCAGGTAATATAAATAACTGTTCATTTGTGGTGTGAGTGAAGTAGCTGCCCTGGAGTTCAGGAAACCCAGCGCATGTGTAATATACCCCGACCTACATAACCATCGCAACACCGGTGAGCAGCACAGGAAGCTGTCAAAATGTGATGAATGGTGTGGTGTTACTGACACAGTGTCTGCAAGGTCCTTCTCTCTGGTCAACACATCGCCGTAACCTGCTTCCAGGGGGGTCAGACTACAGGTCCCAAAGTGTGAAACCATCTTCTTCTGCCTTCCAGGACCCAGTGAAGACGGTGGAGGAGGCGGTGGCCCGTAAAGGACCCGAGGTGCCGAGGAACAGCGAGCAGAAGATCATCACCACCGCCGCTGACTTGACGTCGATATTGCCCCCGCCTCCGATACCCCCCCGCCCGGCCACACGCTCGCCCCCACTGCCGCCGCGGCTCCCCTCCTTCACCGAGTATTTCAGCATGCAGGGAGGAGGAGGAGGAAGCTTCGGAACAAAGGCATGAGACGGAGAGAAAGAGGGGGACAGAGGGCAGGACTGAGGCAGAGAGGGGTGAGTGGGGGAGACGGACAGAATGACAATAAAAAGTAAAAGAACGAGTCAAAGTGGATGTCAAGACAAAAGGGACGGCCAAAAGAATAAATAAAGTGCGGACAGACGAGGAGGAGAAGTCATCAGAATAGTGAATCCCTAAACTGTCCCTTTTCACCTGTGAATGGAAATGACCCGAATGGAGGGAGTGAAAAGGCTGTGAGATGGGAGCTTGTTTAAGAATAAAGAAGCAATAAATATTTGATGTTGACCAGTAAAAGGCACACAGGGAGAAAGATGACAAAGTGGATGTAGCCAGAGCAATAGAATGATAGCAGTGCACGGTGCGGAAATGAACAAAATTCTTGAAATACTTTTATTCAAAAATTCATGAGGCATTGATGGTGTGCCTGGAAGAGTTTGTAAATAGCTAAAACTGGAGAGAGCTACCACTATATATAGTTTTATTTAAAAGGGAAAAAAGGAAATTTGTTTTCACGTTTTTTTTTCCTTGTTTTTTTTTTCCACATCATTAAATTCCAGTTGGTGCTGTGACCATTAAGAGAATCTCATGCCATTACATTTACCTAATCCATGTAAAAAAAAAAAACACAACTTTTTTATGTTTGACACATTTTGATAAAGCATAGATATTTACGGAGTTTATGGAGTTTGTTGGGTTAATTTATATTCTTATATGCCTTCATCGCAGCTGGTTATTCTGGATTGATATGCTGATGTGTAAATGTAAAATGTCACGTTTACTGTGGGCACTTCTAGGTACTCGTAAAAACACGCATGTTTGTATTGTATTTCCCGTCCAGAAAGCTGATATATGTACTCCACGTGACCATACGATAATGGCTTATTGTGTGTATTGAAATCTATACTTGTGTAAATACATACAATAGGCTTTAGTATATTTTTGACTGGATGAATTGTGTTAATTGTTATTCCAATCGAAATCCTCTTGCGCTGTCTGAAACACTATAAAACCAGTATTATATCAGTTTCAGTTTTCACTGGAGTGCAGAATATGCCTGCTCATATCTGTGTATGTAGACGTTGGTGAATGTATTGATGCAATACAGCACAAGGACAGGGGTGACTTTCAAGTTACTGGAACACCACAGTGCACCTCTGTCGAATTTTCTTTACTCCCTCTATGGCTTTCAGCTACAACACATCCACGATTTAAAAGCAAAAGCGGCTGGTCTTTTAAAAAAAAAAAACAAATATACAAGTAACTTTATCCTCACCCCTGTCTACTACCTGAAACATGAGTATTTGTTGACTTTATCTCTCTTTAACGTTCAAACCACACGAACAGCTGAACAAATACTGCTTGTTTCGTATTCCCGGACATTGAGCTATGACAAAAAAAAACAAAAAACAAACAAAAAAAGCCTTGTAGATGAACTGTGAAAATGGCAACACAACTGTACATTTTGTCTGTCCTGCATGGAGCACTTTAATGTTCCTGGTCTTAGTCTGTTTATTCGTGATGATGTCACCTTTATAAGACTGCTTTGAAACCTGTATTCACACCACATCGAGTAGTATTCCAGATGCGTACACCTGTAAATACAGTCTGAAGATGTCATCAACTGTGAGGACATTTTAGGGAATGTGTTTTGCTTCGTCGGTGTGATTTTTACATTGAATTACTGAGGTTAAGTCGTTTAAGAGCGCCATCGAAACTGAGTTTACCACCAGCTTTCTGCATTTCAGATCCTGAGAAGGAAAAAAAAATCAGTGAAAGAACACTAACAAATTCACCAGTTTTATCTTTGATCATTCATTGATTTCTGATCCATGAAAATGGCAGTACTCAGCTAATAGTCCACAGATTTATCAATGCTGTAATGGAGTACTTTAGGAAGTTAGGACTGTGGTGTGTAACTTGTCAGAGGTGTAGCTTAGTCTGTGAAACAGAATGATACTTGAATTAGACTACTAGTCGTTCTTTCTGATTAAGTGTCTGGTTTATATTGGGCATTTCTGCCATTTTGTCTGCTGTTGCCTATTGTTAACGGTTGCCACAACTCGACTGAACAGACACTGGTCGACTCGACTGACGGACGGGCTTACTGACACTATCGCTGCTTCAAACTTGTGTAATATTGACGTAACACTAGGGGACTGAGACACAAACTCGAGGGAGAGAACTTGAGGAAAAGAGATTATTATGTATGCATGACAGAAAACAGCACAGCTTTTAGGCGACTCAGAGCGATCTGGTTAAGAGCACATCACTGAAGCACTGTTCAAATGCATTTTAATGGTGTCAAATGACGATTCTAAATACGCTGTACATATACACTTTTTGCCAAAATAAAAAAAAAACAATGGTTTTATTAGAGGCCTTGTCTGTGTGTGTGTTATTTGGCTGTGGTGTTCCAGGTAGGACAAGGGCACGAGTCCAGAGGAGTCGATCTAATATCTGTAAATCATATTTAGGATCTGTTCTCATTACAAGAGTCCATTAAAGTAAAACACCACAGGGACAGACTCCAGGCTGGTCACAATCTGATGTAAGCTTGCCTAATTATTTCACAGCCGCTGCCAGTATCCCGCTCTGTCACAACAAACTGAGCCTGTCTCTGCTCGTTCTCCAGGAAGGGGCTAAATTTGTAAATGGCTTCCAGCCTAATCGCTGTCACAGTCTTAAAAGGAAATAATCATACTGAGATTTGGCTTGTGCTTTTGTATTATAAGAATTATACTGTCAGGAGTCCTACCAAAATAACAAAAAACACTGTACAGTATAGTACAGCAAAATAGGACATTTTTTCACTTCACTGATTTGTCATAATGAGTTTCTTTGGTGCTTGTCAAATTAAATTTAAGACTTTAAGACCTTTTTAAGAATACTTGGAATGAACTTTAAAATCTTTCTGTCATTGTCAGTGACAGAAAACCAGTGGCGATACACAGCCTGCAATTTTTCTAAAGTATGTGAATTTCCTGACATTTATATCCCAATTTTGTCATAATTTTCCAGCTGCACATAAAACAGTCATTCCAAGTAAATGAATGTATCAACTGGCTTTACTTGAATTTAAATAAGTGCCATAGACAGATGGATTAAACAGTTACGAAATGATTAGATTAAAATGGTAAAGCTGTCACTTTTCCAACAGGATTCTATGAGCATACTGCGGCTGCCAGTGGTGAGTTTGTTATGGGCCTGATGGCGCAGACTGAGACTCAACACAATAATCCACTATTAACAATAGCTGGACGCCTGATGACACCCACAGGCACTTACAAGACTTTTCAGTCTCCTTGATGGCCTTTTGCTGAGGGCACTGAATACAGTGTTTCAATCATAATACGAGCAGCACTGGTGCAATTAATAACAGTAATGATCATATTTAAATCATTAGTTATTAATTACCAGTCATATAATGTCATCTGTGATGCTGCAGGAAATATAAGTAAGCCTATAAGAAGCATGGGGGACAGATGTCATGCTGTTGAATTATGGGAAATAGAGGATCCAACGTTTATGAAGCTGGACCGTTACGACTAGAGACTAATGTTGTGACTCATTCACGTCGGACTTCCAGGTGGGAAACTTGAGCAAGATCCGTCACGTTCACCGCACAAAGATATCTGACATCACAGCAACGTGGCGGCACACACAGCGAACAGAATGACCTTTTCATAAAATCTGCAGTATGTGTACTGATTGTTGGGAAACGGGCGCTGACGCCTGTGTAGTTGTCATTTCTACTGGCAGTCAGCCCACAGTTCTCTTACAAACATCACACTAACATTTGGTTTGCTGCAGATATCCATGTTTTCCCGTGCAGATGCGCCGGGATGCATTTAGATCAGAAGCTGGGAATCCCAAATCAGAAGTATTGACTTGCAGTGGATTGCAGCATAGAAGCAAGGATGTTTCCACCTCTGCTGCTTCGATTTTTGACAGCTTTTTAAAATGTGTCTCACGTGTTCTCCTCCTCTATGGAGGTGCAGGAATAAAAGCCGTAACCCAATGTTCACCAAAGAAGCTGCCTCCATGTGTTTAAACAAATAAAGTAAAAATACTTACTTCAGTTAAGAAACAATATTTATTATTACATAATCAGTGATAAATGTTCTTTTACAGAAATGCTCTTTGCTTCAGCTGGCTCTGGAGCATCAGTCTCTTGAAGCTGCAACCTTGAGAAGCTTTTCAGCACCCCGAGCATCACTGATCCAACACCAGCGTGGTTTCAATTAAGCTTTATCAGCCGACTGCTGTGCCCTCTCCTCTCTGTAGCCTTTGAGCAGCTGGTTGATGAGGCTCAGTTCGTTCTCCTTTTTCACAGGATAGAGAGGCGGGAAAGGGTTTCCTTTGTACTCCAGGACGGCCATCTTGGCTCTGTCCAGGTTCTGTCTGTTGGGGAGACGCGCCATCCGTGTGTAGCCGTTCGTCTGATTCTCAAACCGCGGAGCGAGGACCTTGAAGAGCTTCGGGATAAGATCCTTTTCCTGAAGAAGAGAAGAAGACTCAAAGTAAACGGCTTGGCACTAATAACTTCACACAGTTGAGTGGAGTTTCAGTCACGTACCGTTAGCCAAAAGTTTGCCATTTTCATCGCCTTCTCGTCTGTGTCTCCCTTTTTGGCGTAGCCAACCAGCTGAGAGAAAGAAAAGAAGAAAAACAAACATACAGTCAGAACCTCCACGTGTGGAAGAAAGAGAAGTTAAACCAAAATATGGTGCATGTTAGGCTGTCTCCATCTAAAAATCTCGCTGAGTGCTAATACGTAACGTCAGAATTGATGAGATGAATGTCTCAGTAGTTCTGCAGGAACATTTAAGACACAATCAGCAGCAGTTCACACAGGGCAGACGTTCATAAAAATGACTGATCACTAGCATGGCTGAACTAAAGCATATGATGATGAAAATGAAAGGTTGGAAATGTTACAGTGACTCACTATAAGGCCAAAAGAAACTAGACAGCCCTGTCCACAGATGACAGGGCCCTCATGCACTCATTGTTTGTAAAGAGCTTTCTCACTTTAGTATGGAAGACGCTGACTGGCCTGTCCAGATTCAGACAGCGAGCTGAAACTCACTGTTCAACACCAGTGCTCAGCCCAACTAATGCTCTCGTGGCTGAGTGGGAACAAATCCCAGCCTTTCCAGAAGAGTGGATGCTGTTAGTGCAGCATATTAAACTCCCCGGTGTTGTAATGATACATCCAGCTACAGAGGAGGTTTCTAATATTTGAGTGCATACTTCTGCCCAAATTAAGTGCGACTGGACAAGATCTGACTACAACGTTAATGTGGCCAGTATAATTAAATGAACACTGAGCTGTGTTACACACAGACAGGCAGCTGTGTGCACACCCTGTTCAATACTGCGTTCAGATCCGTAAAGGAAAAGTGGAAAATATCACAGTGTTGGACTAAAGCTACTTAACTTTTATTGGACTTAAGAGGACATTTTAATACAGATTATATTCTGATTTTTAAACAAACACAACTTTAGCTACAGCACAGCTCACAATGAGCAGTGGTGTCGTCATATTATATACACCTGTTGTGTGTGCATATATATACATATATATACATATATACGTATATATATATATACACACACACACACACATATATATATATATATATATGCATTATATATATGTATACACACACACACATAAATACTTTGTAAATCTCAAGGATTGTTTTATGATTTCAACGTTTTTTAAACTATTTTTACTTTATGTATCCTAGCATCTCTTTTATGTATGTTCTATCTTGAACCCATGTCACGTGACCTAAAGTCTCCAATCAATACTATACCGACAAATAGGATACACCTCTTTATATTGGATGTTGCTGTTTGTTCTGTTTTAAAATCACTATTATTCATTAAGAGTTTATAACATCCTATTTACCACTCTAATATATATTTTGTGATTTCTGAAGACACTGAGTCTCATGAAATGGAAACTACTGGAAAAAAAAAGAAAAACACATATTTACCAACACTTAAACGCCAACCCTGACGTGGATCCGGACGGACTGACAGTCTCACGCGAACATTAACACTAAGTCGTGTTTCATGTGACCTCCATACAGACTTCGACACGAGACGAGCTCAGGTACCTTTTCAGCGTAGAAGCGGACCTCGTCTGCTCGGGCCAGCGTGGTTTCTATCCTCTCGTGTCGGACCAGTCCTGTCAGGAGGTTTCTCAGCATGTTGATCCTGGACTCAGGATTCAGGCCCATCTTCCGGGCCACACGGCCGTGAGCGATCAGCGCTTGCAGCGTGAGACGCATTTTGTCGGTCAGTCAGAAAAAACTAACATAAAGGAGGAAAAGTGTCCAGGCGGAGTGAATAATGTCTCCAAAGCCCCTCTGTCTGGACTGTGAAGGTGTTACCTGAACGTAGAAGCAGGTTCTGAGGTTTTGTCGGTCAATGTGAAGTATGCAGGGTTTGACATTAGCGGTGCGTCTTCAAATGGGTCCGGGTTGATCGTGAAACCAGGAGCGACAGTTCCGCTTAACTCACTGCACCCAGACGGGCTGAAAACCAAGAAACACGGCAAGATTATTATTATTATTATTATTATTATTATTATTATTATTATTATTATTATTATTATTATTATTATTATTATTA